>JAHREE010000073.1:9637471-9682471 GCA_033628505.1 Tringa tobata | reverse complement strand
AAACCCTTAAAACTCAAGGCTATTGATAACAAAGTACGCTTCTCTCTCCATTAAAAATTATATAGCCAGAACTATAGCTTTTTCTTAACCTTGGAAATTATAGTAACAACATATGGCTTCCATTTACTTCCAATTTTACTTGTACTGTGAGCTTCTTTGGTGAAGTTGTCTTCTATTGCTAAACGACAAAATGAATGATGAAATTCAGTTGCTATGCTAGAAAAACAAAAAACAAACACTGGTGCCTAATCCCAAAGGAAAACTGGACTTCAGTTATGAATCATCCTTACCAGCAAATCTTGGATATCTTAAATAAAAGACTGTATGTACTTATAGAAAAGAAAACAAAACATGACCTAAAAACTTTACTAGAAAGATCCTCCTTCTGCTCCTTATCGTTAGAATCCAAGGTTAGGGAGCACGCCACGAATCTTTGGTGGTTATTTAAACAGAAGTTCCCTGCTACGAGGGACACCAGTGAATAGTGCTAACATCAAGTCTGCTCAGTTTTTATTGCATGCTTGCAGAGCTCTTCATATTGCTGAGACCACAATGAAGAGCCCTGTAAACATGTAATAAAACCGAGCCCATTGGATGTTTCAGTATTAGCAATTTTTCTACAAAATGAAAGTATATCTGCTTTGTCACCAGACTGATTTGAAAAGCTCTCACCCGTTGTACGGTTACTTAATCCTTTTTTGATGTTTCATCTGGAATCTGCCTAATTGGACTGTGAAGAAAACTCATCTAATTATTTTTTTAAATGTGACACTTTTGGTTTGGTTTGTTTTTTGGTTTTGTTTTTGTTTTAAATGGCTTATCTAGACAATCAACTTCTGAAGACAATAAAAGTGTAGCTCTGTGTGTTATAAAGTATTTATGATATTTTCAAGGAATTTTTTTACCCAGGCAGAAAATATCCTTTTAATAAGCCCTTTTTACTGCAAGAAGCTATTATTGGTCTCTTCTTTATTGTTGTTTTCATATTTTCAGCATAAACATAATGGGGGGAAAAAGGAAGAGAGAAGAAAGCAGTCAGAAGACAGATGCAGACAACAGAAATGTTATATAATCTGATAAAATGATGAATAAAATTAAAACTGGCTGTCAGGCAAAATGAAAAGCAATTTTGCTTACAATTTTCAGAGTGGCTATGGAAAAGCAGCCAAATCTATGTACTGCATGCTGTCTGTAGTTTATCAGTACACACAATAACCAAAAAGGTGCTTTGATTAGAAAGAATGCAACGATGAGCACTGCCTAAAATACTGAATAATGCACTCGATATGACTTCTCCTCTGAAAGCCTAGAGGAAATGTTTAAAATCCTATTAAAACAGAACAACAAACTAACAGAAGAACTCATTGGTTACCTATTTGGGAAGCGCAGAATAATTCCTACTAGAGACTCCATTAATTATAACAAATCCCAACTACTGCCCGAGGGCTGCCAGAGACAAGGCTGTACTCCCTACTCTTGCATGAGCAGAAGTCTTACTGGGGTCAAAGGGACTCATACACAAATACCAAAGATAACATTTAACTCTCTAAAGATTATGGTGTTGTTTGCTTTCAACTTACTATGTAAATCACAGCAAAACCCAGGTACGAAACAGCAAGGGAAATGATGCAAGAGAAATAGGATTTTTCAAAGGAATTTGGTGTGGAGGTAGGTCCCACATCACAATGAAACTCTAGGGCAATTTGGTCCTATCTCCTATAAATATCTAACAATAAAATCCCTCTCTAAGACAATGCTTACTCTGGTGATCTAGCTGGAATCCATATGGAGGAGAAAGGGGGAGGGTGAAAATTGTATGATCCTTCCTCATGCTTGGGCATAAAAGTTGAGATGGGGCTTGAAAAGAGAGTTACTTTTGTATGTCTCTCCATTCTTTTCCATGATTCAGGGAGTTAACTGGTCAGAACCAAGCAGCATTCAATCCTTCCCTTTGATGCACAACTTTACTTTTGAGGTTCTTCCCTCATCTTCTTATAGACTAATGGAGATGCCATGATTTGCATAAAACATGGGAAGGCAGCTCTCCTCTGGTCCTGGGTGCCTGCTGGTAGTGTTTCCCATAACCCAGAGGGTTAAATCAATCACACAATAAGGAGTTCAGGAACAGAACTGTTCCATCAGATGGGAGACCTTTCCTCTGCAGTATGGCATCATCTGCTTCCCATGGAAGTTTTATTTTAAAAATACCCTGCTCCTGCAAGGACATTTTGGTGACAGTCTCGGTCTCTTCTGTGGTCTCCCTCTAGCACAATATAGTTGTAGCTTTTTGTCTTTCAGTACAGGTTTTACAGCTTTCGATGTGAGGGAGATATTCCAAAATTACACAGAGTGTGAAAACTAGACATCAGTTGTATTGTACTCTGAAATAGCTGGTCACCTCAATGATGCAGGTCCACTCCTGACCTTTATCCCTGCAACAATGCAGCAAATATCTTAAAAGAGAAGACTTCCTATCTGACAACAGTATAATCAGCACCAAAGCCAGTAACTAACACACACTGTATGTTTATGGTTCACAAGGCTTCACATTGTTAATGAGCAGATAAAACAAGAAGAAAGGGCTGTTCTTTGTTTACATCACTCTCCTCATAAGCAACAGATGTCCTGATAGACTAGACTGCATTGGCTTTGTTGGTTGAGAACCTCCTGCTGGCCCTGGATGAGAACCAAGCATCCATACTGATTTTGTTACAATTGTCAGCTACTTTTGTTACTACAAACCATGAACTGTTGCTGACTCATCTGTGGTCCCATGGGCACAGAGGAAATAATGTATGGAGTCATGCAGTGACTCCATGTATTGTTTTCCTCCTAAGAGGACTACTGCTTGCTCACCCGAGTCCTTTCTTGTGGGGTGCCACACAGTTTCCTGACATCATTCTTCCCGGTGACTGCGTACATGAAAAAACAGCCAGCAGACTCACATTCCTCCAATTTCTGTAAATGACACTGAATGATTTATGTGTGTTTTGCCAGATTTAGGTGAAGATGACCCATCCAACAACACCCAGTCCAGTGTACTGTCAGTGAGTCACGGTTAGTTCCCAGAGGCACAGAAAGACCACAGAGACTCTTTCCAGAGGAGCAAACGTGCCCGTGGCGGTGTGCTATGGTTCTGCTGGCTTTCCCTGTTCTGGGCTATCCAGAAAAAGCCAAAGGCTCTTTGTGAAGTATAGGCGTTGTGTGATGTCAGAGGCTCTTGTGTTTCCATGTGTAGACTGAAGTATAGATTACCTTTATATTCTCATACAGAATTATCTTTAGAGCACTTCAAAACTTCAGCTGATGAAAGATGCAGAAATGCATCTGAATACGGAACAATGTAGGGAACATCATTGCTCTGTGTTTTGTCATCTACTTTGACCCTCAGATTCCTTTCAGCCATAGCTCACGGTGCTGCTCCTAACTTAAACTGGGGCCTATACACGACAGAGGACAGATTTCCTGAGGTGCTTTACTCAAAGAACACTCCTCTGGTTAGCTCCTGAAAAGCTGGCAGGTGCCCTCTGTAAAATCACCAATTGCATGAATTCCATTTCCCTTATTTTATCACAGTTTAGATTTGTCAGCTTTGATGCTGCAGGGCCAATTTGGTGTGGGTTGTGTTTTGGCTGAAATGTGCTAGAGGAGGGAAGAAAATGGGGAAGAAAGCTATAGTTGATGTGGGGAATAATTGTGGAGAGTTTAAATAGCATTTACATACTGATCCTAATTACTGCTCCAATTTTTACAATCCCTGGCAAGCATGGTTTTATAAACTGGGGGAAAAAAACCCAAACAACTTGTGTATTTATTTGTTCCCATAAAGGGCTTTTTGTCGTGACAGTCTATAAATGCCTACCTTGATGTGCCACCAAGACTCCCTCCCTTAAAACATTTTCCTCAGCCTCTTTGGTCATGGAAGCTGCAGGTGTCAGACAGTGTGGCTTTGAGGGAGGAACATGTACTCCTCAGACATTCAAAATCAAGCATTTATTATGGCATATGCCATCGAGAATGACTTGTTTTTATATTCTGCTCACTGAACCAAGGTTATCTACTTCACTGAGAAGAACTATGCAGGAGACCATCTCCTTTGTTTATTCTGTTTTCAGACAAAAGGCAAGTTTGATGAATAACATACAGATGCCTCGAAAAGTTAACTAGAACCATTGTATGGTTTCCCACTCCAGAGCTTCCCCCTGTCTTGATAACATGGCAATCCCCCACACTTCCAAAGGGAAACTGCCTTACATCTTATCCAAAAATGTTTTTCCCCCTTAAAATACAGTGGCAAGGCTAATTTTCTTGTCAGTGTAGGTTACAGCTTGTTGGTCTAGATCACATTTGCAGTGGGAAGTAACGTAATGCTCCCTTTTGATTTCTCCTGGCCAGCAATCACTTCATTTCTGAAGCAGAGTGCTGTGTGAGTCTGCTCTATAAAGCCCTGTCTCCTGAGCACTGTAGATGTCCTCGAGGCATAAGTCTGATAGTAGTCCAGGTAACTGTGAACACCACCTGAGTGAGGCACAGGATAATAATAAAGATGGCAGCAATGCCTGAGCTTTACCAGGTTATTCGTTTTCATTTTCTATATTTAAAAAACAGTCAGTGTGCTCCAGCTTTAAAATAATGATAAATAAATCAATGATTCTAATATCCTCAAGAATTTGTTAAGCCTTATCTTTAATAAGATCTCAAGAAAAGACCTGTTAGTATTCTCGAGTTACTACCACTCAGCAGCTGCCTACAGCAGGGTCCTTTCCATCACGTGTGCACTTGAAGTTTGGGTTGGCGATACTAATAGCACACCCTTGAACTGTGTCTCCATTCCTCAACATGACACTAAAAGTGGACTGTGCTGCTCTGGAGCATTTTGTCAGCTCACAGTGATTGAAAGATCCTCCCTGAGGCTCTTTTCTCCTTAATATCATGCAGAATTTCTGCCTTCCCTTTCAAAAGAAAATTCCTTGTTTAACTTCTCTAGGGTCACTGTATATTGGTGCAGAAAACAGGTGCAAGACAGGTCTCTCTTTCGTGTTAAATTTCTGTACGCTTCAATTCTCCATAGATGATTCACATCATTTCTGGATCAAATTACCTGGTTTTAACTACCGACAGATCAAATTAACAAGGAAAAATGGAATATAAAATGAAACACATTGTAATGAGGGTGTGACACACAGAAGTACTCTTAACAGGCCGAACTCTGTTCCTCTGTTCAGAAAGGTACCTGTGCTCTCCCTTAATTTATAGCAGGCCAATGGTGAACACACAAATTCAACAGGCTGAGCAATGCATTTGAAGTTAACTACACCTCTGCCTTCAGTGATTGAAAGCCTCTGTCTCCTGGATTCAGTCACCTGCCAAGTTCAAAGGACACAGGTGTGAAAGTACTGTTTTCTACAGAAATCGCTATTTCAGAGCTGACTCCATGAAAGGACTGTCACACTATGCAGACAACATACAACAGCACCAACCAAGTTAAGTGGAAACCAGTACATTTCTGTCCTTTGCAAATCAAATACACAGACTTGGCACGTCAACCCTGTGTATTAAAGCAAACATAAAATACCCAAGTTATTGGGGGTCTTCCCAGCCCTGGAACTGAAGAAGCATCCTGAGAAAGAGAAGTTGCTTACTCAAAAGTTAATGCAACTCTCTTACGTAGTGGTATAATGCCACTATCTCTGCGTGGCATTATACCATACAATACAGCCATAACACAGTTACTGCTCACTACTGCAAGGGTCTTTGCACCCAGATCCATTCTATTCCATTCTATGCAATACGCTTTTCTTCTTCATCGCCCTCTTCCCTATTGACACCCAGACCACAAAACATTCTGAGTAACTTCAGCAATAAAGGGACCTGATTTTTTTTGTGCTCAGCCTTCCTGTACTTATTATGAACTAAGAGTTTCTGAACAGATTCAGCTTAGTTCCCAAATTAATCTGATTATTACACTGAGCACGAGGTCTTTTCCTCAGATATTTACTTCTTCACCTCCTATAGCAAACACCAATCAGTAACAGCAAATAAAAGGCTGAGGAGGGCTGCCACAGTAATATCTAATTACTGCTTTTAGAGAATTGGTTGATCTTTGTGTGAGTATGTTGAAGCAACTACACTGAAATCCAGAGTTCTGTTCCCTCATTTAGGATGCTAGTTCTGCTTTCAGCATCACTTAAAATCACAGAGATACAGCATGGTTTACTGTTTTGCCTGGTCACATTTATTCATGCCAATATTTAAATCTTTTAATTTTCATAAATTAAGATGGAGTGATGGTGAGGGTGGAAGAGCAGAGGACTCTTTTGTTAGCTTTCAGTGCAGAGTGGCATGGGTCTCAGACACCTCTGTATCCTTTCAGCTATTAAGATATTTATTCAGCAACTAAAGACTTTAGCTATTGTGTTCTCCACTTTACCTTACTTACACAGTTGGCCATTCTTTAATTTCTTTCATGTAAGACATTTTACATGTCTGCAAAATTACTTAGACTGGAGATCCATTTGCAAGTCATAATCTCATTTCAATGAGTAGCACATTACGGTCAGTAAACGAAATGTCGGGTATACTTTTATGCATACCTATTCTCAAATCATTTGAACAAATTTATATGATATATAGATATGCAAAACAGCCAGAGTTAACAGATGTTGCCCTCTAATCTTTACAGCCTCATCCTTTACTTTGGAGTTGCAGAGATAGGTATTTGAGATCTCAAATAAAACACACACTTCTGAATACAATTCTATAAATAGTAGCAATTTGTTTAAGGGCTTGCTATACTGTTCATAAAGAAAGATTCACAGAAAATGTTTTCTGAAATAGAAGCTTTGATGGATAGGACCCAGTAGTTTAAATCAATATGTAACATTGTAGGCAAGCACTGTTGGTGCAAATTTTATATCTCCAGATCTTACTTCCCAGTCAGGTTTCACAAAGCCTAAATTCAAAGTTGTAAGAATTACTTTATAACCCAAAAACAATGACATAATCTGTCATGGAAAAAGGACAATACGGAAACCAGTTTAGTACTATTACAACTGTATGGAAATCCATTGTGGGAGTGATAGGTAGTATATGCATGTACCACGACTTCCTTCTCTGTAACAGTATTAACTAGCATAACTAGTATAAGGAAAAGGCTAGCTTAGAATTCTAATTAAATTAGTAGGTCTGCTTTGTACCAGTAATTTCATCCCGGAATGCCAAATATTCCAATTTCCCACCTAAGCCAAGGGGAAAAGGGCAAAAAACAGTGATAAACACATCACCACTGAACAAAGAACCTCCTCTTCACACCCTCCATTCCTCATAGCTCTAAGAGAGGATCTCCAGCAGCATTTTCCCACACTTGAACCTCAGGATGCTATTTAAGAACAATGTGAACAGGCAAGACAGAGTTATCATTATGTCTTCTGCGTGTGTTCCTTTTTCTTTTAAAATAAGCTGTGAATCTTAATGCCCCAAATTCAAGTCCCTGGTATACCATTTCACCTCGTCTCCCAAAGTTTCCTTCCTTGATGGCCTGGAAGAAGTAGTGGGAAGCATTAGATTGTGGGTGGTCACAAGAACAAGGCAATGTGGAGAATGTTAATATTCAATGAAATTACTTACCTTTGTCTGTATAATCCTTGTCTCAAGTTTACTGCTTTTCAGTCTGGGAATAATTTCTTTATGCTTCCTCATCTTAGAGAAAACAGTGGTACTTCTGGGCTCAGGCTGAGACAAGAAACCATTACGTGTGCCAGAAAGGTGTGTTTTAGGGGAGGTAACAGCTGAGCAGAGCGTTTCAGGATCACAACTTTGGATGCAAGCATGTATATCTCACCTTAAATGATTAAGTTGATTTTTTTTAATTTAATTTTTAAGTACCCTTAGATCTTCCTAACCTTCCTGAGACACTGTGAGGATAAATATGACAAAGGCCTAAGGCAAAAAGATACTGTCACATTGGGAGTTAAACCCCAGACAGACAGGATTTAAGAGAGACACACTCAGTATTTCTTCAACAGTCATTGCAAAATGGAAGCTCAAAATTATTTAAAAAAAAAACACAAACAACCGTATGCTTTACTCTGGATGAAAACATTGAAGTTACTAAATATCTACATGAAGCAGAGCATTCTGAGTATAAGTAATTACTTATAAAAAGTGATGGCAATTTGTCTAAGTCATCTACTCTCACCTGGTCCCCTCCACATTCAACTATGCGCTCTCTGAACCTCTTTCATGTAGGTTGGCTTTTCAGGATCAGTAATTTCAAATAGCTTAAAATCTACTCATGTCTTAACAAGGGAAGAAATGAGTGGACTTTAAACCTATTTTCTTCATGAGGGAACAATGGCTTCCATTAATTTTCTTGTCAGCAATCAAGAAGAGTCATTTCCCCAGTTTCTTTCTCAAATCTGTATTGAATAACCATGTCTGTTCTTTCATTTATGAATCTTCTGAAAGGAAAGGCAAATAATCATAACACAAGAGTCCTGAAAGTGAGAAACATTAGTCAACGATGTACAGATTTTTACTACTCAGAAGTTATTTTTAAAAAACAGAAGATCAAACACACAGCTACATCATTTCCCTTTCTACCAGGACATGAGTCTTCCATGTTGTCAGCAAATGTAATACAGAAAGGAAGAAAGGTAAGAAATTTAAAAATAAATGAAAAGTGGGGAGGGAAGACATGAAGTTAGAAAGACATGGCCTTGAATAATGAGGCAATGTGGAGAAGGTTAATATTCTGTGAAATTACCTACCTTTATCTGTAAAGGTAAATTCTAGTCTGAAGTTTACTGGGTTTCAGTCTGGGAATAATTTCTTTATGTTTCCTCAGCTTAGAGAATACAGTGCTACTTCTGGTAATGCTAAAAAAGTAGGCTTACTGAATTTGTTTAATTTTAAATAACAGGGAGGAAACAAGTCATCAAGCATGCCTTAGATTGGAAATAGGAATTTTATTCTTTCCTCCTTGCTGTAGCTCATAGAAAACAGTGCAGGCTGGGTACAGAAGAATCATGCCAAATAACATATGAGGACTCATTTTATGAGATCAGTTTTGGAGTTGTAAATTCTAAGGTAAAGTAACTTTATTTAGCTATCCATCTTTGAATGATTAATCCACTTACTGCATGAACTTCAAATGAACTACATAAATCTGAGCCAGGTCTATGTTAAAAAAAAAATACAAATAGAGGGAAAAAGTATGAGATCCTGCAGGCATTTTGCTCAGACAGGCTTAGTGTTTCTTAAAATATTGTATGCCTGATTATGCTCATAAGGTCTGGAAATGGGGAATGCTACAGTCTTTACTTACACAATAATATAACATTATATGTGTTATTTTAGAAGCATTGCACCAGTGTAGGCTAGCTATCCATGTACAAAAATAGATACTTTTTGGATCCAGGAGAAGATGTGCATTTTCTCAAGGAAAGAAAAAGGAAACCTGTCAATGTTTCTCATAGATGAAATGCTAACAAAAACGCTAATTGCAAAGCTATTTTAAACGGAAACATACAACGTAATTATTTTAAACTGAAACATACAACATATTTTAAACTGAAACATACAACGTAAATATGAATTTTAACATACAACACCTTTATGGGCAAACACTATAATACAAGAGGCAACTAAGGAGTACTTTATTGGAGCTGTGTCCCTAAAGCTCATATGCAATCTAATTAATTCAAAATGATTTCTTTCAATCTGATTTAACTGCTTACTGAGAAGCAATAAGAAAGAATAATCTTTCATCCAGCGTTTTAAGCAATGTATAAGAAAGAACGAGAAAGAGGATACTATAATGAACAACTTAAGAGTCAGTCAAGAGTCAGTCAGCAACATCTTTTTATAGGAAAAGATGCTTACTGAAAAATGTGTCTCTTTTCCATCCAAAAAACAACACTCCCGTAGAAGTAGAGCAAATGTTAAGAACCATTTTTACACTCAGAGTAAAATTTCTTCAGTTCCAGTGTCATCAAACGCAACTGTAATGTGTAATTAAAACTTATTTATAGTCAATAGCAAAATAATTATTTTTTTTCATTTCTTCATAAAAGATGTCAGTCTCTGTTCTTCCCATTTGCCCTCCTCAGAAGTAGGCATGTAGTTCTGATAAAACTATACATTTCATTGTTAGGAGAATAGCTGGCAAGCCTGTAAACTATGCAAATAACATTTGGATTGCAAACCACATTTACTGCACTTGGCTGATGGAAGAATGATTATTCTATGTCTCAATTCACTAAGAGCATACTGACTACCTAAATACACAACATCTCCTGTACCCCTAATAGCTTCCACAGTTTAGTAAACACATTCCACGTATTACAGTAAAAGATTTCAAATCCAAACTTTTCTTCCACAGAGCATCCTGTATTTATACACCCTAGAATGTTATGGAAGGAAAGGGAGGAATGCTGCACGCATTTCATGGCAATTGTACTGGGGTCTGTTACAACACGTGGTTTGATTTTTAAGCTATCTAAGAAGAGGCAGAACCCCAAGCCTCAACGAGTGCATATTAGAAAGCATACATTATGCCCTCTATCGAAAATTACGTAATTTGACAGTAAAATGTATAAGTAAGCCCATAATTACCTTAAGTGTCTGCCACACAGTCAACCCTCCAGGCTCACAAGTCAAAATATTGTGCTAGAGCTCCCAGAGAACAGGGGTAAGGAGAAAAGGGAGGGCCAGGATATGACTTCTTTAGGGTTAAACACTACCCTGAGCCGCTTCCTCGACCCCATGATTCAGAATCTGTGGGACTGACAGCCCTTGCATGCGGAACAGTTTCTACAGCTATGGCTGGGTTATCAGGGCCAGCCTTCCTCCGTGCATGGGAAAAGAGCTTGCGCTGTCAGTTACCTCTGACGCGACGGAGTGACAAAGAAGAGTCACACCATTTTGAAACGCAGAACTCCCCTGAGCGCTACTCACCTGAAAAACAAAGCATCAGCTATTTTTTGGCAACGCGTGTGTGGAATAATCCACCCGTTCGCATCTCAAAAGTTGCAGCGCAATCTGCTTTTTGCGGACAGCAGAGATCCTGTGGCATTTTTCACAAGAGCAGGAGGTTTGCCACATTATTCTTGGCCAGTTTCCTGTCTACCCCTACTATGTCTCATGGGTTTTAGCTGCTGTCTTCTGCAAAGCTGGCTACATTTCATGGTACTGTAGATAAATAGTTGCAAAAAAAGATTTGGAGCATAGAGAATGAAAGGCATTGTGCAATTCTTACAGGCATATTGAATATAAGGTTTGCCCCACATGCAAAGAACAATACTGACACACTGAACGTGTATTTATTAATCAGTTACATCTGCTAGGTCCTTTTCACCACTCTCACAGCATCAGATCCACTAACTGAGGTGCAGTTTCAAACACATTGCGTGAAAAAATCTGTGGGACTCACAACATACAGAGCTTCTCTTTGATTTCGTATCCAAGCCTATGAATTTTGCAATAGGTAGAATTTACCCTTTAATTTGTATTGGGCCTCTTTCCATGCCCATAGAGGAGAACTACACACGTAATTTTTAAGCACTTTAGGCACTGTCCAATAACTGAAATGCAATAGAAAAGGCAATAGCCTTTCGTGAAACCAACTCGGTATACACAAAATCAACCCTCAACAATAAATCGAGGCCAGCTATGCCTGCACTGAGAGATGACAAAAATTACAAGCTCTGTGGAATACCAAACACTCTTTTGCCCTGTGCTATGAGGGATAATGCTCCTACCACTTGGGAACTTCTTGAGATATTTTCAGTGGTATCCACTACAGTATATTCCTAAAGAAATATTGCACAAAAGCTGAAACATTTATAAAAATGATCAAAAAGTGATCAAATAAAAAATGAGACTGTTGCAATGGATAACTGTGCAAGTAACAAGATGGGCTGTAGACCTGATATTGCATCTATGTTCTTGGTTCCTGTTAAAAGCATCATCAAGTCCAGCAGAGGCTGTAGAATGAAACTAAGTATATTGAGCGAGTTTCAGTCTGCTATTCTTGCTGAAGTACTCAACGGGAATAGTAGCACTATTCTGGAGACCCTAGAGGCAAAAAAGGAACAGAAACAAACAGTAGAACAGTGAAGAGTGAAACAGAAGGGAGAACAGACAAGAAGAGCAGCAGTGGGATACTTCAGTACTAGAGAAAACCATCTCCACCCTTCTCAGCCAAAGGGAGAACTGCAGGGACACCTGACCTGCTGATAGTGGAAAAGGCAACAGAAATAAAAGCACACCTACAGAAACAGTAAGAGAATGGAAAGTATAAAGATAACAAGGACAGAAAAGCAGAGCCTCAGTAGCAAGAATAAGCATACCAAATAACGAGAGAAATCAAAGACAAATGCAGGTGGAAAGGGTCACAAAAGAGGCAGAATCTAATTTTAATAAGATAAACTGTGTTCTTCCATTTTCTCAGCCTTTGCTTTTGAGAGCACCTGATATCATGGCAGACAGGGGAAGATTTTCTACTTATAAACTATCCTACCATGGGAAGCTGCTTGCAACTACAGAGTTAATACCACAGCCAGTTGTTTGGGAAGTGTTATTTGGAAATTAGTTTGTTAAGCACTGACTATTTTTAAATGATAAAGAGTGTTGGAAAGGCAGCGATCTGAGAGCCACTGAGAAGAATCCTGAGAACAATACAATCGAATAAGAATTTGAACTCACTGGTAGAAATCCTGCCCTCAATGAACATAATAATGACATTTCCATTGGTTTCAGTCAAGCAAAGACTACAGCCAGCAACTGATGGACATAAATTGAAAAACATTCTCTAGTCAGGCTACACAGACGCCTAGTGAAGGAAAGATTGTCCTGTAATGCAAAATATTCTAATCATAATGTGACAGAAAAAGCAAATATTAAAACTGTTTTAAGTATTTCAAATGCAGTTCAGAAGAATAATTAGAATCATACAGAAACCTACGGTTATTGACATATTAAAATAGTTCAGGACAAAGGATGTGTTGCTTAGAAACTGAATTTACAGTAAAGATCAAACATGCTCAGTGTTTTGCAAAAATCCAAGCATCACTTCTGGCCACATACTGAAGTCAGATAATAGCAATAAGAAATAAATGCATATATATGAAAAATTATTGATGTTAATTTATGTGTTAACAGTAAAACTGATGTGTTATGCACTCACGCTGAAGCCTACATTTGTCAGAGAAAGGTAAATTAGCAACTGCCGTTCCATTTCCCTATGCTTTGCTTTTACAGCTGGTAGGTTTGCAAAGTACTTGAAAAACTTGACCCCTCTCCAGCCTCCCCCGCATGAGTCACCCAACCTTCCTTCAGTCATTAGACTGCACTTCCTGCTGGGATCCAGCAGTAAAACAAATGAGAGACACCAGTTCTGGTCACGGCAAGGGAGGTAATAAACCAGTGACAGGTATTTTTATGAAATTTAAAATGTATTCCCATATATTATACATATCGATCAAGTGCCAATCCATGGCACTATCTTACGTAGAGTCTTATTTCAAAAGACATTTTGAATCACTCCAGTTCATTCTCTGTCCTGAAAGTATGCCCATATGTAAACAAGGAAGGCAAAATAATTTACTGTATTTTATGTGCTTCAGAAATATTACAGACAAAAATATTAAATTACTTTACTTGTAAATGTATAAACTTAATAAGATTTTGATAACATTAAAAGTAAGTTAAAACCAAAATTTCTCAGATAAAGTTCCAGCATTTCACATAATTATTAAATCTGCATCAAATCCTCTTTGTCAAGTTTGAGTTTTTTAGAAATCAACTGTCAGTTCACCTTTCCTAGTTTGACTCTGTTCACCATGATAACATGCAGTTCTACCATGTCTTTACTACATCCTCATTTCTGGGAAAATTCCACCTTCCTCCCCCAAAAAATAAATCCCAAATGAAGCATCCATTGAGATGGATGTTGATCATTGATGGATTGTGACCGTGTTTAGTCAGCTAAATTTAATAACAAATTTACCCTTTTCATGCACAGACCCTCCTGGTATTTTAGTTCCAAACTTGCCTACTATTACACTAACTGTACTAAGAGAACTGCTGTCCCCATAAACTCCTTGGGTTCATTCTACAGTGCACACAGGAGACACAACCCCTTTAAACTTCAAGGAGTTCCCATTGCAGTGTAGAAGAGAAAAATTCAGAGATTATGGAATAATCATCTCCAAATCGATCAATTTCCCCCTGAAGGTAAAAAACTGAAAGAAAGAAAAAAGTTGAACAGTTCCAGCTTGCCTTCTTGAAGGGAAAGTACCCCCAGGGCATGTTGTAGAATGATCCCCATCTCTTTCTCCTGATGCTTATTAAGAGGTCATAGATCTCAGTTACACTACAGAATTCCCAAGTGACATCCCCAGCTAAGGACTATGACCTCTTAGTACAAGTACAGGGATATAAAATTAGGAATATTAAGGGTTGGCATTAAGAAAGAGTTTGCCTCAACTATCAGTCATTTTGGAAGAACGGTTGGAATTAATGGCATATTTGGTGTCTTGTAAAAAAACAGAGGAGCTTTAGTTGCAGGTTTCAGTGCTTTCCATAAGTGCAGGACCCTGTGCCAGGGCTTCCCAGTGAATTTCCACAATAGAATATTCAATAGAATAGGAGTCTTTCTCAAAAAGCACAAAGTATGGCTCAGAACATCCTGGGTGAATTAAGATGTGCTTTCTTTTTGTTTTAAGCCTACTCCCTTTAACTAACAGTAATAGTAGGGAAGTGATTTTACAACCATCTCAGACAGGTTATTATGCCAAGACCAGGCAGGCACTGGAACGTCTTTAAGGACCTTTCCCCTCCAATAATTATCTTTTTTTCATGAAAAGCGGGTTTTTTACACCCTCCAGATGATGCTTGGGAGGATAAACTGAGCCCATATAGATGGTGTGTTAGTGAACTACCACATCACCCGGAAGCCTTCACACTGTACAGCTGATTGTATAAACATGAATTAAGGTTCTTCTACAACTGTATTAAGCAAAGTGTTAAAGAGCTGTGGGGCATTTTGTTACATTTGGTTTTCAAGCTATGAATTTAACTGCTGAACATATAAGTAATGATAATCTGTTGTACCTCCCATTCCGTTCATTTCTAAATGGTAATTAAAGCAAGCACCAATAATAAAACCAGCAAGTATTTCAAGAAAATTATTTTAGAAGGTGCAGGAAATTCACCACTTAAAAAGACTAATTTGTCATGGCAACAAGACCCATTTTGTAATACACTGACAATATATTATAAATATTCCAGTAAAATAGAAGCATAGAATAAACAACAGGTATTTGTTCTACAATAACTGATTCTCTGAAACACTGTAGTAAATACAGACTGTAGGTGTATATATGTGCGTACCTGCAAGACAATCATTATTTCATTTTTAATAGTGTGTCTATTAGAATCATACACATGAATTCCCATTGTACTGGGTAAAGGTCAGGGTAGCTATGACCCTGTATCAGCAGCAGCTTTACAATTCAAAGTCTGTATTACTGAGGACTGTGAAAAGCAAGACAAGCTTGGCCACAGGATCCATATTGATTACAACAGTAATTGGAAGCAGCATAGTTATCATAGGGTAAGTAATGACTATTTTTTCTTCTTCACATATGTGCCAGTGTTGATGATTCCCCCTGCCCCCTCCCTTCTCTTCCCTGCAGGCAACCATCTTCCTTGGACAATGAGAATTAGAAATTTCAGCTGCATAGATCAAATAGTGATTATAGTACTGCTCTCCCAAAACTGGAATAAGCTCTGGCAGCTACATCCTCCACACAATGCCTGAAAAAGGTCAGTGGATTACCTCATGTCATCACCTGGCAGATCTCAGAAATTGGACCCTCTTCTGAAACAGGAGGGAGATGTCACTCGAGCACTGGGAGAGCTAAGTTAATATTCAATGGGAAAGACACAGTAGCCAAATGGTAACATAGAGAGATACCCTGTACTGCCCGTTTGGAAATGCTCTGTGAGGAAACAGCTTGACCTTTAGAACACCCAGCAGCGGCTATAAATAAATGGAGCAACAGACTGTCAATGTAATAAAGCAAAGTTCTAGATCTAGCTAGGGTAGATTTTCAACAGACTGCCAGGGAGGTCCTTGAACTAAGTCTGAAAAAGCCACGGAGCTGGGCAAGTCAGTGCTTAGAGACAGGGACAATGACGTAGAGCTAGCTTGGTAACCACAAAATACCAAAGGCAGAAGAGGAGCTATTTATAACGTTATCGTGGCCCCTCCCAGAGCATAACACTATTGCATTCACCCACAATGGCATGTCAGGTATGCCTAATTGATGCTTTCACAGTCCTACCTAAAAATGCACCACATAGACATGTCCTTTGGTATAGCTTCAGACTATGACCATAAGTCCTACTGCTGAACATAACTTCGGTAAAAGACACTGAAGTAAGGTATATTATTTACATAAACCTCTGAGTACATGCTGAAAAACAGGCTCTGGGTGACAGGCACATGGGGGTCTCTTAACCTGAAAAATAGTGTACTGTTGTCCTCAATATTCATTCCTTGTCTTCAGTGCAAGAATATTTATTTGAGGAATTTTGAGCAGAAGTGATCAAAAGCATGGTTCAAATGTGTGATGCCCAAGTCCAAGGATGACTGAATATTCCAGACAGGAACTGATACGTTGTGTGTGTAACAGAGCTTTAGCCAAACTCTGCTGCCGTATTCCATTTGCCCAGTAAGGCATGGATTGCTGCAAAACGAGCCCTAAGAGGCCATACATGACACCAGATTATTTAAACATAAAAGGAAGTTTAAGGAGAGACAGTTGGACCAAGAACTAGACCTGCACCTGAACCTCCTGCACTGGAGCTGTATCACCAAACCCCTTTGCCAATGAGAGAGCTACGGTCTCCAGTTGAGGGGTTTCTGCTGCAGACCAGGACCTTCTGGGCCAGCGAGGAAGCGCCTCTGTCCATGGTACTCAGCGAGGAAAGGGCTTCCTCACCCTTGCAGGGACACCAGCTTTACTGATCCGGTACCTTGCCGTTATGTCGGGAGTTCAGGTTCACATGGTGCAAAGGCCTCAGTAGACACATACAGGAGATAAGCCAACCAAAGCTATCCCCACCAGTATGTGCTAAAAGAACCACCTGCCTTTTTTAGTGATGGGAAATCAGGCTAGAATAAGAAGAAAATAGGAAGCAAAATTGAGGAAAAAAAATATCAATGAATGCTATACAGGAAGCACGCAAAGCCCCTTGGAAGACACCACCACTTGCTTCCTCTCCCATCTCCAAAAAGAACAAGAGTTCTGGCATTTACAATTAATACCCATGAACAGGTTTATTACAGGGGTTTGCCGAGTCAAGAATAACAGTTCCGTGATACAGACATCAGCTGCTTTCATTTACAAGAGGTCACTGACAGACAACTCAGGAAGTGCAACAGGCTGCTTTTAAAACACCCAGGAGGTGAGATCTACTGGGTTTATGATGAATTAACAATCTCAAGAACAGAGATTAATGGTTTCCAAGCAAAAGGGGGAGGAGTTTATGCCTCCTTGCCCATGCCGGCTGTTCATCATGGATCTACTGTCTCTTAAGGTAAGCACAGGGGTTTTGAAGAAGGCTATGCAGCCTACTTTCACAGCTTTCAGCTCCAGTGTATACAAGTTCCCTCCCTATCTGAGCAGTACCAAGCTACCTACAGAAGTATTTATACAGAATTTTGATATGAAATTCTAAGAATGCAATTATCAAGACCTTCATCTATCTTCCCTTGGAGCATGCAGTTCTGCATATGAAGTTCTGTATGGCAGATTCTCCAAAGTGCTACAATTTTAGCAGGCCTTGGCCATTCTGTAATGCATATAAATCTTCCATCCAAGTCCGCTGACAGGCTTTACATTGCTCTCTGAATTCAAAATTATGACCTTTGGAAACAGAGGCTGTAGTCAGCACCCTATTCCCCCTTTTCCCCAAATACCAAGGTTTTGGAGTTGCAGATATGGGTCCTCAACCATGTAATTCTGAAAGGATGCGAGTCCACAACTTGCAAACTCAAAGAAGTCTATTGAGCTACGATGTGTGTTGGCTAGGGCAGGAAACTGGAGGAGAGGGTCTGCTTTCCACTGTGTCAGTCAAGCAGAACGTCATTTTGCGGAAAAGAAGTCAGAAGTTTGTGGTCCAAAGCAAATGGAAAAGTAGAAGCATGTCTCTGTAGTACAGCGACTGGGAAGCCCTCTAAGGAAAAAGAGGGCTAAGCTCAAGTCCCCAGTCCAAGCACTGTTTGTCTTTCATTCAATAACTGTTTAATGTAAAATCCATATGCAGTCCTTGGTGCAGGAATTCTCAAGAGAAACAGGGTGACTCTCTCAAGTGAAGTAACTGTACTTGGCAAACAGTGCTTGGCAGTGTGCCACTAGCTGCAATGAGGCAGATGAATATGCTTTTGGTGCATCACAGATTTAACTTCTTAGGGTCCTTGTCCTCAGAAGCACTTTTATCAAGCTCAGATTTTTCTCTGTACTGCAGAAATGACCAAGGACCCTTGCCATGTATTTTTTCTCCACACAGATAGTGGAAACTGGAAAAACAATGACAAGATCTGCAGTGCATTTGGCCAGCTCTAGGATTCTTTTGCTAGCAGGAAGTGCAAGTCTAGCTAGGATATCAAAGCATGACAATGCTAAGTGCTCACAAGATTTATCTTGTGGTCTCACTGTGCACAGCATACATCCTTTGGGACAAAATCCCATGGAAAGTTTTCAAGTCTTCTAGTGAAGGAGATGGTCCTGGCATTACCAGCTCATTCAGAAAGATGAAAGATTCCTGGGAACTAGGAAGAAAAGAGGCAAGAGAAGGAAACCATTACAGTGGAATCTCTGTAACCTCCCATTTGGTAAGTCCATGATCACTCATGGGGCATGCTGTCTGTGAAGTTGTTAGGTAGCATAACCTCTTATTTTTAGACATGCAAGAAGGTGTTTCTCAACCACACAGGAGGAGGATATCAATGAAAATTAATTTTGGTCATAACTGGAAACAGAGAAATACTTAGCTAGAAGTTCCCAGCCTAGTGATACATCCAGTGCTGATGGCGAGCAGCACTCAGAACAACTGGTCCCCAATTAATCTCCTGGAAAGAGGAATCTCTGAGCAGGACTGCATGTCCTCATTGGCAGGGGACACACAGCTATAGCGAGTAACCTTTTCAACATCAGAAACAACTTAGCAGATAATACGAATGTCTTTAGCTCTACTGACATACTTACTCAACCTGTCAAGGCTCTAGCACTAAGCTAGAGCCCAAAGCATAAAACTAAGTCTACCTAATCACCTAAAGGTAAAGTAAGTATCCCCAATGGAGAAATGCTTCATGCCTTTCACCTCAGAACACCCTTAGCCTTGAAGCTAGGACTGCATATGATTCAGTAGTCTGCTTTCAGGCAAGACTTACAGCCTGGGATGCCACTGGGGCTAGCAGGGAAGGCATGTAACATTTGCTAGGTCTACTGACATTCAGGTGGAGCATGGCAGTATTCAACAACTCAGCCAACTAGCCTGGCATGTTTACTGCAGGTTTGACTGCAGGATGCTCCTTTTTCTAGGATTACTCTGATTTTGACTGAGACTTCTGATGCCAAAGTGACCTACAGGACCTTCAAGAGAACCAAGCTTGAGCTGAACACTTGAGATTCTACATCAAGCAGGAGATTAGGGGAAGTGTCTGACAAATTGTGCCCCACCAACAGTGTATATGGCAGAATTGCAAAAGGTTAGGTTTGTTTTCCTGTTTGCAGAAGGAGAGAAGGTGCAGTTGAGGGTTTATGAGTAATGCATCACATTTGATCCTGCATGTATGTTCCTACAGTGAGATCCATAGTTGACATATACTAGAAAGACATAAGGTTCATAACCATGCTAACTGGATCCTTTACTTATATACACAACTTAGAGGATGACAATGTGCAAGTGGCTCATGAGTTATTAAATGGAAATGCTGCAGGAAGGATATAGTGAGAAAAGCACTAACATCAGACAGAAACGCTATTAAATCCATATTTTTATTGCCGATCTTTTGTAATGACTAAATTAATATAGTTCAGCATCTTATCTTCCTGTGGTTACAACTATTGCAAAGAATTTTTTTGGACTTTTTCCCCCATTTATCCATTATCTGTATTCCACAAACATCACAGGAATTGTCAGCAATTAACATAAATAAAACATCACCTTTTCAGAGAAAGCTTCAGTACAAGAATTTCAGATGATAGCAAAAAATGTTACTAAATAGCTCATGGAGGGCCTGTTCCATCCCCCATTGAAGTCAATGGGAATCTTTTCATTGACTTCAATGGGTATTGGATCAGACCCAAATTGAAAAGATCAATAGCGCAGACATTAGGATAAAAGAGCAGCTATGCCCTCCTCTAGAAAAAGAACACGAGTTCAATTCAAACAACAGATTACAGGAAGGAACCAGTTGGGGACAACTTTTTTCTTCTCCTTTGAAAAAAAAAATCTGCAAGAGAACAGCAATTCAAGATCCTGAGAGCTAAATCTCACAGAGTTGTAAGTAATGCTCATCTTCCACTATTCTCTGAATAGATGGGGGTGACTAACACTTTGAGAGACCAGGACCACTGTTTAATAAACCAGCTCCCTTCTCCCCATTCCCGTCTTTGGTTAAGAGCGCAGAATGAAGATTCAATAAAGTAATTTTACTCCTTCCACTGAAGCATCAAAGCTTCAGAAAGAACTCATCTAACATTCTCAAATGCAAAAACGAGAAGCCGCAGTATCAATCTGAGAACCTATAGTGGCAACTCCCATTCTTAAGCATGTTACAAGGTTGGTAGAATTGGGGGCCGTCAAGACACTATAACACTCAATTGTCATGTTTCATACTCGGGGTTTTGCTGGAGACAGAAGAAATCCTTAATTCTGGCCATATAATCCAGGTTCCTCTCTCAACTTAAGGGTGTATTTTGGTCATTTATATTTAGAAACAGAGGACAGTTGGCTTTTTGTCAACTTAGTAGTCCAGAAGGATGTGCTGTTTAGGTTTTTATTCATTAGCTTTCAAACAGTCTGATCTCTACCAATTCACTATCACAAGTTTCCTTGAAAACGATGCAAAGATATTTTTAGGAATTGAACAATTGCCTTCAAGATTCATTTTCATTCCACCATCCTCTGACATTATACATACATTCCTGCCTTTACACATGCACCCCAAATTGATTAATCCAGCATACTAGTTTCCACTCTTGTTTAGCAACACAACTCTCAGCAAGCACTGCTGTGTTCAGGAGCAGTGCTTCGAGCCTCTTCCTACTTACTGCTCCCCCCATCTGCTTTTCTTCAGTTTCTCAAGCCAACTGTGCAAGCACTGCTCAGTGTGTTCTGCTTCCAGCTTTGAAGCAGAGAAACCACTTGGTAGAAGTGGGGAGGCAGGAGCAACAACTAACTAACCAGAAAGGAGAAACTGCCATATCAGATCAAGGTGAAAAAACAGGGAGGAATAAATGGGATCCAGAGGATCGGGGCTTTCTGGGAGAGGGAAGGAAGAGACAAGCAAAAGCCACTAATTTTTCAACACAGAAAGAGCAAAAGAAAGAAGAGAGGCATGAAGAAAAGGAGAGAAAAACAGTATGTTTTTTAAAAATAGAGAGAATAGCCATGCTGCCAGAAACCACAAGCAATATAGATAAATAAATTCTAGAAGTTAGCAGGAGTGATCAGGAAATGGCAGAATTGACTAAATTTGAAGCTAGGAAAACATTTAACAGGTGAGAAAAGGCAAAGTGATATACAAATAAAAGTAAATGTTTCTTGATGGAGGAGATTTTTGTCTTCCATAATTTGAAGTTGGGACTAAAACCATTTCACATTACTTCCTCAACTTTCTTTCTGCTCCTGCCCACTTATTTCTCTTCTGCTCACCTTCTTTTCACACTTCGTCCTCAAGAGCAGTACTGCTACTTGACTTTTATGTCACCCTGCCAGGACTTAGCCTATGGATCTACTGGAACCAAAAATAACTCAGAAAGCTCTCCAAACATGAGCACGTGAACACTTTCTAAAAGCATTCCCAAATGGGAAGGATGGCTTTCCTTGTTTACAAAGTCATAATAAAGAAAGGTTTTTCATACAACTGCACAATAAATACGTTTTACCCTGTAGAGGCTAAAATTAAAGTAACATCTAATTAAAAATAAAAATACCTTTCTGTTGATACTGAGTCTATTTGGACCTACAGTGCACAACATCAAAAGACCTATTAAAACTAGAGGGAAAAACTACTTCAGCAGATTTCATGTGGTTTCCTAAGTGAGGGGGCTGGCTACAATCAGAAAGAGGAATCTGGGTTGGCTACGGGTCCATTCACCCAGCTCTGCTCAACTCAGTCGTATCTGATCAGCACTCAGTTCTGCTCCTTGACAAAAGTTGGGATTTTATTTTCCCCTCTAACAATTTGCTTCATTCCTCTCAACTTTCAATTACTGATTACTGTACAGTCATTTGCAGTTAACAGGTAAGTCTAACGCAACATCCAGCCCAGATCTGCAACACACCATTGTGCAAATTCATTCATTATGTGACTGCACTTAAACCCCACTTACAAATACCATCTGCGTTCACAAGTTACTTAGGAAAATACATGTATAAGCAAAGTACGGAAAGCTGTACAGTATGAATCTAAGAAATACACACAGCAGCCAGGCACAGACAACTAACAAACATTTTAAATACAGTGACAATGCAGTAATTATCCATACATCCTTCAGTATGAAGGAAATTTATAGTGCCGTATTTACAGTATAATACTGTCCCAGAATCTATTTATAAAGGTCTCACCCAAGCATTCAAGTGCAGGAATAAAATAACTGAGAAAGGAGAAGAGAGATCAGAAGCAGAGGGTGGGAATTAGAAATAGAACAGTGCACGAAGCCACAAAGTGATAAGTATTGTTTACCTGTCAGTTGACATTGATTAATCTTGTGTTCTGTGATATCACTCAGTGACTCAAACACCTGGAGGCAGCTTTCACAGCTGTGCACAGCTTCTTCTTCTAACTCCTCCCCTTCATCCAGCCTTTTCTTGCAGTCTAGCACTTCTCCATCTTCTGTCTTGTCTTCTAGTTTACAGTTAGGGTCTGAAAGAAAATCAAGACCGTGATGTCAGGCATCTAAGAACAGAACCTTTAAAAAGAAAAAAAAAAATAAAGATAGGTTCTTGTGGTAGCAATGAGAAGAAATATATTTGGTATGAGCTGGCAGCACACTGTAGATTTTATTGCTAAATAAGCAAAGGAGGCTTTTTCCTTAATTTTTTTCTAATCTTGCTGAAAGGAGAATTTCCCTTTTACTCCCACAACCACAGCTCCATTTCTCACTCATGCAATTCTTCCATGCTTCAATGTTAGGTTTGTCAATTTTATCACAGCTATTGAAACTGCTTTGATCATTGTAAGAAAGGATAAACCACCTATGCAATTAGTTTTCAATGAAAAGAAAAATCAAATCAATGAGTGTGCAGGAACTTCTTTTCACTGCTAACTACAGTGTTTCACAGGAAATTACCAGAATTAAGAGACTAACAAATTTAATTTACATAAACATGAAATTAATCTTGATTTTACGAGCCACTCCAAATACTCCATCACCACACTATTTGACACAAACAAAGCCCCGGAAAGATTATACCCTGGGTCAACTGCTGCAAATGCTTTGAACTTGTGCACGACTTAAGACAAACCTGCTAAAGTTCCTGTATTTGCCAGATCATGGAAAACTGGAAACTAACTATTGTAAAACCTGAATAGCGCACAAGGAGACCTTTGTCTGTTTGACATGTTAACAAGCATTTTGGGGATACTGGGATAGCTCTAGCCTCACAGCAACAGTCCTGAGTCCAGTTGAAGCTTCTATACTGGAAGAAACGTGCAGTCTCACCACCATCCCCTGTGCCCAGAGAAGCCACACAGCTCGCTCCACCACCTCGGTTCTGCAGATGACCCGCGCAGGGTGAGATAATGTAAAGTCTCGAACTTTTCCTTCTCTGAGGAGCAGCAGAGTAGATTTAACTACTCCTGACTTTTTGCCCACTTTACTAAAAGCTTCCTTCAAACGACAGAAATAAAACAATCTGTCTTCCCTAATAAAGCAAGCTGGCACTTAACTTTGTTTTTCCTTGGGAACCACAGTACAACAAGTGAAATGCAGAAGAAAAATGGTTGTGTACATTCCAGCAAAAGGAATGCAAGTGTTTCACCACTTTTCCCTTTTCTGCTTTGGCCGCCTCATCTTTCCTTTTAGATATTTGAGAGAGCTGAGACTGAAACAAGTCATTTTAGAAAACAAGGACAAACTCATATAATAACAGGAGATTGTGCAAGTGCATTTTAAGACGTTACGCTCTTTAGCCAAGGGGGTGACTAACCAGGAGTAAGCTTCTTGTCCACAGCAACACAGAGGTGGTCTCCATGACCCCACTTCATTTAGCGTTGCAATTGATTAGGATCTTGCACAACCACTTGAAAGGAGAGAAACTAAAACATGCTAACACTAAAGTCAGGTTAGAATGGGGAAGGGGTGAGGAGGAGAAAGAGGGTGATTCCACTTTAAACCACTCTTAAATCCTCTCTCAGCACCCTACAGTGATGTGGGACCAGCCATCCCTGTATTTGCCACTGTGCACAGAGCGCGGACGTTCTTGCTGCCCACCACAAAGGTCAGGGCTCTCATCATCTTTCTACATCCTCTGGTCCACACTGCTGCACCCTGCCCTTCAACTGTTCAAACACACATGGACCCGCGAGCAGAAACTGGAAATGACCCATGTCAGGAAGGCTTCCTCATGCTATGTGGCTCATGATCAAAACCGAGGAATTTCTTTGACAGGGGTAAAGGGCAGAATTTATTTTTAAGGGAATTCTATTACAGAGCGAAACCAGATTAATTTTTTAAAATAAAAAACACATTCTGAAGGCAAAAATACATTTGCTGTGCAAAAGCCCTGCCTATACACTGAGTGCAATCCTTATATGACAAATTATATTCAAAAGGTTCTTCCAAGAGTGGAAACTTCCACTTAGGCAGCCACTTCCAAACAGAGGAGTAGTCTGCAAATTTGCACACCAAAAAGGGATGCTAATTAAGCAAAAAGACTTTAAGGCATTTTAGCCATTGTTGAATGCTCTGACTCTAATAACTTCCATTGCCACTTCATTTTCCAAGGTATTTTGCAAGATTAATAAATGCAGTTAGGAGATCACCAGGTTATAAGCAGTTCAGAAGAAGAAGTAATTGTCTTAACCATTGCAAACTGACCCCAACATCATTAAACACTTGTTGGAAGGCAGCATGTGCACATCGCATACTATTAGTTGTTCAGCTCAAGCTCCCAGTTTCATCTCATAAAACTGACAGCACTCGGGGAAATGTGGGCACTGGGTTTGAATTTTAACACGAGTATTTAAATGCTGCACATAAAGTTTACAGACCTGTTTGTTTTAAAATAAGGGTAGTGTCTGACTTTGCTTTAAGTACAATGTTGAAGGAAAGAAAAGGGAAGGGAGGGAATTCTCAAGACTTATTATTCAGAAACACTTGCGCTTTACAGGAATTCAGCAATACACACACACGTAGGCACACGTGCACCCCTTAGTGCACAAAAGCCTAAAGAATCGCTCAATTTAAAGCTTCCTACTTAGAGACTGGTTATTAAAATTAGAATCATTTTAAGACTAATAAATGTTTTGCTTCTCCTTCTGCATTTGCAGATATAAACTCTACAGGGACAGAAGTCAGTCAAGCTTATTCCCTTCTGCTGCAACTTTAGAATACATGCTCTAGCCAACTGGCACATTTGTTTTTAGGTCAACACTTAAGTGGGACCCTCTGGGACCTAGGTTCGAGTTTAGCCTACGACAGCTTTGTGAAATGAGTTCTGGCAGTCTCAGCCCCTCTCAATGAATGCATTTCCACTGTGATCCGCTTCCGTGAAGAGATGTCACCACCAAAATAAAAAGATATTTAAAGAGAGAAAATATCATTTGGACACTTTGTGAATAGATAGCTTTTCTGTTACAACAACGAATATCTTCCATCAAGAGCTGGTCTAGCCTTAAACAGTTACTTAAACTGAGGATAAGCTGCCTTATTTGAGCTGCTCTTTTGAAATACTAGAATACTAGAAATGTATTTTATAAATGCAATATGCATACATCTATACTTTCTCCTTAACCTCCTGTTCAAAGCTCACGCTCGCATACAGACTTCAGGGCAAATGTCATTCATCTCCCACATTTCTTTCTCCCCAGTATCTGCAACAATCACAGCTGCAATTCCCTCAACAAAGACTGCCTTCGTAGCAGGATTACCTTTCCCAACATCTGAAAATGCCACTGTCATTTCTAGAGGCTTCCCTTCCCTATTTCAGAGGATGCCATGCATCAATTGAAATTTTTCAATACACATCAGCAACAATACACACATCAGCTCCACCTGCAGATATCATTGAAAATTATCTGCTATGGAAAGGAGGGTTACTTTTTTTGGAACAGAAACAAATTCAGCCTATTAGGACACTTAAAAAAAAAAAAAAAGAAGAAGAAGAGAAAGAACAGTTGTCTTCTGTTACTGCTTATGTTAACATTATTTATAAATGGAAATTAAAAGAAGCATGATTTTCTCATTACTATGTTCCCTGGCAGGTGGTTCTCCCCTTCCCTTCTTCCTCCTCCTCATAAGGGATGTTATTGCTGTAGCTTGGTCTAATAAAACTGCAACTTTGGGGAAAATGAAAAATTGCATTGGCTTAAATGTGTTGGAGGCAATAAAGCCATGGACTTCAATTAATTTCAAGTATGGGAGCGGTTTAAGGCCAACCAGCAGAAATTCTATTCTGCCTATGTAAAAATGAGGTTTCACCACATTTACTTTTTATAACCCATATAAAAGTCAAGTAAAAGTAATGAATATCTAAAAGCCATCTCAGTGGACTGGCAAAGACTATCTGTATTCTTGAAACTCATCTTACATATTTCTGCCTATGCTACAAGGATCCATAGCTAATCACAACTAAAACATCAAACTACCAAGAAAACAACCTCCTTTCCAACCCATTTCACTGCCTTGCAGTAGACCTCCTTCCAAGCTACTTCTGCATGGAAAAGTGCTGGCAAAAGAAAGGAAAACTTAGATCATGTGGTTATAATTATTACCAGGCAAGGAATATTTCTTCAGCTCAGTGGTAAAGTAAAACTCTGTCGCTCTCTGCTCCCAATAGTGTCCATCGCAAAACAACTGCCTCATTAAATCTCTGCAGTAAGATTAATATGCCGTAGCTGCACTACATTTATAACTTGGTACTCTATAAAAAGCACATTTAATGGTTAGAGCCAGAGCTTAGATACAAAGTATTACTATAAAAACTTCTGGCAGTGTGTACACAGTGTGGGCCTTCTCTACTGCTCGCTCTATCAGAAGGTTTTTTGTTTTTAATATCGACACTGCATTCTTGCTATAGAGAAAACCACAATGTTAAATCTTGCCTAGAAACAGACAGAGAACAACACGGGACATGATGGGAAATGAATAACTAGCAAGACAACTTAACTGTTGAGAATTATTTTAAGAAAAAAATGCAGAAAAGCAACCATTCCTTGTCATATTGATCTCCAGTTTTGCGGTCCTCTATTTTTCAACTTCATGTGTCTACAGCAGTACAAGTTTGCTTTTTTTCAAGTTTGTAGATAGCTAAATGGAGACATAAGTACATTCAGAAGAGTTTGAGAGGATTCCCGTTAAAAAAGCAGAGAATGCTCTCACTTTTATTTCCTCTTTTCACACAATATAGTTTATGCTCAGAGCCACCAGAACGTATAAAAGGTACCAAACACCAAACACTAGCCCACAGAACACACACACAAGAGAAATATAAAGTCTTCCAGCTGAAGAAAAAATTAACTGCATTCTTCACCTTCAGATGAGGAACAACTCCAACTGTTCTCAAACAAATTACCTACAATTATTCAGAGAGGACTAGCCTTCTAGGAATATCCTTAAGGAGTCAGTCCTTACTCCAAAAGGTGACCTCAGCTGAATGAATGAGACTATTCAGATGAGTCAGTCCTGCTCTTCAGATAAAATTCTGTGAAATCAGTACCAAAGACAGAAGTAAAGTATTTTTTTTGCATTCTCAGAACCATATTAGAGAATATAAAAGCCCTTGTTGTTATTGGGAACTAACAATTATTTCTTCATTATTATTAACAATACATGTCCCTGTGATCCTGACTCAAAAACCAGCTTTGTCTACCAAATTTCACTGATTTAAAATTAAGGAGCCCTAAATTAATCCCTGACTGGTAAGAAATTATACAAACAATCCTGAAGGAAATTACACTTATCCACATATTTTACAAATAAGAAAATAGTTTAAGTGGAATGAGTATCCAAGTTCATCTGAAATGGCACAGGGTGGGAGTTTATGTGGGGGACATAAGGAAGGATTATTGTTAACCAAAAAAAAAAAAAAAGAAAAGAATAGAAAAAAAAATAAAAGAAAAGCATGCAGCACTTTAGAAGCATCTCACTTTCAGTTGGCTGACCTACAAAAGGCAGAATTTCTAATTCTCAGGAATTGAAAGGTGAGGGGAGAGGAATGTTACTTTCCATTGCAAGCCCCAAGAATGCATTCTAAGCTGAAACAGAGAGGGAAGAGTGCAGGCTGTGCAAAAACACCCCGATACAGAAATCCCTCACACTGTTGTTAAACGGTAAGCAAGCACTAATGAAGGAATTCAGCATTACCAGTCTGTGCGGCTGTGTGTCCCACACCTGCCTGCTGGTCCTCTGTTTCATTTTCTTCTACTGTCAGAAAAAGGTAAACAAAACAAAAACAAAACAAAACAAAAAGATGTTAGGTAGGTAGCTGAAGTGTTTCAAGCATCTTTACACCAGCTTCAGTTCTGAGAGCCAGTAATGCTTGTACAACACGGGCAAGAAAAGCTGCACTGCAAAGTGCGAAAGTGTAGATCAGACCAAAACAGACTATGTTGCTGTATGGAAGTTACAAATCTGAGAACAGAGTGACCAAATCAGTTTCATGGCTTAAAAAACAAATCAAATTTCCACTGGGAGATTTGTCATCAATGCACTGTATTTGATTATGGAAGTAAATAAGAGAATAATTCTGGGCTTTAAGATTCTACTCGCTCCACACGGATAAGAGAAAGCCTTCTCCTGGCAGACGGGAGAGGTGCGTGTGCTAATTCATACATAAGCTTTAAAAAAATAATAATAATAATCCTATAGTCAGTAGCAAACATCTCAGCAGTGCAGACAGCCTTGCAAAGGAGAGCTAACCCCATGCTGTTTTTACTGTATACACCATGCCAGCATCTTTCCCTTGGCTCACAGCTTTCCAGAGCAGTAGAACTAAAAACAATACAATTCTTGTCAGATTCACTATTCAAAACTTGTTGGGCGAGAGTGAACCTAACAAGAGCCATTCTGCTGCTACTTTGAAAAATTAGAGAGCTGTTCTCATATGCTCTGATATGATGCCTAAGATTGACTCTCCCAAAGTAAAAGTAAGGGAAGAGCTAAAAGGCAGAACCACCTCCTTTTTTTTTTTTCTTTTTTTTTTTTCTCCCAAAGACCAAGTTCTTTGAGTTAGAGAACAGCGGAGAGAAAAGAATTCATTCTCCGTCCACAGGGGAAAAAGCTGAAAGGGGAAAGACTGCACTTTTACAGCATTTCCACTCCCAAGAATTCAGACCTCAAAAACAATCATGCAACTGAGTTAAAATCCAAAGATTTGAGGTTGGTTTTTTTGTCCTGGTTCTTGGGACAAGAGAGTGCAACACTTAGGATCACATATAAATCTAGACATATATTCAAAAGAAGAGATACATATACACACTCCACAGGTACCTCTTTTCCTCCTCCGCCAACCCCAAGGCTTCATACAACTGGTTGTTTCTAGAATCTGAGTTTCTAGAAAAAAAACACCAGTTTTCATAAGGACACTCTTAGGACACCAGAAACTTGAAACACAGTGCATATATGAAAAAAAGAGTCAAGTACAATCTCTGGAGGACTCTAAACATTCCCTGTCTCTGTCCCAGAGCTGTGGCTAATAAGCACACTCTTCTCATCAACAGAGATCTGATGAAGTTTCCCCAGCCCTGAAGTAAGCCAAATATTTCACAAAATACGATTTTATGAGCTGACTGGTTCAGTTGAACTTGTATTCTGCAGCCGTGAAGTTACCAGTACTTCAGCTGTGATAATACCGCATGATTTTTCTTTGTTATGCTGAAGCAGTCATCCCAGCAGTCCTCATAGCTAAAGGAAACTGGTCAGACAAAGAAAGCAATGGGAAAAGCTCACAAAAAGCTGAGCTTCAGGGAACACGTGGTCAAACGCAAACTAAGCTAAATAGATTTTTCGCTAGGGCAGCACAGATTGATAAGACTCATTAATACAGCATGAAAAATAATGAATACAATTAGTATACAGTTTAAAAAACCAACAGAGATATCACCTTTTGTGACCTCCTCAAAGCCCCCAGCGAAACTTCAGCAGCAGCCCAGCCTGACCCTATTTATGCCCACCACCAGCTGTTGATCTATTCCCCCAAAATTATCTCAAGAACAAGCTCTAAAACCGAAGATGAGTCCACTTTTCCATCCCTCAAGAGGAACTCATCTTGTTCACCAATACCTATTGATCAACCTAATTAAAGGTTACCAACAAAATCCTCAACCACGACACATAAGTTTGAACTCGGCCCAGAAAGGTAAAATCTCTACCATTGTTAAAGTCTCAAGATGGAATTGAGGTGCCCAAACATGGACTTTTCAAGAACGGATTCCCAAGTGGGAATCTTCAAAGTAAAGCAGCTACCTGCTAAGAAGTAAGCAAGATCTACTTGTTCAAAGTGGATCTCCATTTACTAGTGCATGCAAACCAAAATGCAAATGTTCATCTTTTCTGCTGTTTTGTACCGAATGTTTACTGCCACAAGCTGCGGTGCCAGCATCTCTTGCTCCCAGGGAGAAGTGACCGCACACCGAAATGTGCTCAGCTTCACACTGCTGACCTGGTGGGTCTTCAAATGAAAAAAAACAAACCAAAAACCCCAAACATGGACACTGCATAACAAATTGTTTTCACGTATGTAATTTTGTAATGTAAAAACACGCCAGTGTACACCTTGTGAAACCAAACGTTTAGAACTTCCCTGATATTTAGGGATCTGAAAATTCTGCAAGAGCTGAGGTTTGTTTTCAACAAGGCAAACCACTATGTCTATTACACTAAAAAAAAGAAAGAAAGGAGGAAACAAGCATCAGAGAAGGTAACTTTGTGGTTAGCATCTTTCTAAACTGCTGTTCAATCCCTTTAAGGATTCTCAGTCACAACAGAACCAAGTAGGTCACTACGGGCCAGGGCACAAAGACTTGCTAATAATATTCAACTAGACTGATGTATTTGTCAGGAAAATTAAAAACGCATTTAAGGAGAAATATGGTAAAAGGAATAAGAAAACTACCCTACAAAACCCACAGAATTAGGAAAATCTTAGCATTAGCACAAATCAACTACAAAATAGCATCTCATTTTCCTTTGCATTAAGTTAGATCACTCCTCCAGCTAACATGAGTATTTGTTACATTAAGTAAGCTACAGCTGGTAGCATCAGATAAGCTCCCAATTAGCACTTCATGCCTTTCCACAACCAGATTCTGAAAACTTCAGTGCTATTTCAGCTCTCAGACCAATGTTAAGCTCACCTGACTATGAAAGTGTGACATGCAACCAACATTAACTTCCCTTAAACATTAACTATACCATTTTCTTTCAGGAGAGGAGGGCAACTTTAAACAGAACCTGTGTAACGAGATGCTTTACATTTTGCTAACGAAAACCATTTGTCTAGCACTACCATGAATTGTAACTTAAAAGAGCCACAAGGACGATACGCAGACAAAACAGTAGCATGCATGCACTATTGTTAATTCAAACAACATCGGGGTGTCATCTTCATTACAGCATATACCACATCCTAGCATAAGGTAAGATAAATTCTAGATAACGAAGTCGTAGAATACTATAAAAGGAGAGGCCTCAGGAAACCGGGACAATAGCTTATGAATTAGACTATGAATAAGTGATGTTTCCGCTGAACAGCACTTCTAGATACATTTGAAACAATGTTGTCAAGAAAGCAACAATGTTGCTTGTCCTACAACCATGTGTTTATGACCACAGGTCACCTATTTTGTTAGCTGTAGAAACATTTCTCAATTGACTCATCTGTTCCTTAAAACAACAAACTATCAAGTCCCTACTACATATTTTCTCAGTGCAACTTTCAAAAGACAAAACAAACAGGAACCCCAAATAATACCGAAAAAAAGATCAGATCACCACAACAAATGTGGCACCACACTTCTTGAGAGCAATTTAAAAAAAAAAAAAAAGTCTCAGTGAAGGAAAACAGAATTCCAGCATGTCAGTTCTACTGCCCATTATAAAAGCTTGTGGTTTGGACAGATACCAGTTTTTAAAATTTTACTGCAAAAAAACATACCTCTAAACTGAAGCTGTATCTATGTGAAAGGTTAGGACATTTCAGCTTTGGTATAGCTAGTGTCCAAGGCAAACCCTGGTTTCAGTTCAGAGTACCTCTCATCCTCAGGCTGCTGAATGTCAATTAAAACCAACTATTCTTTTTTTAAAGAAAAAAACAACACAACAAACCACACCAAAACCAAACACAACAAGAAATCAAGTAGTACCATTAAAGCCAGCCAATGAGGAAAACCCGTGGGAATTTTGGTATAGAGGTCCTAAAAATAGAATTAATCTCCTGACTGCTCTACAGCAACACCTGCTGATGAATGAGGATTTCACCCCTTTTGCTTAGAGTCTCTTCATGGGACACATGGTTAGCCTATAAAGGAGGGAGATTATTTTATAAAGTTAGTACAAAATATACACAGATCTTCTAGCTTGAAAAATCTCATTGATATTCTACAGAGGAACCAGGATTCCCCTTCACCGAAGAGTTAATCTGTAGATTTAGCACCCTAAGGAAAACCACAAGTCATTTCTGGTTGATGCCTGGGAAAAACCTTGTATGGAAAAGAAATGGATAAAATTAGAAATGTGAAAAAGGACATCTTCACTGAAGGGAAGCCTTTTGGAGAACTCTGGCTAAGATTTATGGCTTCTGAGCTATTACAAACCATAATAAAATAAAAGCAAAAGATAATTGAAAAAAGTCTATTTTCTTCTAGTCTAGGTGGGTTAATAAATTTAAAAACAACAAAAAAACAAAAACAAAAAAACCCTACCCTAAATGCTTGAGCCTCTTTTCAGCTTGTTAAACAAAGCAGGAGAAGCCACATATCCCAAAATAAACTATAAAAATAGATTGCTATTGATTTATCCCTTCCTAAAACACATTCCTTGAGAGATGTGAAAATAAACCTAAGATAGCAACTAAGACTGTCAGGATAGGAAGTTTAGAATATATGTTCTTAACTTGCACTTTGCATTTCCTATAATTCAATACTTGATCTATAAATTTCCATCAGCATATGATTAGTAATTCAATTTAAAGCCATCTTTGCACAAAAGCCTTTTTTTTTTTTTTTTTTTTTTAGGATAGTAACTTTGCCAAGTGCATCTTCAATCTACATGTTTGAATAATTTCTGCAGACAAGTAATAGAGACACTAGCTGTATTAGCATAATCAATACACAATTTACCGAGTTACCCAGACAGAACAGAAATAAAACGTGTGTGCCATTATTTCAGTACCTACAAATGACTGTAATTTCTGGAAGTGTCTCTACTTTTCTTTTCCCTCCTTCTCCTTACGGCCACATGAGAAAACAAGAGGGCATTCATACTGCCACCATCTACAGGTAGATATTAAGTATGATTAATCACGTAGCAGAAGGCAAATTTAAGAGCCAGCTATAGGAGGTGCATAGTATCATCTAACTCTACTGTAAAGTCAGTGGATTCTGAAGATGCTTTGCACTTTGCAGTAATATGCTGTGGAAATACATCACCATGAGGGTTCAGTCAGGATACAAAACCAAAATTACAGAAGTTACAGAGTAGTAATGCAGGATCACATGTCAATGCATCACCTGCTAGGGCTACACCTTCCTTTGCTTTCTCCTTTCCCTAGGTACTGATGCTCTAAAACTCACCTTTTAAACTCTTCTGGCCAACACATGCAAGCACAGGATTTGGCTTGTAGCTGTTGGCTATGCCACACGTGAGCAGCAATTCAGTGGGTGACTCCTGGAAGTCAACAAGCACTTCAGCCTGCTTCATAATGTCCTTTAAGATAACTGGCATTCATAAAAATTCAGAACTGCTAAGAAAGTATTGTTTTCGAAACAGCTTCTTCATTTATCAGCTACTAGTCAGAAACTTGATTACGATTTTGACTCCCAAATGTATATGCACCCAATGACTTTATTGTGAGAAGAGACAGAAAAAGGAAGGCACTGGCATATTATCATTTCAAATATCTACATTCCAGAATTCTATTGAAAATTAGTTCTCTGTGTGTACAGTTTGTACAACTGTACAAAAAGCCAATTAATCATATGCATGAATATTTGTATTTCTGATTTGTTTTCCTTTGTGCTGTGACATACCCCTTTTCCTACTTCTATCCTCCCCACCATTGTAATAGTATTCTCTTGATACTTGGAAATGAATATTTTCCTTAGAACATTCCATAAAGCATTTTTCTTCTTGTATTTGCTTTTTCCAGAAGACAAAGCCCCTCATAGCATTCATATTTTTGACTCCTCTCTTTAGCCTATCTCAACACTGAGCTTGGGTTTTTCTTCCCCCCTAATGTTCTTCTTGTAGAAAGACTGAATTAGGAGTTCCCAATTAGACTGCAGTGGTTGGAAAATATTATTCTTATGCTAAAATAAAGTATTTTCCTAGGCAGCACATAAACATAAAAGTAATAAATATACTTAAGTGGAAAGAAATTATGCTGAAGAAATGCTTTGGATATTCTTCCAATCCTTGATCTCAAGGATGACAGTATCCAAATGTGACAGCCTAAAGACGTCCAGTTTTACATAACATTGTGTGCAGAAAAGGCAGAAGATGCTCTTTCCTGCAGCAGAGGGAGAATTTTACAGAAACCCCAAAGCTGAGGGTGGGGAGGTATCTTTTTCTGGATAGCTGAGGTAGTAGATTAATTAATCCTACCCAGAATGCTAACTTTGCCTCCCTAATAGTTAATCTTTTAACAAGCTTAAGACACATCTACATATACTTAAAATTTTTATTGTTTAAAGTAAACTAATAGTGGTATGATATACTTTTAAAAGTACTTTCCTCCAAAGAATCTTAAAGCTTTTTATAAACCTCAAGTAAATTCCAGACATCCCTATGACTCTGTATCATGCAATATAACAGATTATAATGGATCTCCGAGTCAAATAAAGGACCACGGTGAGATTTAGCAAAGCAAGAGGGAATCTCTCTGGGAATCAATTCTTTGTACCAAGGTCAGCTGTCCTGCTTGTCTCACACCAAGTACTCCACCATCATTCCTGATGTGGCTGTGGGCATCCAGTCCATTTTGAGAGACGACAGAAGCTAGGAGGCTGTGATAAATTTTAAGCCTAATTACCAAAGCCATTACTTAACGTGAATGCTTTCAGAATGATTCCTCTCAGTATACTGAAGCTATGTATCACCTAAGCTTTCTTACTCTCTCACAGGGATATAACTAAGAATTTCTGATACTCCCACAGAACTGCATTTTCAACTGCACTTAGAAAACAGGAAATTCATTAAACACTGTCTACAAAAGCCTGAACTCAGCAAGAGAGAGCAATTTGAATCAAACTGACGCACGGATCACAGAATCTCAAAGTAACCAACGTTACACGAGTTTGAAGACAGGTGATGTAAGGAAGGGCTATGAGGACTTACAGGAAAGGTTACTGTAGATGATCATTGCCTTTGAAAGTTAAGTCATTTATTTATGTGCCTAAAATGAGGCACTTAAATTGAAGAGTTTGGGTTGTCTGACACCATTCCAACACCGAAACAAAATGCAGCTGCATGCTTTGGCTCTATTACCTAAAGACATATATTTGTCCGAGTAAGAAAACCCACCTCCTTTCAATTGAGATTATCTTTGATTTAACAGAGATCTCCATCTATTATGTACCAGGGTCTTATATGTTTCTTTTTGATCCCTCAAACTCCCTGCTCTGTTCTAGATGACTTTCTATCAACCATGTAGAACAGCACTCTAGTCTATATCCAGAAAGGAGCTTAGAAGCCCTAAAACTAGTGAGAAGATGCCGTATCTAAATTGCCAGAAGCCACTCAGGACAGGCAGTACCTATGGTTTTACCACCCAGGCTTTCTCAGTGCCGTGTAGCTCAGTGCTGAAATCAAACCAAATCCCCAACACAGCTGGCTAGTGATTAAGATTAAAGATTAAATAAGATTAAATATTAAGATTAAATATTCTCCTGCCTGTCCTGACTATGGACACAGTCTTACGGGCTGGTTCTTCAGAGTTTACATAGCTTTCTCTGGTTGCTACAAGATACTGGCAGCTGAATGTGGGCTGAATTACCTCTTCCTTTCCCCCTCTTACTCACACCCACTGGTTAGATCACTCACTCACCCAGGATGTGGGTGGCACCAGCTCCTCTTTCTTCTCTATCAGAAGGATTTGTACTCATGTCATGAGCTTCCTAAGAAAGAGCACTTACCCTCAGACTAGAGGTGCACTCATCATTGCTGTTGAAGCTGCCATACCTCATCTACAGTATTCACTGAACTAGAAAGAAGGAGAATTAGCATGATACCTTAACCTTACTGTTTGTGGTTAGGGCACCTACATGGGAAGTGGAACACGTTGACTCCAGTTCTGATTTCACTAAAACAATGCATCAGAAATAATACTGCGGTAGGTATTGGTGATGAGAAGCCAGGTCTGCTCTTTCTCCATTGGCACTGGAGCCATTAGAGCCCCGAGTCTTGTGTATGAGTGCTCTTTCTCACCCTCTTGTCCAACAAATAGTTACGCCTTTGAAAAGGGAAACATCATTTACAAAAATAAAATGGCAACTCATACTCACAGCACAATTTGCTGCTGTGTAATGACCGATGTATTCCCTGTGAGATACAGATTCACCCTTAGACAAAGCACAGAACACACAGCCCTGCCTCATCCTAGTAGAGCAAATAACATTCCCTCTTCAGTAGCGGAGAGGAAGAGCAGCAGCACAACCCAATTCCTTTTAATTTGGGAGGAAAGGAACGACCTGTCCCCTGTCTCCAAAAAAGCCGGATCAGATAAGTGACGGCTATGAAATACTGTACTGCATTAAACCACCCACACCTAGAACAGGAGAGGAGCCAAGACACACTATTCTTTCCAAGTTTTTCATACTATCTCCTTAAGTTCTTGCTCAACAATATTCATAAACCCCTAACCTACCCATGAACCATATAAAGAATCCAAACGCCTGGTGCAAGACGACTATTCCACTAGGCAATCAGGCACCTGTAAACGGAGCACTGCAGCACACAAGTCCTTTCTTTTTTTTGGACCTAACGGTAGAGCTTTCTGACCTTTCTTCACTGATTTACATTTGTATCTGGTTAGCGCGTCCTTCGCTCACCAGATTCACCAGAAATCGCAAGCCGAATCTTTTCTTAAGCTCTAGCTCTTTATAAAAGTCACGTAACGCAATCCCTTCCCAGGGGTTGCACGCCCAGACCAATAGCAACCCATTTCCTCCTCCCATCTTCAGAGTGAAAATGTTACATCAGGCATGGATCTTGACATCCTGTTGTCCTGGAACCAGTGAATCAGAAAGTTCCTTCCTCACAATTGTATTCTTTGGAGGTGGAAAATAATTAACTTCCCCACCCCCTTCTCCTTCCTACTGCCACTATCAAAGTTAGAAATTCACTTGACTCTGTCTGGAAAAAAAAAATCCCAGCCATCATAATTCAGCACTGGAGAAAGTTTCGTTGATCGGAGCATTGCCTGGTCTTCCCAAGGACACTGCCTCACTATATCACATCATCCAGCCCAGCAACACAGCAGGTATTTTTGGTTGTTGTTTTTAAAGTTCCTTTCAAGAAGTTAATCAGTCAATAATGGAATTTGAACTTGATAGGTTACCAAAAGAAATGAACAACAACAACAAAAAAACAAACTTAAAAGTCAATTATCATAATATTCATTGTTTGAAATGTATTTTCCTGGCAAAACACAACCTAATAATAGTAAGGCACAACAAGTTTCAGGGACTGTATACGAAAGCCACCGATTGTGTAGTTAACCAGGACATTTGGACGTAAAAGTGCTCTAGCTTTTCCACACTCGTACGTAACACCGAGTGTTTGTATAAAAAATTAGGAGAGAGATTTTGCACGTCCTGTTTAGTAAAGACAAAATTCTCGTTCCAGTTTATTGCCTCATATGAGAGCACAAGCTCTCCAAAATGGGATTTGGGAAGGAGGGAAAACACTGATACCCCCACTACAAACATCCTGTCCATTTGTCCTCAGGGCAAAAAGGTGTTCTGCTTCAGCCAAGAGGCTGTCTAACTAATGACTAGTACTGTTTCAAATTTGTAAGAAGGCTAACTAGTTACTGGTACTTTATTTTTAAAGAACCATAGTAAGCCCCTATCCCCTCAAAAAAGAAGAAGGGATGGGAAGTCACTATTCCAACAGATATATAAATGACTTTAAGAAATCTTGAAGGACTAAAAATCCTAACCTTAAAAAGAAAAATTGCACCTAATTGCACCTATTTTTAAAAGTGAAAGTATCAGATGAATCAGTCACTCAAAAAACACCCCTCTGTCTTGCTCCCATGATAAAAAAGAAGAAAAAAAATACCACAATGAAAACACAGCCCCCCAAAATCGAAAATTTCATTGCACATTAACTGTGCAGGATTGGTAAGTAACATCCCTTCTGACTATACATTACACGGATTCCACTGTACAAAGAAAAGTTGCGGTACAGCATGCAGAGCATCACTCTAGCTGAAGGAAAATCTAAAAGGCTCAAATGTGCACACACCAGAAGAACATGGATAACCCAGACTAAACTCTAAAAAACGAAGGGGAAAAAATGCCCTTCATCTTTTTCTCAATAATTATGCTTTATAAAGGGAAAAAAAAAAAAAGTGTTTGAAACTAAAGGAATGTGAAGTGAGGAAAAAAAGCGTGACCAGCGTTAACTAATATTGTAAATACAGAGGACATTGGTCCCGGTTCAAAAATCCCTTGGAAGAGGGCAATTTTGTGCAGTCTTACTGTGCGCATAGAGAAGAACATAAAGCAGATTTTTTCGGAAAGCAGGAGGGATGAATGAAAATGTTAATTATAACATGTTGTAATAAAGATACCCCCAAGATCAGGCCTATCTTTTCTGCTACGGCATAGTCCCTAGGCATATGGCTAACTACTCCTTGATCATTATCCCGGCTAAAACTAAAGCTACTGAAGTTTAGGAGACTTATATCTAACAGAATTTCTTTCATCTCTAATAATTGCTAAACTAGCATAATTACTCATACTTGAGGTGAAATAGAACCCAAGTTGGCCAAAAATAAAGTTAAAACAAAAACAAACCTCACCACTTCTTTGGTTTTTGCACATTCATCTTTTGTCAGAATCTTATGCCACGTTGCATTATGATTTTAAAGCGTTTAAAAGCTTCTCCTGTCCTGACTTTGTAAAGAGAGCAACTGAAAAACTTCAATGCTTTGTAGTAACAGACTGCAAAATGTATTTCAAAACAGACATGTACATTTTCACAGCACCAAATAAAACAGGCTCAATTCTTCATAGATTTGTATGTTGTCCCTTCGGGGAAAAATATATATACATACGTATATATGCCATGGTTCTGATTTAAGTGAAACAGTGTTATTTTCCCCACCCCCAGCTGAGACTGATTTTGAGCTCAGGTAGCCCTACAGGAACCAATGGAAACCATAAAATACAGCTGGGAAAAGATGCCAAGAGATCTGTCTTAAGGTATCAGCATCTATACTGTATTTTAATCAATCTAAAAAAACAACTCCAAGTATCTCATTTTCAGTGTTTTACACAGAAAAAAATAGTAAATGTCTACAGTCTACATAAAAGTCAACAGTTCTATATCCCTTCCTCGTGTACAATTATTCAAAAGGAATATTTCAAAATTTTGCACGAGTTTCAAAATACTGAATCGTGTTTCAGAACAAAGAAATGAGAGCTATTAAATGAGTTGTAAATTAGCCTGAATGAATTAAACAGAGCAACATAAAGCCCTTCAAGACATCTTAGATCATGGCGGATAACGTTATCCTACACATGTTGGATAAGTGCCTCCATACTGACAGCTTCCCTTGTTACACAAGTTAGCAGCAACTCGGGAAAACAAAATCAAACCAAACACACGGCGTTTCTAAGCCTCTTAATACTGTCTTTGTCACAAGATTTCACCTTTATGGAAAGTAGCAATACAACCAGCAGCTGCTCAGATTCAGCTGTTTAGATGTTCGCTCCCAATAGTACCTGCTCCTCAGAAGTAGATGGTGACGGTCGATATAACCCACGCTGGCCCCCAAAATGAGTGGGTAACATTGCTGTAACCCTACAGCTAATCAGGACCATCAATACCGCTATGCATTGCCAAAGTCAAGGAATATTACGAAAGGTTGGGGATGTTTTTGTTGTTACGGATTTTTTTAATATATAAAAGAGCTGGGGCATGCTTTGGCAAGCCAAAAAGAGAACGCTATAAATAGCCTGCATTATAAAAGATGCTAATCTTAAATCCTCTTTGTAATTTGTTTTTTCATGTACTCTTTTATGTTCGATATCTTAATTTTTGCCCTTTTTTGGATGGCCAAATACAAGCCAGGAATCCGCTCATGCATCAAACAGATGTTTTTGCTTTTCAGGCCAAATGGAATCTTACGAATTTTTTCTTCCCTCCCTATAAAATGATGATGCCAAAATAACACAGTTCCTGCAAACAGCCCGTTCAGAAAAAATTCTTTGGACCGGTGATACTGAAACTTTAAGTCAAGTTCAGAGAAACCATGCCAATACTAATTGCTGGTTTTGTTTATGCTGGATTGATTATAGTCTAATCAGCAGACAATCTAATGACTTTCAAGTCTAGTCCATGCAATTTAGAAGCCGGGCAGGGTTGGGGCTGAGAATAAACATTCCAATAGTTGACGGATACACAGAAATGGAAAGGCTACTGTTTGAAGGGGACCCGAATGTCAAATTCTCTCTGAACTATTGCTGCTATTAAGTAAGATTTTCGTTTTAATCCACTACTGTTCTATCTTCCTTGGCACTACACCACCTGCACATCTGTACAAGAATCATCCCTTTGCTTCGAATTTATGATGAGAAAACAAGTCACACTAAAACATGGGGATATTTACTCACTCCACCAACACTCTGCATGAATTGCGTTGCAGTTGTAAATTCTAGCAGGATGGAAAGAGCTCCTAGGTTTCCTCAAATAGAGGGAACAACTTTAAGAGATACTCTGGGCTTGCTGTAATATTTCAAGATACAAGCTTTCTTTAAGCAGAACACAGATATGTAAAATACAGCCGATAAATTTCTCCTCATCTTTCTAGGAACTAGCACTCAGTAATTCTATTTCTGCAGTCTAATGCGGGATACAAAACTACAATGAGCAAAAATTTACTTTGAACTAATAACAAAATATTTTTCTATTTTTTTCTAAAAGAAATCACTTTCAGAGATCAGCCCTTCTATTAAAAGTGTGGGGCTGTTCTGGTTTCCTTGTGATGGTTCATCTGACACCTACAGTTTCAGTGATTTTTCACGGGTGACTTTATCACAATGAACATTACCTGACTTTAGCTCAGAGAAACCTGGGTTTAACGTTTCGTAGGACAACAATTTCATTCGGGTTTGCATAAAGAATACCTAGTTTTCTTTGCAAGTCATTATATTTTTGTAACTTTGCTTCTAAACAAAGTTTCTCATCAAAAGCCGGTGGTAAGGGCAAAAGAAAAACCTCAAGCCCTCCCAAAACTAAAACCCCATAAACCAGAGAGGGGAGGGAGGGGGGAGGCGGTCAGTAACCTAAGTGTGATATCTACAAAGCATGCCAAGTCACAAAAAAAAGGTTTACCATTCAAATGGCCAAGTTAAACAAGATACTAGCGAGCTGCTCTCTGCTCTCACCCCCTCCCTTGCTTTCTCCTCTCAGGGGGTCTCCAGCATGGTTTTACTTAAGGAATGGCATTGCCCTTAGGTGTGAGGAGTTTAAGGAGTCCTACCAATTGCCCTTCCTCAATACCCTTCATTTGCACAGTGGCTCTTTTGGGGCTTTACCCACGGGTATCGTATCTCTGACTTGCCTTTCCTCACCTGCTTTTCTGCAGCGAGCCTGCCTCCCCCCCACAAAGGCATTAGGTGATTTTGATCAGGTCAATGACACCTAATAGATTTATTTTTTTTTTCCAGAAACTAGCCAAGGAAACGGGATAAATTAATCAGTAGAATGAAATATAGGTCAGGACTGATGAGTTTGATGCAACTGATCCTTCCTCTGCCCAAAAGAACGGGCAGTTGGACTTCAATTCCTCCTTCCTGAAGTAAAATAAGATATTCAAATTACAGGTTTTCAGAAAGTTAATTTACTCTTCGTTCAAGACTCTTTTTTTTTTTTGCCACAACCCTATAGTATATTTGTAAGAGACAGTGCTTTTCACAGAAAAGAATTACAATCTTACTTTTCCTTGGAAAGATGCCTTTATTATTCTTAAATTGTAAGGGGCTTATCTAATGTTAGCCATGCCTTTTTTCTTTCCATCTAGGTCCAAACCTGAGATGCAATCCCCGCCAAGAGCTGGGGGACAGTCAGACCAAAGTTGGCAAGAAACCAAAACAGGAAAGGGAAAAAAAAAAAAAAGACAGAGAAAAAGAAATAGAAAAGGAATGTAAACAGAAACCAGGATTATTAAAAAAAAAAGTGTATTTGCAAGAAATAGAAGAAATTTAGTCATTAGCAAGTTCTTAACACCCACCATTTCAGATGAATGTTAGTTTCAAGCATTCAATATAAAAAACTCAATTGTCATTTTGTTTTAATGTATTTACCTGCCTTGTATCAGTATTCCCCTAAGATATAAGTTTCAAATTAAGTTATCAAAAGTGACAGACATATCAAAAATATCTCTTATATCTTCCCCCCAGAAAGGATTGCTAAGTACATGACAAATTGGAAATGTAATGTGTAACTCCATATTTTATTTAGATGTAAAACAGCACTCATGAGTTTAAATAACTCATTTACATACATTCAAAGAATAGTTTTTCAGAGAAGCTATTTAAAATACTGTTTATTTTTAAACTGTAGAACTGTATTTTGTACTGACTAAATCGGTAATACTTAAGAAATAAGGAATTTAAATAAACGCTGCATTGGAGGTACAGCTGAAATTCTCCTTGCAACATTACTTACAGCTTTTGTTTGTTCACTAAAAATGAAGATGTAATAATTGATGGGCGGACTCTTATCAATGAATTTAAATGCTAGGTCTGTGCAAGCATCTTTCAACTTCTCAAACAAATGACATTATTAGCCCTTTCAGAAATCTTACAATCGGACTGCTTTTAGAATACTATTAATCCACTCAAAAATTGACATGATTCAAGAAAAATAAAACAGGGAAAATGAAAAAGATATTTGAACAAAGGCCACCAAGAATGATAACCTACTCCCCAAAGGTAATTACTGCAGCAATAATTACAGATGATGATTGATTTACTGCCTGCTTTTTGTTGAAAAATAGTAAATAAGACACTGTAAAGAAATCTCTATCATCTCTATCCTGAACATTAAGCAGCTTTCTTAAGTCAGTAGTTTATTGTCAGGAAATCCAAGCTACTCTATCTGAATTGTACAACGTTGCTGTTTTCTCATTTTAGGGACTCGCAGGCTACTGGTACATAAGGAAGGCAAAGCCCATACCTCCACATAAAATGGAAGCTGTATCTTTTGTTTTAAATTAAATGTGATGCTTATGGGAAGATATTTGAAACAAACCTCCTCTCTGTAATGCATCTCACAAATAAGCATGACTAAACACATCCAATCCCTAACAGGAGGACAATTTCCTCTGTTTGCCAACTGATTCTGAATGTTTATTCCTTCGCACATAAATACTTGGAGGTCTAAGACTACCCTTCAGTTAAAGTTTCCCAGCATCTTTTTGCAAATAGGGCTAATTGGTCGCTGTCCTACTGGCTCTAAAACTCTTAATGCACACGTAAATAAATCCTCCCTGGGAAGCTCAGAATATGAGTGTGTGCCCAAGCGACAGAACTTTCATTGTGGTATCATTTCTAAAAGGTAAGGGCAGAGCGGCTCGTTTGTTCTCCACAAGATGCCAAACAAAAGCACTACTGAACCGCACAAACTTCGGTAAACTAGATACAGACGGCAGCAGAAGCAGGTAAAGGAGTAAATTCAAGGCACCTTTTATTCCCTTTTGAAATATCTGGAGAGTTAAAAAAAAAAGAAAGAAAATAATAATAAAAAAAAAAGATTTAGAGCCTGCTCTAAAGCTCGCTGAAGTCAACAGGAAGACTTTGAAAAGGGAACTCCTAGAAAGAGTTGTTTCAAGCGAAGGGAGCGCGGGGTTGGTGTTGGGGTTTTTGGGGGCTTGTTTGTTTGTTTTTTTCCAGGTCCTCCCGCACAAGTCCATAAAAGCAGACCCCGCTCCTGGCTTTCTAACTCTGAAATTGCGCCGGTTCCCAGGCGCTTAACTCCTTGCTGCACGCCAGCAGCCTCGCCGAGAAGAAAACAAGGCCTGCCGCCCAGCCACCGAGCGGCCCCGCACCGCATCCCCGGCCGGGGGCTCGCCGGCCTCGGCGCTGCCGGG
>JAHREE010000073.1:9543273-9632473 GCA_033628505.1 Tringa tobata | reverse complement strand
GACAGAAACAACCAAGCGCTTGCATCTTTTTTTTTTTCTTTTTTTTTTTTTTTTTAACTAGTTCAGCGTTTACTCTTTTGCCAAAGTGGGAAACGCGCTTCCCGTGAAGTTACGTTGTTCCAGGAAGCACAGGGATGCAACAAAAACAAGGCTGTGTCAGACCAGTCTCTTCAGTAGCTCCCCTGTATTTCCATTGCTGTGTCACACGGGAAAATCACGCCGGAGCAGACAGTATACGCTGGCTTCTTAAAATATTTTCAGGCTACATCAGCTATCCTTTCTCACTCCCTCTGTGGAAGAAGCGTGCAACAGTTTAAGTTGGAACCAGGCAAAATGAAGTTACAGTTGAACAAGGCGGGTAATGCCTTCGCAAAGATGACCTGTAAGGCAAGGTCTACCACATTTCACAGTTAGATCTGAACAAAAAAAAAAGGTTTCCAGGCCCTAATGGCATCTGATTTCTGTGGGTCTGTTCCTTAACGATAGAGCCATCCCTTAAGAAATCATACTCCAGCTTCTAATTCATATATCTTGATTTTCTTTCCTGCTGCTGCCTATGAATGCTCCGACACAGAAGACAGCTAAGTAGGAATTGTGTAAATATGATTATATGATCTTTTTATTTCTTTGTTTTTGAGAAGACTGGGTTAGAATAGTGGTAAAGGAAAACAACTGTCTTAAATTAATTACTGTCCTAATTTGAAAAATACCCTTCCTTTTCCCAGTAATTAATTTCAGTTCAAGAATTCAAAAAATCAACTGCAGTGAAGTTTAATCCCTCTCTATAAATGCACAAGAATGGAAAAACACGCAGCTTTTCATAGGCTTCTAGCAATACACAGAAATGTGTGTATAAATTTCCAAAAAAGCAAATTAAAGAAGCCCGCATGTAGGAGAAGCAAAAAAAAATCTTGGATTAAAACTCTCCATTTGTTACTGGTGCATGAGTTATATAGTATCAGATGTCGCTCACTTTTGCTTGCTCCAGCCTAATAGCATATACAAATGGGAAATATTAGGTACCTACTGCAAATGTTACGTGATGCAACTCAACAGCAATTGCACGATGGGAGTCTCTTTACAATGAGTAAAATGATTTCTGTATTTATATTTTTCAAATGTTCTAACAATGCAAAATCTTGCTACAGTAGATTAAACAGAGAAATAACAGTTTATGAAATATGACCTCCAAAAAACTAATTGCAGAAGAAATATTCATTCCCAGTCCGATAAATCCTCAATTTTAAATGGCAGCTGCAAAACATAAATCCCTTTAATAGATTTCAAACTGCGGTGACAAAGTTGTAATTGTAGGGTCCAGCCCACTCAAAATCAGTCCAATGCTCTCGCTTTGCATTAGCCAGTCTACTGGTTATATATTTTTTTTGCTGTATTTTAATCTCGTCCCTGATCATTTAGGAATTTTCCATTGCATTCCTGCGCCTGGTTCTGGATTACTTGTGCCTCAGATTGAATTGAATCTTGTTGCTATTCCTCAATAGACGTCTGAAGTGCAAAGTCTGCTTGATCATAACTTTCTGTGTGGTTTACTGCAGGGTAACATGCACGTAAAGACCCTCAAGTCATGTGAAATAGGAGCCTTGACCTCAAGACACAATAAAGTTGGCTAGTTTGGTTGTAGCTCAAAAGGTCACGTTTTCTGGGACTGCCTCTGAGGGCTGTTTTAAACTAATTGTTACCTTTGATTTTAACTTATCTTTTTTTTTAAGAAAGAAAGAAAGAAAGAATGAATGAAAAAAAAAAAACCCTCAGTTATTATAATTTCAACACTTTGACTGGCACGTATTTAACATTATGGACACATGAAAAGACAAGGTCCCTACCTGAGGAGCTTACAGTGTAAATTAGACAGAGAGCACTGTGAATAATAAAAGCAGACAGAGGGGAAATTTGTATAAGTATGTGGGAAGAGTAAGAAGGTGCACAGAGAAATATGCAGAGTTGAGATATATTCTACCAATTGACACTAATTTTGAGGCTTTTCATTCTTGCTCTATTTTCATGTAAGGATGGTAATAGTTTTGTTTTTCTCTATTTGCTTGCTTGTCAGAAGCTTCCCTTCTGATTTCTTTTTCTGTTCTAGATTCTAGTTCTATAGGCAACATAAGTGCATCTTTATTCTTCTGCTCAGCCATAGCAAATAACACTGAAATCCCCCAAAATGTTATATATACTTCCCTTGGCAGTTTTTCCACAGCAATCCACAGTGAGACTTCATGCTGAAAAGTGCAATTCATTATTAATAGAAAGTATAAATGAACTTGAAATTTTGGTCTTCTGATACTATCATCCCCTAACAAATCTCTGTCACATCTTCAGGTTATTTTGTAATAAAAACAAAACAAAACAAAAAAGTATTTGCTGTCAATTTCTTTTTGCTTGTGCTTAACTCCATTAGACAAACAAAAATACAAAAAGGAAAAAGAGCCAAGCAGCTTCTTCCCACTGTTGTTTAGCAAAAAGGATGTAATCCTACACAGGCTTTATTCTTTTTAGGTGTTGAAAGTGAGACACTGTCAGAAATAGGAATATCAGAAAAGGTGATGGATCAACCCAAGAAATTAAACTGCAATCAATCAGTAGGACCAGATGGTATTCATCCGAGAGCTCTGAAGGAACTGAGGACCAACGCAAGTGAGCTGCTAACAAAAATATGTAATTTATCATTAAAAACAGCTACTGTACCAGAGGACTGGAGAGTGGCCAAGGTTGTACCCATCTCTTAAAAAGGTGCTAATGATGATCCTGGGAATTATAAACGAGTAAGTCTTACTTTAGTACTAGGAAACTATTTGGAGAATCAGTGAAAATGGTATGCTTAGGCACACAGATAGGAAGGAAAAGCTGCAATGCTTCTACCTATGTTCTCTCAGCCCTCCTAGAACTACAGGAAAGAATTAAGTAGTTGATAAAGTAGAACCAGAAGATACAATTTATTTGCTGTTTCCAAAAGATTATGGTAATGTCTCTCACAAGAGAAACATAGCAGCTCTAGAATTAAAGTCCAGAGATGGTGTAAAAACGGGATAAAAGACGAAAAACAAGACCAAAAATGCAGAACATTTAAAATTTTGCCCCCTAAAAGCATTTTATAAAACCTGGCAGATTAACACAACTTCCTGATGAGCTGGTTATATTAGAGAGGAGGTAATTTACCTATAGTTGCAAAAGCAAGCTGTATCAGAACGAGTACTTCGGTTCTTGAGCATCCAGGTTCCAGAGCTGTATTTAGATGACTAGACAGCATCCCTTTCTCTAGGTACTGCAGAAGAATCTGTGGTCAGTTAAAGCAGAGAAAGAGGTTAACTCTAAATTGCCCCTGGGATCAATAGCAGCAATAAAGGTGGTTTTATTCAACTCACTCATTAGCAATCTTGACAAAAAGCTTCTGAAATAAAGATGGTAAAATTTGTTTTCACTACAACAGTCACAGCCTGCTTTCTGGTATCTAGACAAAATGCCCATTGCTCTAAACAGGAAAAATCGTGGGAATATTTTTGGCCATTTATTAAGTTAATTGAATTTAGGTAAAACTTGAAGAAATTCCAGAGCAAGCCAGTAAACTAAGATAAAATGGTGGCATGATGGCATGTAGAATTGAACAGACTAATGCCAAGAAGAAGTGCGTGTTGGAAAATATTTTCAAGAACCAGTGGCTATTAATTGGCATGGGAAAATCTAGGCATCGTTCACTGAAAAATGATACCCAGCATATTACAGGAGCTTAGAAAACATACAAAAACAGAGAAGACGTACAGATACACTAAGAATAAGAAAGATGGTTTTACATAAAATATTACTGTGTGATTTCATGAGTAAAAGCTGCATTTCTGGACAGTCTGTTGCATTTTAGTCTGTGGATTATAGGTAAGGCACAGCAAACCAAGGAAACATACAGAGAAATGCAGTAAACATGATTAATGAAATGGGGGGTGGGACTGAATTAGACGGTAGATTTAAAAGCAGAGATAATTTAATTTAGAAACATGGAGTTTTAGGATCATAAAAAATTTCAGTTGATACAGAAGAGCTCAGGTGTTCCTCTCTGTTCTCTTTCGTTTTACAGAAAACAAGTGGGAAGCACATTTAAATGCATATACGGAGATGCCTTTTTCATCAGAATATGTAGTTAAATTGTGGGATTTATTACCGCTGCATAGGACTGAGGAAAACAGCTTTGGGGCAATCGCACAAAAGAAAAAAAAAAGGGAATAAAAGATTAGAAAAGAAAAACAAAAGCAAGTGAAAGGAAGAGGACTAACTCTTTGTCATGTCCTCCAGTTCCCTGAGATTCTTCAGCTGCTCCTCCACACAAAGGGCACATGGCCAGGCATATGCAGGTTTGATGAAAGGGCTCCTCGGGTCGCAAAGGAAGACCTGAGAAACAACCCTCCTGTGCAACATGGTTTGCCTCCTACAACTATTGCTTTTTTTTTTTTTTTTTTTTTCAGACAGAAATCCAAATAGCTGCTGCTATAGGAGTCCCTGACTCCCACTCCTCAGTCTGAACAGCCCTCTCCGTCCGGGCTAAGGGACAGAATGAGGGAGGAGGGAAGAGCAGCCAAACTTGGAGCCCAACTCCCCTGCGAAGCCTCCGACTGCGCTGCTTGACGTCCTTTCCAGCCCTGCCAGCCTCTCCACAAGCATGCAAACTGTACTCCCCTGAGAGGGGAGAAAGCAGTGGGAACTCGATGTGATTCTCCTTGTGGAATTTCTCAGCACTTTTTCCTTCCTCGGGATTTTTCCCGAGAGATGAGAGTATTTAGCCCTTACTTAGCTTTACCAAAGTATTAGACATTTATTTGATTAAGTATAGCATCTGCAGCCACACTAGCTAGAATAAAAATTATAAGGGCTATCAATCCTCATACTTCAGGGCATAAGCTGATCACCAGCTGGGGTCGAAAAGAAATTTCCCTCTGCGGTATAGTATTGCAATTAGGTGCGTTAGGGGGGGTTATGCCTTCCTCATCAGCCTCAGGCATTGGCCAGTATGAGAAGCAGAGAGATACCAGACTAGATGGACCACTGGTCTGCTCCAATATGGCAATTCCTTTGTTCTTAGGGCTGAATGTTTCTGCTGCCGAGCCGCCCTACTTTGTCATAATGTCAAAATCCAGCATTAATTATAATTCTAAAAATGAAGGAATATTCATGAATTATTATGTTGGCAATAACTGCGTGTAATACAATACAGACAAAAACAGTGTCTGCTGCAGAGCAAAAGGAAGTTGACAGCTTTGAGCACAAGGCAGTTTCTGTTTCCAGTTACCCTCCAGAACTCTTTGCACCCGAGAGTCAACACCTTTGAGAATAATAAAGTAATTACAATTTTATTTTATAGTATTCTGACAACAAATTTGATTCAATAGTGTCTGCACAGTTCAGACAAAGCAAAACACTCCCAACAGTTTGACTGTGCGATGCTGATATTTTTTATGAGCTCAAATTTAATCCCCAAAATGGCATGATGGTCTTGGTGAACGTATTTTAAATAAAATTTCCTTCTGTAGTACTCTGGTTCTATCAGCATTTTGACAGAACAGAAAAAAAAAAAAAAAAGAAAAAAAAAATCCAGTAGCTGCTTTATTCCTGTCATGTTCTTTTTCTAAAGCAACTCTCGGAGATGATTGCAAGAGTACATTAAAGGCATGCATTTTCGAAGTTAGTCAGTTGTCAAAGTGATTCTGAGGGTTGACAATCACATTTAAGACAAATATAGAAATCTGAAAGAAATGCTTACAAGCAATTCTGTATTCTGGGCAATGATTTAGTTTGGAAATGCATCCAGTTCAAGGGTTAAATGAAAGCAAAAGCAATCACTTCAACCATGTTTTTGAAGAAAATAAAACAGCTTGATGTAAGCTAAATGAAGGGGGTCTGTGACTTAAAAGGAATGGACAGATAGAGAAAAAGGTCAGAAGATTAAATTTTCCCTAAGGGAAAAGTCATTCTTTGGAATCATTAACCTCCTTCTAGGTCACTACTGAAAAAAACAGCAGGAAATCCTACTGCTCCTAGAAAGATGGGTGCATCGTATACCGCCCACTGACCTAGCAACTCTATGGCAAACATAATTGTGCTTACAAATTCTCCTCCAGGCGTGCTTGGTTTTACTATGCCCATTTTAAAGCAATATGATCTTTTAGCTGAACTCTGAAGTGTATCCATAAAGACAATATTCTAGGGGTTTGTGATGTTAAAAAGAAGAATCACTTAAATGTCTTTTCTCTTAACAGAGAGAAATCTAGAAGCGGAGTTTGTGAATTTTAAAGTTGGTCAGTGATGTGTATTATCCATTAGCCATTTCTCTTTAGGAATGAAATTAATCATCACCATCATTGTTTCAATGCATTTTAGTGGCTTTTTACAACCTAAAACATATTGTCAGGATGCCAGGATCAAGTGTATGTTTCAAAATATCTTTTTGTCTCAAAGAATCCGCATCACAGTGTTTTTCAGGTTTTCTTGTAAGCTAATTCTGCTCTCTCCTAGAGAATCCAGAGAGTAAACATTGCACCAAAGAGGAGGACTGGCCCTTGTGTAAGAAATACAGTCTTCCTTAAGGCGTTTGAAGGACATTCTGTAGCATTTATCAGACCATATTCAGATGAACAGTCTCACCAATATCGATGGAAAAAAGTATTTTCATGGTCAAGCCCCCAAATAACTGAGGGAAACTGCCTCTGGTCGATTTGGACCACATGATACCGTGAAGAAGAACTCACATCTTCATCAAAATGTCACTTCTTTTTCTTCCCCTCTTGCAACAGAAATAAAACTCTCGATCAACATAAATGTGAATTCGTATTTGCTTTTGATAGAAGCTCCAATCCAGCAAGGCAATTGGATTCCTGTAGCTCTGCAAAGCCCCTTGTCTATTTGGAGACTGCAGGCAAAGCCTGCATCTTGTTGCAGAATCAAGGACTTAATCTTAAGAATTTGTATTACTGGAAAACATTCTGGCAACTATCTTAAAATCTTCTGTCTCTGGTCAGCAAAATTTCAAAAAAGACATACTCAGAAGATAATTTTAACATGAAAATAAGACTTCAACAACTTAAAAGGATGTTATAAAGTAAAAGCAATCTTGGGTCATCCACTAAGATGTCTCAAATCTCAGGCCCTCTGAATGAACATGGAACAATACTTTTTCTTAATTTGGTGTTGTCTCTCTCTATTATTTTTACATATATGAAATTGAAAAAAGAAAAATCCACAGAAATTATCACAACCAATTTAGTGCCCTGGAAGAGGAAGGTACCTTGATTAGCTTTAATTTTTGAAATCATGCATTTCGCAAAAAGCCACTTTTCACATGTAAGCAAGATCTTTCAAGATTTCAGAAGACAATGACACGACCCCTAGAGAATAAAGGCATTGAAAGAAGTAGCTAAAAGAAAGACAAATAAAGCATAGTTTGTGGAAATTAGCACCCTTTAGAAAGCCTACATGAGGACAGAATCACATGGAGTTCACATTCTTCGAGTAATCGTAATTTTTACTCGTGTTCGCACAACGACTGCATAGCCAACGAGCAAGAATCTCTTCCTAAATGTTAGCAGCCCGATGACCTAATGTGAACGAGGTACACGGGTAACAATTTCCTGATATGTGCATGGCAAGAAGGAGAATCATATGCCTCGCTCGTTTTCTAGCCAAACTGCGTTTCTGAGGCAGGAAATCAAAAACACATCACAAACCCTGCGAGGAGACTACACGCGTTCGCTCTGCCGGTAGGAGTAACTGTCAAGAGGCTGTCAGACCCAGGGAGTCACAGCTACCCAAAGCAGCGCTTCCCCGGCACCTCCTCCCTGAAAGTGTGTTTTTTTGGATCATGCTTTGCCAGGAAACAGTGAGGAAATGCTACAGTGTTGTTGCCACTGCTTAGAGAACTCCCCAAATTCAATGCAAACGGCGCCCTGCAACAAAGCCACCAAGGAATGTTGCAGCAGAGCCCTCAGCTGAGCAGCAAGATGCAAGATTTATTATGACACAGTGCAGGGGATATCTGAAAGGGAAGCCAAAGCATTAATGTGTCTTTTCCTCCTTATTTTCCTCCACCTTCTTTTTTCTTTGTAGTTCATACATACATATATATATATATGTAATTGTTTCTTTTTTCAAGTGAAATGGCATCTAAAATGATCAAAAATTTTAGGAGGTGAGGGTTTCCTAAGATCTTTTCTACTTGTTTTGCCTGTGTTCCAGTGTTCTCTACCCACAGGACTCTGAAATGCTGAAATTTCAGCAGTTCATATGTCTGCCTGCCCACCTCTTTTATTAAAGGGTTGTGTTTCTTTTCTGTCAACACCTATTCTTTAGCACACATCTCTGCTATCATTCAGGAAAATGTTGGCATAGCCTTTTCTTTTCTTTCTCTTCTTTTAAATTCATTTCTATAGCTGGGCTTTTTCTTTTAAGTCCCTTTAATTTCTGTCATCAGTTTCAACCCCGAAGTTCTCACTTTTGCAAGACAATGAGCTATTTTCACACATGTAAAACGCTCTGTAAAGTGGAATCGCAGATGTCACATTTACATGTTTATGTTTTCTGTTTCTTTCTTTTCAGTCTGTCGCTCAGTTCAGCTCTCCAAGTCCAAGGTATTTCAGAGGAGCTGAGAGACTCCCTCAGTTCTTCTGCCCAGACCTCTAGCTTTACGAAATAAGCAGGTATATCGAAATACGTGGCGGCTTCAGTTCCAAGGATAAAAGGAACCGCTGTAAAATCCAACAATGACCCCGTGCACAAACGCTCACAGCCTCTTACACACGTGACCCGTAAACCAGTGCAGTTAATTTTCCATACGGTCTTGTCCCTTTCTATGTGCAAAAGGGAAAAAAAAAAAAAAAAGAAAAAAGAAAGAAAGAAAAAAGGCTGTGAAAGGTGAGTTTTGAGGAAGAAATCCCTCTGAGGCTCTTCTCGCCGAGAATCCCTGCCAGGATTGCAGGGGGCAAGAGAAGACCTGCTTTTGGCTCAGTGTGGTAGAGGCCGTGGGATCTGCCCCCAAATCTGGCAGCTCAGTGGGACGCCGTGACCCCTCACCCTGGCGCCTAGGCAGCTCGGCCCCATTGTTCCCAGGGGCTGGCGAAGCTGGGAGAGGGGGGAGCATCGCCACAACTTTTGCAGCTGTGGGAAAGGAGATCACCTCTACGTGGAGTTTTGGAAGACGTGAGCTGGCCCATATTTATTGATATTGTTCAAGATTTCTGGGGGTTCTCAGGTAATATAAAAAAGAGCCCCCACTGGAAGTGAGGCAAGTGAAAAGGTGCCCTCACTGGAAGTGGCACATGCGAATTTAATTTTCCTCCTCCAAGCATTCTTGCCTGTATATACATGAACTCATGGCATTCTCTCTTCAGCTCAGGGAAGCAGAGAGCCCAGGAGTGAATCACTCCATCTTGGGCTCCAGTTACTTGCCCCACGCTAACCTGCAGCTACCCACTTCTCAGATTTTTCAAAGCCTTCTAATTTGGCCAGATTGAGGTCTTTTTTCACGAGAACAAAAAAAGCTCATTGCTGTCACCAAAAGTGACACCCTCCTCATACATCTCCCTCCTCCTCCTGCACATCCAATTACCAAGTCTCTTTTCCAAAGTATGAGATCTCTAGAGCTTCTCAATGAAGGGTTTGTAATAATTCTTTTAACATGGCAAAACACCGCATTATTCCCTAAACATTAATGTTGCATGAATGCGAGACTTCTTTTCCCCATGAAATTTCCTTTTTGATTTTACAAAACAGAAAGTGCGATTTAAAACAATGCTAATGGAGCGCCTATATTCCATAATCTAAAATTATTTGGTGTGTTGCCAATAAGTAGCTTGCTAATATGCTTGTCGGAGGAACCTACCTGACCTTGAACAAGGGCACTTGAGCTTTTTCTTTTGTGACAGTGTCCTTCTGAGTGCCCAGTAAAATATCACATCGTATTTGGCCACTTGTGTACTGAAAGACCAGAGCTCCATATTTCTCCAGGCCTGTTTAACACCATATAAAATACCACTCAACCACCTGGTAGTAGCTGAATTCCTGCCTATTAAAATGATTACATCCTACCCATGGTGTCTTTCAGTTGCTGTTTGGGACAGGGACCTTTTTGTCCTCTGTGGTGCTCCATTTAAGCACAAACCTCTAAACTCTTGAACGAGGTGCTAGAACATTTGCTGGAGGAGAAGGCCACGGTACCTTCAGGAATGTGGATACAGAAAAGACAGAGAGGCTGTAGAAGTTCTCATGCTTTTGCTTCCTCTTGGAAATGTGAAGTCGAGGGGTGGCTGCTTGAAGGCTGCCCAGCAAAACAGATAGCCAAGAGAGGATTTTCTGAGGAAAGGCAACATGGATATGCACAGTCAACTACAATCACAATACACGATCTGAGGAACTATATTCTTTCTTGTCGAAATGAGCATCTCACTGTTTCTGTCTTTGGAGTTAATATTTAAAGACTAGAGCTGTAATACACTCCAAGAGACTTTCTTATTTCCTTTCATGGGGTCACTTTACTATATTTTCTTGTTTATATAAGTTGTAAATTATGTATCTGGTACAGCCACCTTGAAAACTGACATTTTAACCAGTTCGTGTCATTATTCAATCCTAGCACTACATTCCACATTGACATCTCGTAAAAACACCTCCATGGCCAGTTTTCTGCTTGGGTGTCATCACTCAGTGACCATGAAAGCATGAAACCAGATATTGCTCCAGCAGGTCGGTGTAACTACGATTTGGCTAAACAAAAATAAAATAGCTTCTCATGCTTATCGATCTTGGGGTTTTTGGCCATTTTTATGCTTCATGGGCTATAAGCTCAGAAAAGATATGTTTTGTAAAAGGAACTGAAGTTTCTCTTCTCAGTGGATTAGACATTTCACATTTTAGTGACTCCCACTAACGTTTCCATTCCCCCCTCCCAAAAGCAGCCCTTTCCAATGAGTTTAAAAAAAAAAAAGGTTGATCTTTAAGTAATACATATGATATTAGTTTTTCCGTTTTAAAATAATCACATTATTGCAGACATTTTAATAGCTGTAGAGGTTGCTATGTATTAACATGATTCATGGTCCTTGACAGCAGTGTCTCTGAAAATCCCACAGGAATGCAAAATACAAAACTCCACACACGTTCAAATTTTACTGCCTGCAGCTAAAAGAGGGGAAAAAAAACTTAAAACTGTTGAAACCCTTCAACTTTAAAAGCATTAATAGATGGTCCCAGGGGATTAAATCTAAATCTTAATGTGTAAAAATCAAGTTAATAACCACAGAGATTAATATGGTTGCATTTGATTATTGTGATAATGCAAACAATTAGTACTGCTAAAGTGAGATATATTAGCCTCCTACTTGCCCCACACACATCTGCAAAGCATTGGAAATAAATGGAAATAAAACATTTTGCTCTGAAAGGTTTTTCTTTTTTCTTTTTGCCTTTGTCTTATTTTCTCTGTAGCTGACTCATTTTTAAATTATAATTGTTAACATTTTATTATTAAACCTCTCTTTTTGTAAGACTCTCATAAAATTGGTTGCCATAATCATCCATTCCATATTGTCAGCAAATTATGCATTCCTTTCCAATACCAGTAAATAAATAAATCTTCTAGATAAATGACATGGCTTTTTTTCTTTCTTTCTTTCTTTTAAGGACAAAAATGCCATACAAATGTATTAACCTGAGAAAAATAAGAACTTCTTCCTAGTCCACTGTGAGTCAGCTGGTTTAATCCAGAATGCCCTGGGAACCGAACCAGGCATCTAATCCAATCTATATTATAGGCGGAGTTGGAAGTGCCACCTATACTTAATGCTTGACACTTCCCATTATAAAACTCTTTTTTCAGTTGCATATAACTGTGCCAGACTTTAAGTGTTCAACTAAAATTCCCCATGCTGGATGTCTGCCTCACTTTGATTTATTTGTTGTTCTAAAATTTTAGTGAAAATAGTTCAGCAATTTCCAAGAACAAGATTATAGAAAATATATTATTTTGCCTATATCAAAATAAAAGTCTTTGCTACCGTTTAATCGATTAATTCCAATATATCCATCCCTTGGAGCCCGGACACTACATTTGGCATAGAAAAGGACCTACCCTAATGTCAAGAATGCAAAACCAGACCAACTTTGGCCAAATCCTTAGTCTTTGCTCAAGTTCAGTAGATACTTCTCAGGAATTTGGCAGTGATGTCCCCCAAAGGCTCTGTCTGTACGAAGCACACGCCAGAACCTGAGCTGCAGGCTCTGAGAAAAACTTGCCCTGTTATTACTGCTCCCAAATGCTGTGGTCACACATGTTCAAGCACGGGTTGCAGGACTGCAGGAAAGTGGAGATTAGATGTCAACGATTTGAGAGTGTGGAAGAAAGACTGTCATCCCGGCTCGGCGAGAAGAACATGCGAGGAAGGACAAGGAGCTTGGGAAAAGGGTCCAGGAGAGCAGCTTTGAATTACTGCCTCAGGGGATGGGAGAAGGACTGAATCCAGGATGAGGAGCAAGGGGATGAGAAACTGGTACTGGAACTGAGGTGAGCAAAAAGCGGGCTGCAGGTGAGGAACCCAGTGAGAAACACCTAAAGAGGGTGGTGCCGCAGTGCGGGGAGACTGGGATTCCCAGTCACTGAACTGGGAAACCCTGGAAAAGGTTGGAGGCTTGAAAGGTGAGAGAAGAGGCCACTGGCTGTCTCTAGAACTTGGGACAGACCTCAAGCATCTGGGGTCATCCCTTATGCAGCCATGAAACCACCCCAAAGCGAGTGTCGCATTCCCCTCAAGTGCTGGTGTGCACACAGGTTAACATCAGCCACCTTCTCCTAGCTTGAGTGGCTGAGGTCAGTGCTGTGAGTCTAAACATTTTGGTCCTGCTGCTGAGCCACCATGATGGGACTTCTGTGGGGTTTCCAGATTGCCTTTTTAGAGAAAGATATTGGATAGTACACACCAAGGAAGTTTTAAAAGGCTGGTATCACATGATAAGGCTTTCAAGGTATAGGAACAATTGAAATTACTTATACAGCCCTAATTTGCCCTGCCCTGGTTGTTTGTCTTCAGTATGATGTGGTTGGACTTGTCTGATGATCGGTTAGGAAAAGCAGCAGAGAAAGACCAGCACATGAACTGTTGTAAGGCTGGAGGATTAGGAAGAAATATGCAGGAAGAGAAAGGAGGGCTCTTAGTTGATGTATTTGAATGTTGTCCTACACAGAGGGGTCTGTCTTTGCCTCTTCCTCATCTGCAATGTGGGAAGACCAAGACCAGGCTGTTCAGTTATGGTCATTTGCTATGTTTTAAGAGCATTTGACTTGACACTTCAGCAGTCTGCCTTCCCAAGTGCTGCTCACAACTACATCCGAGTTGTGCACTGACGATATACACGGCTGTGCAATGACGAGTGTTCTGACAAACCAGGGTGCAGTGACTTTCCTTGGCCATCTATAATTAGTGTAAATGCTGGCCTTAGTTAACGTCTAGTTGCCTCAGTTCCCCATTTGAAAAATGGGAATAACACCAACCTACCTCTCACATGAGTGTTGTGAAAATGAATGAATTACTATTTATGAAGTACTGTAATGATGAGTGCCCATGAGGAACAGCCCATGAGGAAATTAATTATTCTATCTTCGGAACGGGGTTTGAATAGTGAGCAGTAAATAGGATGTAGGGCCATTACACTGAATAATGAGAACGAAGCAGATGAGTAACATCCACTCTGTGCAGTGAATGAGGCAAGGGCTTGATGAAGAAAACATTAGGAAATCATGTCATTAAAGACCATATCAAGGTGTATGGTAGGAGAAGGTGACTCTGCCATATACCAGCCCTGGAGTGCTGGGTCCATGTCACGAACACCCCAAACCCTTCCCAGCTCTGATGACACAGATGCGCCATACAGCCTCACATCCCCGGTGATCTCGCCTTCTCTCTCCAACAGTTCCTAACCCAGTTTCTGAGTCCAGCCAGTCTCCTCCCATCTGACTCATAGCTCTAGTTTCCTTGCTTGGCCAGGCCCTGACTCAAAAAGCCTTCAGCTTCCCTCCCTTCATCCACAGCCATTAACCCCAGTTCCTATAAAAACAGGAAAAAGCACATTCCTAACACTGAGACACCTTCCTCTACCAAAATCCTAGCACAGCTCAGAAGCAGAGGGATAGCAGAGCTCCAACAAAAAGACAAGGGATAATCAGAAAATACGCACGCATATGCAAATATACGTACATTTTCTAGCCTTATCAACACCTATAGCTTTACAGGGTCATCAGAATTTTTCCAAAATTTATTCAATATGATTTCAATGCAGTATTTATCTGGAATGATATAGGTTGGAAATTACAACTGAAAATAGAATTTCCCCCTAAAATATATCAGCAACCCCAACTGCAATAGCTGTCAGTCCCTATCTTTCTTGCATAATATTATTAATATTGAGGTGTGTAAGAAAGAGAATTCAAATGCTCGTTTCCTGTAGCTGGAGGACAAATATATCTATACGGTACACTATTTTTTTTTCATAAAATTACCTCAGAAGCAAGAAGCAGTCAAAAACAAATCCGAATGTAGCTCATCCTAATTCCGGGTATGCCAAACTTTAAAGAAATCAATGACAAAAATCTATGAATGCCTTTTAGCTAGCAAGCTCAGGTTTGAAAATACGTGTTTGCAGATCAGATCCCCATTTGTTACCTTTTAAGCCATATGTGTCTGTAGGTAATTTATGCCAAGGGATAAGCTGAGATTTCTCATTTTAGGTGCTGAGTTTATAGCTCATCTCTGACTGAGGTTCTCTCTGAAATTCAAGATTTTATAAAGGCTAAGTTTGTCAACTTTGGAATTGGCTGCACAGGATTAGTGACTATGTACCATTGACCTTAACGGCACTTTTGTGCTTGGTGAGAGAAAGAAACTTAAGAGAAAGGAGAAACATTTAGGAAGGGATGTCTCTTCATGCTATGCAAGCCATTTGGTGAAAGGGAAGGCAAAACCCCAAACTTTTGGCTAAATCTGGGTGGGTGGGAAATCCACCAGACCAGCACCTGTACTTCCTCCTGGCTGTTCAGAGGAATATGTGTAGCTGATGCCAATGCGACCCTTTATGCAAGATAGTTGAGGGGTAAAGCATAAGCAAAGGAGCAGAAAAAGACAAGGGAAAGAGACCTGGATTCATCTCTCCCAATAATTATTCCTGTCTTGGCAAAGAAATGAGCAGAAGGAAGGAAAACAGCAAACCATGCTGAGGTTCTTTTGTTCTTCCACCTTGACAAGGATGGAGCCAAGAAGAATAAATATCAACCAGCAGAAACACAGAGCAGTGGAGTAGCTATACAGTCAGGAGCAAAGATCAGAGCCTCTTCAATATTGTGACATTCTGCTTTCTGGCTGTGCACCGCAAAATCAAGAACGTTCTGTGGCACACACGGAACTTCATGTAACTAGTATCACACAAGCAGTGTCCATACCTTCAGTGTGTAATCGGGGTGTTAGTAGTAGTAGCTGAAGTGCAAACTCATGAAACCTGGTGAGCAGTTCTTCCACAGATAAACCAGACAGGAACCACTATGGTTTGGGTTGGGATGCACCTTTAAAGGTCATCTAGTCCAACCTCCCTGCAACAAGTAGAGACATCTTCAGCTAGATGAGGTTGCTCAGAACCCCATCCAACCTGGCCTTGAATATTTCCAGAGACAGGGCATCTACCACCACTCTGGGCAACTTGTGCCAGTCTTTTGCCACCCTCATTGTAAAAAATTTCTTCCTTCTATATAGTTTAAAACTACCCTCTTTTAGTTTAAAAACATTACACCTTGTCCTATCACAAGAGGTCAGATTAAAAGTTTGTCCAGAGCTGCCTCTTCTCCACGGTGAACAACCTCAATTCTCTCAACCTGTCCTCATAGCAAAGGTGCTCTAGCCCTCTGACCACTTTTGTGGCCCTCCTCTGGATCCACTCCAACAGGTCCATGTCTTTCCTGCACTGACAGCTCCGGAGCTGGATGGAGTACTCCAGGTGTGGTCTCACCAGAGTGGAGTAGAGGGGCAGAATCACTTCCCTCGACCTACTGGCCAAGCTTCTTTTGAGGTATCCTAGAATACAGTTGGCTGCCTGGGCTGCGATCCCACATCACGGGCTTTTTGTCCAGCTTTTTGTCCACCAGTACGCTCAAGTCATGCTAGACAATACCTAGTACAAGTGAGGTGGCATCATCTGTCCCAAGAAGTATGTTTAGTTCTTTACCCTTGTGAATGAATGACAATAATGATTTGCCAGACCCATCTCCATTTCACAGATTTCAGTCTGGTAACACTGTCCTAGCTGGTCACTCCATACCTGGTAGCATTTGGGTAGTATGAGCCTCATGTTTGTTTTTGAATCTGTGACGCTTGCTGCCTACTAGTCAGTGCTCCATCACTGTGGTGAAGGTCCATGTAGTCCTAAACACAGAAAACACAGAAAGCAGAAAGGAAGGTACATATCGGGGATGTAACTGGCTTATTGTTAACGGTGGGGCAAGCCTGTTCTAAGAAACTAATCTCATGTATTGTTGCAGCATCTCTTGGACCGATCTGCCCAGGAATTGTTATTACTGAGAGAGACTCTACACACAGAGTTTGTGGATGTTCTCCATGCTCGCTGACCTTTGCTGTGACATATCCTGTCATAATCCAGTACAGAACAAAGAGCGCTTCATGACAACCATTTAACTGACTCAGCACCTGAAATGTGTGGGCAAGGGCATAGAAGGAACATAGTTCATCACCAGGGAATCCTGACAGCGTGAAAGCCCAGGGCTCCTTTGCATCCAGGGTGCATGACCTTGGCATCATCTAACCCAGCCAATTCACCAGTCTATCAATCTACATGTATTATTTACCTGTTCCAGTGTAGCAGTGTGTTGTTTGATGTAACTGCTGCCAGTCCCCATTTCATCCTAACTAAACTCCCATTCTGCTCCCCATGCTGCACTGATGGCTGGGGCAGCAGGTTAGGCTTCTTGGAAATGGAAAACAACCTAAAACACGGTGTTCTAGGCACACCATAAAGTGTGCCCTGGCAGCTAATACAAATTGTCTGTTAGCCAACAGGAACGGGGCACAACTGTATCGCTGGGGTTTGGTTTTGGTTGTTTTTTTCTTCCCTCTCCCCTTTCGTTGTTCAGTGACTTAAAGAATGGGGACCATCATTCATTTTACACTAAGCTGACAGGTTTCTAGTGTTCCCGTGGGTGGTTTCCTATATCCTCCAGATGTTTGTAGGAACAAACACAAACTTGGCGGGGTGACACCAGGGGTANGGTGCATGACCTTGGCATCATCTAACCCAGCCAATTCACCAGTCTATCAATCTACATGTATTATTTACCTGTTCCAGTGTAGCAGTGTGTTGTTTGATGTAACTGCTGCCAGTCCCCATTTCATCCTAACTAAACTCCCATTCTGCTTCCCATGCTGCACTGATGGCTGGGGCAGCAGGTTAGGCTTCTTGGAAGTGGAAAACAACCTAAAACACGGTGTTCTAGGCACACCATAAAGTGTGCCCTGGCAGCTAATACAAATTGTCTGTTAGCCAACAGGAACGGGGCACAACTGTATCTCTGGGGTTTGGTTTTGGTTGTTTTTCTCTTCCCTCTCCCCTTTCGTTGTTCAGTGACTTAAAGAGTGGGGACCATCATTCATTTTACACTAAGCTGCCAGGTTTCTAGTGTTCCCATGGGTGGTTTCCTATATCCTCCAGATGTTTGTAGGAACAAACACAAGCTTGGTGGGGTGACACCAGGGGTAAATGGGAAATAAGACAGCCGAGCACCTGGGGGGGGGTGTCAGTGTTTGAAGCAGCAGGTAGTGTTCTAAGCTGCCACAGGTGAGCACCAGGGCAAGAGAGCTGTAGATTCATTGGGATCTCTGCTGAGCAGGGTCCTAGATCCTCAGTGGAGAGGGGGAAGTGGGACAAGGTGAAGGCAGGGAGTGCAAGTGTATATATTGTGAAACCAGGAGCCTGGGAGGTGCGAGGTAACACCAGAGGAGAAGGTGAGGAGCTGGTTAGGGGAAGTCAATGAAGAAGATGGTGAGCAGTGGTAGAACAAACAGGCAGTGGCTGCAGAAGAGGTGCTCTCTCACCTTATTGTGGCTTTGTGGTGCCTGTGAGCCAGTGATGTGCATTAAAGCAGAATGGCACCTTCCATCAGCAGCCAGCGAGGTCCCCAGGAGTAATGCCTTTCCAGTATCTGAAGGAGGCCTACAAGAAAGCTGGAAAGGGACTTTTTATGAGGGCATGTAGGGATAAGATGAGGGGTAATGGTTTCAAATAGGAAGAGGGTAGATTTAGATTAGATACTTTTTTCGCTAAAAGGGTAGTGAGGCACTGGAACAGATTGCCCAACCAACAGGTTGTTGAGGCCTCATCTCTGGAAGTGTTCAAGGCCAGGCTGGATGGGGCTTTGAGCAACCTGGTCTAGTGGGAAGTGTCCTTGCCTATGGCAGGGGGTTGGAACTAGATGATCTTTAAGGTCCCTTCCAACTCAAACTATTCTATGATTCTATGATTCTTGCTGCACCACGGGTGCCTGATGTCCCTTTGAGCCGTGGGTGGAAGCCACAGGCAGAGGCTGGGCTCCATGTCTGAGTACCCTGTGAGATGAGTAAGGCTTGGTACACACGAGTACTGGTATCTGGAGAATTTGACACTTCTCTCTCATAAGCACGTAAGAAGAGAGATGCCTGGATAACCTGGAAGGTGATGTCTTTGCAGGAGAGGGTGGGGACTATGAAAGAGGGGGCTTTCTCCCCAGCTGGCGAAGAGGAGAGAAACCCCTGGTGCAGAACTGGCCGGGTTCCTAGCTAGGGCTCTGAGCAGGTTCCCTTCCAGAAACCAGGCATTAGGGATTTTACACTGGGGAATTTTGTCAGTGTCTGTGTACTTAGTCAGATTTTCCTGTAATAGAACTACATTTTAGGCACTCTGATTCTGATAACACGGGAACTGGCACATAATTTATGTTTCCCGATCTGTTTTCCTTATCCTGAAGGAGCTGCTTCCCCAATATTTTTCATGAACAATTCTCCTTCTTTCGGTCTTTCAGCACTCTTTTTTGCTTTCATCATTTTTAACCACTGTTTCCAGTGCCCTTCTCCCTGGACTATGCCCAGCCACGGTGGCCTGGGTTTGTAATTATGGCAAAAGCTTGTCTCATGACTAGGCGATGACTAGAGCTAATTCCCCAGAAGAAACACCTACAGATTAATGCCATTTCTGCTCTTTTCCTCTCCTTTTGCTCGAAATTGTCAAGCTGCTGCTCCTCCATTGCTTTTTATGCTGCTGCTTGCCCATTGCCATTTTTAACCCTTCAGCTATATCTTTTCTTTTGAACTGAGACAATTTCAGATATTTGCATTTACAATATTAAAACATTGCCATATTTACCATAAGTCTAAATATGCAACTCACAAATTAAAATCAGCCTTCTTGCCTGCCCCTGAGTTTGTCAGTAACAACAGTATGTGGGTCTGACTTATTCTGTATGAACAATGAAAACATGCAAACCTCTTCCAGCAGAATGGCAGGAGGTGTTGTGCCTCTGTGTGATTTTACATTAAGTTACACCTCCATCGGAGAGGAAATGCAAAGTCCTGCAGTCAGCAGGAACAATTGCTGGAGCTGTGCCTTTTCTTTTGGGGCAGTTCGTTCTGTAGTCTAGTGTTTCAATGGCAAATTTGGATGATGGAGTGTTTTTATGGTCAATATTTAAGGTCTGGGGATTTAATTCTCAAATATTCATGAAATAATCTGGATATAATTAGAAAAAGATTCTAACACATTTTCATAAAAACACAACATGCGTTTGAATGCATTTCTCAGTGGTTTGTTTTTTTTTTTTTTTTCAGATGTCTGTGTCGCGGGAGAAAAAAACCAAACAAAAATAACTTACATACAGTGGGAACCGGGCTGTGGCACTTTCTGGCGTGAGTCGTACCTCTCCACAGGGTGAAAATCTTCTCACAAGACACATGTTTGGCTGTCAATTATCATTTCCAAGTTAGGGACATACTTGAGTTCCTTGACATGTTACAGAACATTGAACATTGCAACCTGTGCTGCCCTTGTTTTTAAGTTAACGTTTTAGTGCTAGCAAATTTGATTTAGAGACTTCGGCAAAGGCGTGGGACGGCTTCCTTTATCATGGCAAGCGCTGTATTTCCCTATGCTGTGCACATTCAGATGCACAGTGACCTCTCCCCTCACTGTGAATACAGAAGTTCCTACAACGTGCTGCTCTTTATGTACATGTGTGTGTGTGTGTGTGCACGCACCAGAAAACCTGGGCCAGAATGCCATGCCTGGGTTTGTGAGCCAGTTGGCGCATGAGCTAAAGGTGAAAAAAATGCTATTGCTCCAGTTAGGAAGCAGCAACCATAAGTCACCCTTAGGCATCCTCGTCTGGGGAGAAGGGAGAACGACGCTGTAGCTGTGGAACGACCAATTCTCCTTGAGCTGTAAGAGCAGAACTGCTAAGGTGTCCTCTGGGGAATCCTCAGGAAACTCAATGGGTACTTTCAGCTGGCTTTCAAGTGACTCTGTGTAACTGCTTAGCCATAGCTCCTCTATGGGACTGAGACCAAACTGTATGTGTGTCTGCATGCGTGTGAGGGTGTACAGTTTATATTCATAGCAAAATTAGCAGTTCCGTAACATAAACAGGGATTAGCATTTCGCCTTTTTTTTTTTTTCCTTTGGGAGAAAGCCAGCTTGACTTTTTTGGGAGACAGGACAACAGTAGCAGAAGGATCCTATCTCTGCCATCTTCACCTCTGCGCAGTGGTGATCTCAAGCAATGTCAAGCACAATGTACGCATTGCTGTTGTGGATATGTCTCTAAGTGAGATGACTGAGATATTCCAAAGCATTCAGTAATGTTTTGGGCTCTGAGTCAACCTCAAAGATCCACAGGAGAAATGAGGGCCCTGAATATTTTGGTCATCTCAGGGGGGTTTAACGTAATGTGATGTTTTTAATACCACTATGCATCTAAGTAGTGTGGGATATTAACTGTAGTATGGCATCAGTTGCCTTAATCCTAGTAACTAACAAAAATTCTGCTTCCATTGATGGGGTTCCACCCTCAACACCCAGGAGAGCTGCACCTTGCAGCGGTGCCTGGAACAGCAAACTGTTGAGCCACAAGCAAGCAAGCAAGAAATCAAGGGCTTGATTATGCTGCTGAGGTAACGGCAAAGTGGCTGGAAGCTGTAGTTCTCTTTTCTTTCAAGCCAGTGATGTTTCTTCTGCACCAGCTGCCATCTGTGGTATAAAGCGAAGCCACTAGGCTCTCGAATGGTTATAATGATGCTTAGTCTCAGGCTGGGTCCAGGATCAGTCCAAGGCTGCTTCAGGGACCCAGGAAGCACAGCATCACTTCTGGCTCCCACACAGCCTTCACCTGCAATGCACTGAGCGGAGTCCAAAATATATTTTGCATACAAATTAATGAGATACATTTATAGCACCCCTTAGACAGCTTTATTCTGTTAGTGCTTACCTTTATTACTGTGTAACATACTCAGCTCTCATTGTCATAAATTGTGCTCTACTTTTGAAGGGGAAAAATAATTCCATATAAAAGATAAATAAATATGAAGAACAAAATGTTGCCAATTCCTCTGTGGCTACCAAAAAATGGCAAAGTCATCCCGTACATAAGTAAAACATCAGAACCTGACACTTAGTAATTAGATTTTTTCCACTGACTTCCATGTGCCCAAAGTCAGCACACCTGGGAATGTCCCTGTAGGGGATGCATGAGGTAGTAGGACAGGGCATGCACCGTTGCAGGTTAGGGGCTTCTAGGGAAGGTGATGTGGTGGCCTTAAAATCATCTGTACAAATTAAGAATAGTTTTGTCTACAGCAGTATCCAGATGATTCCACTGATGACACGTATTTTGCTTCTGAAGATAAGTAGCAAAGTTAAAAACACAGGGATGGCAAATAGCTTTCCACTGCACTTGGCCAACCTAACCTGTGGGTTCCCGTCCTGTGATCTGAAAGTGTCTGCGCTGTTGGCAGGGTATTTGCAGTGTTTGATTTTGTGCATTTTCATACACACATATTTAATAGCCAAGAGCCATTGCTTCTTGCTGTACCCAGGCCACTTCCACATTGCTCTGCCTCTCTTAACTTCAGTTTGTTCTGGAGTAAGTGACAGCAGAAACATGGCTCTGCTGCCTAGTCAGCCCCTCACCCATCCCTGCTAAATCACAAGTTGCATCCCCGCAGATTAAGGGAAATTTCAATCAACAGCAGTTTAAATGAGTAAATTGGGCGGCGAACTGCAACAGCTGAGGAAAGGTGAACACAGCCATTTTGCCACTTCTGAGGTACCCTCCAGGTGGGGAAAGGGGCAGGGGACTTGGGGGCGGGAGGGGGTAACCTCCTGCTTCACCCCAATGTGATTCACCAGGGCTTGTGAGTCACAGCCATTAGACATCATGGGAACATCTTCTGTGAAGAGGTATTATTCGATGTGAGTGAAGGTTGCAAAATTGGATTCTATTGTAGGAAGGCTTTTAAGTTATATTAGCCTATGTCTGTGAAGCATTTGTGAAAAAAAAAATTGCTTAAGAAAAAAAAACACTATTTGATTTAATTTTTTACAAATACAGATAAAATCTCAACCACCTGGACTCTATAGCGGTTCTCTAAACACAGCATTTTTAGCACAAATTCCCTCATTTAATGCAAGTTTCTCTGTACTTTGCAGCAGTACAAGCTATTAGCCAGTTTAGTCTCTGATTGTCGTCTTGCTCTGCCCAGCACAGGTTCTGCAGTGTATTCAGATATTCCACCCTCCTTGTGTGTCCTACAAATGTTTAATGATACATAGTCAAAGGATCATAGATGATACCCCAGTGCAGAAAAGGTATACCTGTATTTACAGTAAAATGGCATTTTTGGGATATATGATACCAAAAAAAAAAAAAGAAAAAAAAGAAAAAGAAAAAGATTTTTCTGTATTTCCTTACAGACTCCCTTCTGAAAACAGTGCTATTGTCTACTATTCATAACTAGCTGCATTTATGAGTAATAGAATAATTCCTTACATGTGAGGATAAATGTACAGTATTATGGCATAATCAGCTAGGATGTATTTCAGCAGAGCTTTGAGTAAGCGAAACATTGCAATTCGGAGGTTATCTTGAAGATCAAATCCCCAGTCAGAAAGCTATATTGTTGCCTTCATTTTCCTTTCTCAACCCCATGAAGGCTTAATTGGCAGCTAGCTTACATTGTGATCTCCTAGCTTCTTAGAATTTTCTTTTTTGTAACAGATTTTTTTTAATGAGCATTTTCTCGAGGGAATTAATTATTACTTTGACTGGTATATTCATATATTTCTATCAAGAAGTTTTATAAATTACCAAACTCTTGACACAGTGTGCAACCATAAAAATCACAAAGAGTATCTGTAGTTCTTTCTAATTCCATTAAATCATTTTTTTTCATCCGAAGCTTATTCTCCTCTTTGTTAAATGACAACATTCAGATTCAATTGCAGCTAATGTCTAATGTGCATGTGCTGTGACACTGCTATAGATTTATAGAAGCTGCACCATAAGAAGAAATACATGTCACGAAGTGAGACGAGCTCAAATGAATGAAGAGCTTCATCACTGCATGAGCATCATTTCTGCAGAGAGAATGCTCATTATAGACTTGACTTTTCTACCTTGTTTACATTTTATGCAGAGCTTTTAGAAACATGCTTACTGTGAGGCACTCTGTGGGAAAACATAGTTTCAGTATCAGTCACCATATTAACAGGGGGCCGTATCCTGGGGCCTCAACACTGTCTTTAGACAAGCAAACTTCAGTCAGGTTAAGGACTGAGACAAGCCCAAAGGCTTCAGCAGTGACTTAGCCACAGACCCTTCAGAAAGAAAATACCGCATAGCTGTGTTGCTCCAGAGCCAAGACCAGAAGCTGAACACAGCAGCCACAAGCCTGCTTTGAGTCACAGAATCACAGAATCACATGAGGTTGGAAGGGACCTCTGGAGATCATCTAGTCCAACCCCCCTGCCAAAGCAGGTCCACCCAGAGCAGGTTGCACAGGAACATGTCCAGGCAGGTTTTGAATGTCTCCAGAGAAGGAGACTCCACCACCTCTCTGGGCAGCCTATTCCAGTGCTCTGCCACCCTCAAAGTAAAGAAGTTTCTCCTCATGTTTAGGTTGAACTTCTTATATTCAAGTTTGTGCAAATTTCCTCTTGTCCTGTCACTGGGCACCAATGCAAAAAGACCAGCCCCATCCTCTTGACACCCACCCTTTAAGTATGCATAAGCATTGATCAGATCCCCCCACAGCTTTCTCTTCTGTAGACTAAAAAGAGCCAAGTCCCTCAGCCTCTCCTCATATGGGAGATGCTCCAGGCCCAGGTTCATTTCTTTTCTTGGGCTCCTTCCTGCCATTGCCTAAAATTTGCACCCAGTTTTTTTTTTCTTCTGAATGGAAGCAACTGTTGCAAAAGACTTCGGGTTTTAGGCATGTTCTCCCTCATCTGGTGCCTTCCAAGCCGTGTGTACTTGCTTTGCAGTAAGCTCTCCATCTTGCTGGATGGAAGGCACAAGGAGGAATGTGGGGAAGCAGGTCCTGCTGACCGCCTGTGGGGAGGGTCAGTTCTTCCCACCGGGGCCCTTCCCCACCAGTGCCCCTTCCGCAGAGAAGACTGAAAGCCACAAATGTGCCTGAGTACGGAGGCACCTTATTCCCTTCTACTTTCTCTCCTTTCTGCCTAAAACTGGCCTGCCAGAGTTAAAGTTACCCTCAGTGTTCAAGTTACAACTTTGTAACAAATGAAAATAGCAATTAAGGCTGCCACTTCATTCCTAAGTCACACCATTTTGTCTAATTGCAATATATATAATACATAAGATCATGCTGTGCTGGGGGATATATATGCAATAACTGAACACAGTGGCATGATTTAGGACAGACTGGTTTTGAATTTCTTTGTGTGAGCAGGTGGTGTTTCTACACTGACTCAAATATATTCAACATGACACTATAAGGTCAAACTTACCCCTTCTGAGGGCTCGCTTTTATTAGTGGCCCAAATAATAAATAACAAAACACAAACTTCAGCCAAAGCTCTCTTTCTAGAGTTTCTGGAAGGAATTCCCTGGATTTGCTCTCAGCCTGTCCATCCAGTGGGTATTTACACAGGTTTTATGTTTTAAGGGACTTCCCAGGACTACTTTGAGAAAATTGCAATAGGTAAACTAGTTCCTGCTAAGAAGTTGCTGTCCATCAGCTGGGAGGGGGTAGCCATCAGTGCGCTCCTTGCCCACACCATCTGTCAAAGAAAGTATTAGCTTACACCCTCGTATGCCTTATAATGGAAGAAAGGCAAATATAGTACCCATAACACCCACTTTAAGAAAGGGGAGAAAGTGCTTGCAGCAACTACGTGCCCTATTTTAATAAAACCTCAACAGTATGAAATCCTCTAGGACAAAGGCACTCAGGTAAATGAAAGATGGGACAGACTGCAATATGCGTTTGCCAAAGGCTGATTGTGGCGGAGTAACTGGATAGCTTTCTTCCCTGAGATAACAGTTTTTCTTGACTAAAGAAATGCAGTAGGTCTCATCTCTATGGACTTCTGAAAAGTAGGTAATAAGGTGCCACATGGGAAATTATTAGTTAAGCTGAAGAAGATGGGAATTAGTTCAAAAAGTATAAAGTGGATAAGAAACTAACTAAAGGGAGATGTCAACTGCTTGTGTTGAAGAGGGAGATTCAGTCCTAGAATGAGGTTACCTGTTGCAAGGATGTGGGCTTACAAGGTTACTAGGACCTAGCCTTTATTTGTGAGCTTCATTTTGAAACTGTGGTGCAAAAAGTAGGACTGTGCTTAAAAAAAAAAAAAATTACTGGTCACAAAAATCTGGGAAACATCACAAATGCAGAAAGAGCTAGAAGAACAGAACCACACCCAAAGTGCAGAATTGTGTACTTTGGAGGTCACCATTACACAAACGTTTCCTCCTCAGCTAGAAATGGTGTTGGGAAGAGGGAAGACCAAGAAGTTCTTGTTGGTTACACCCTGGCTCTAAATTGGAGGACCAACGGAGACGGTAGCTGTAATCCCCACATGGATGATAGTTCCTGTGGAGGCACAGCAATGTCAACAGCAGCACTACAAGGGGTCCTCCTCCAACTTCAGCGAGAAGCTCTAGGTCTCCCTGTGTCCAGGACCTGCCACCTGGGAAAGGGGCATGGAAAGCCTATGAGGCATGAAGGGAAACAAGAGTCCATCCAGTTAAGGAGCCACACGAGAGCATCACCCATGCAGTCTAGTAAAATACAGGCTGAAAGGGAGCTAAGTGTTCCCTGTAAAAACATCAAGGGGGTAAACGCCAGGCAAGAAAACCAGCTATTTGACCTAAAGCACAATGTTGTCACAAGTATAAATATATATATAAACTGAACAAATCTAGGCTGAATATTAGAAGCAGATTCTAACCGTTAAAGACATGAGTTACAAAAACAGATGTTTGCCTGAAGTTTGAAGAACAATTATCTAATTTCTTTTAATAGGGAACCTGATCAATTTATGAAATGGGATGACATGACAGTAAACGTCTATGCTACAGCAGGGAATAAGGCTTAGTGACCAAAGGCATCTTTTCTAGTTCTCTGCTCCTATGAACTGTTTTATTTTCCCAGATTTAAGATTTTATTTTTCTAGCTAAGACTGTTCGAAAGACTCTGATATTCTTTTGAAAATGCATTGCATTACTGAAAAAAAAAAATTAGTAAAAATGTGTCCTGTTTTACCTACATGCTTGTTTGGTGATGATTTGTTCCTTGCCATCTCTATGCAAAGTTACTTGTGTTAAGGGGTTTCTTAGTCTCTTACTTCTACCTTCAATGCAGCATTAAAAAGTGAGGGCCCAAGGGGAATAATGTCATTCTACTATGAAAAATATACTAAATAAGGGTGGAAATATTCCTGGAGATAACTCTCCTAAATGCAGATGCCATGGAAATATCTCCTTTTAACATTTGTGTCAAAAGTTTCAAAGTTGGAGCAGTGCAACTTCATGCCCATTTTTGTCATCTTGAATTATCGTATTCGTTCTTTTGCTATATCTGTACTAATCTTTTCCTCTTCAGATTGTCTACCCCAGTTCAGGCTGATCTAGATTCTGTCCCCACACATTGTTGAAATGAGCCAGCGTCCCAGAACTTATACAAGGAAACAGGGCGGGTAGAGTCATGCTGCAATTTTAACCTTTCTGGGCTGGTACCACCTCTAGTCAAAAATAAGTGGAAAAAATGTTCAAATATGTGGCTTTAGCACAGGTTGATTGGTGGACATTTTGATACAAGGATGGGAAGTTTAGTCCACAGGTTTTCACTCTGTGCACTGTCACCACGACAGATTTGTACACAATGAACGATTGGGGAATAAGGCAAACACGACTGGTAAAAGATAGCTGGAGAAAGCTCTTAAAAAATTCAAGGCCTTTTCCCACGTGTGATTTTTCCTAAATGGCTTTGGCTTGCTCCTTCCTGGGGTGCATTGGAAGGGAAGAGTTGGAAGTTCTCTGAATTTGCATGTCTTTGCTGGTCAAAGACAGAATTCTTTGTTTCCAGTACATTATGGGAGTGCATAAAGAACAAAAAGCCACGAACCCTACCCACTCACAAACACACAAAGTGGGCCTAGGGCACTTCATATTTTATTCTCATGAACAAGCTATATGAAAAAAAAAAAAAAAAATCCATCCTGTGATGTGAACCAGTCAGTTTGCCAGTTTGAGCTGAGGAGCTGGAGTGACTGAGGCAAATTGGTTTCCAGCAGTTGCGAGAGAAACCTCAGGAGATGGCTGGCTCTGCACAAGCAAGCTAAGCTGTGCTTTACAGTTATGGCATTAAAGTCCAAACCTCACAGAAGAGAATGAGCATCTGAGGAAAGCTAATCAGAACTCCAGGTAAAGGACCTTAAATCTGCACTGCACAGACTTTGACCTGGACTTTTCTCTGAAGATTTAGTAAGTCTTCAACGTCCACAATGTATAGCAGAGTAAAATTCATTATATGGTGGTAAAGGTAATCAGCAGAGCATCTGGTTAAATTGTTCCAGGCAGAAGAGTGGAAGTAAAATATAGAGGAGCATATTAGGGCTTTATTTCATATTGCTCTGTGTCGGCTGAACACAACTTAAATGGCTTTATCTTCTGCATGTTTTAATCTTAACTCTTTCAAAGCAGTGTGCGGTGACCACATCTCTTACAGAATAATACAGGGTGAAATATCCCTTCTGAATCTACAGAATCACCATTAAATGAGTAAATCTATCCAATTTATAATCTATACGCATAGAAAAATCATTATTTTACTGCTTATTTTGATAGCAAACGTTTATTTGAAAAAGGACTGTTATTAGCAGCCTGCTTTCAATTAAGAATCTGTTCCTTCATGACTGTTTTTTGAAGACTTAACATCATGGCTGTTATATAAGTCTCATCAGCTTTCTGGCATAAGCATTCTTAGACCAGATGCAATAAGATTTCATTTGGGTAAATTGTGCTTTTAGTAAAAGACACAGTTAAAAAAATAAAATAGGTTTGGGTTCCATCCCATCTTTCTCACTTTTACAAGAGACAGAAAAAAATGTAAATTTAATAATGAAAAGTAATGGTGATATTTACAAAGATAATGCTAATTTGTGCTCTGCGCTCTTGTGGTGGTGTGAGGTGAACATTTGTCTTTTATAACTGGAGCAGAACCATTAAACCCATTTCACACAGGCTGTCAGCCATCCATCCAGTGGCAATGCCTTTTAGTCACAATTAAACAGGCTACTTTAAGCTTTGTCATTTGTTTTACTTAAATAAATAAAAAAAAAATCAAAGTTTGCTTGCTAAAATGAATTTTAGTAGGAGAAATATTTCACTTTATTTTGGGGCGATGCATTATCCTGTTACAGCTGAAGACAGAGAGAAGAAATGTGGAGAGGCAAGAGCAGCTCGCCTGGGGAGCAGCATGAGAACCCACTGCAGAAACACTCCCCCCCCTCAGCCTCTCCCCCTCCTCCACACCCTCCCCATCCCACAGCTGCATCCTCCAGAGCATCCTCCCACCGCTGCTGCGCTGGGACTTCTGACCCATGCATCAGCTATGCCCTCCCCCCAGCTTCCATACCGTCATCACCAACCCCCTCAGGAAGGGGGGACAGTCACCGGGGGAGGGGGGAGATGGGGGTGCAGAGCCAGCAACGCTGCTTTGGGCACAATTCAGTAACAGGGGAGAAATTCCTGTGCACCTGAGCGAGGCAGCTCCTCAGCGGCTCTGCTGTGCCTGGCTTCTATAAACCCACTACGTGGAGAGGCAACGAGGGAAAGGGGAAGCAGGAGGAATGACAGAGAGTCAAACACCCAGCCTAATGCAGGTGTTATCATGATTTTATTGACAAGGTACCAGGTTCGGATGAAAAATTCAAAGATGATGCAAGTGTCATGTTAATGGGAAGTTCTGCAGTATGTATTATAGGCGTCGTAAGGCTGCCAGAGCAAATACTGTTTCAGGGGTGAATTGGGTAATCTGTTGCATTTTTAAAGGCCATTCGTCCTGAGAGATTATGAATTTATATTGCCTAAGGTTGTATTCCATCATTACAAAAGTGCTAGAATCCTCCTTAAAATTTGTTTTACCTGTAGCAGCACTGGGAATTTTGTCTCCTGCACTACATTCACTAACACTGGCATTTTGACATTTGAGAGTTATCTTTTGGTTTTACCTGCCGCAGGAAAAAATTAGAGACACAACTTCTTTTAATAATGCAACTAGTGGTTCTACTTATTCAGTAGCCTCAAGCCAATGACACCTTTCTTTACTTTCTATACAATCATCTTCACGTACAAAGGTCTACTGTTAAATGATTAAATCGGTGATCAAACTGTGATCTGTTTAACTTAACCAAGACTTTTCTCAGCAACAGGGAGATGTCATTTTATGCTTTCTCCAACAAAAATGTGTATATGCTATACTCCGTTAATAGAAGGAAATGTAAAGATAAAGGGTAAATGTGATTACTGTACAACACTATTGTGCAGTGGCCTACTATTTCAACCAAAAAAAAAAAGTCAAGTACCCCCAATGTGTCTCTTTTCAGCATGGAATCACTTTTATTTACAGTCATTCTGAACCTGTTCTTGGCAACTAACTCACTATTGTTTGCGTGAATTCAATTTTGGAAGAATTTAAGAGCTGATGTAACTTTGCCTGTATCCCTGCCCATTTTTCTGTTACATTTCCCTCTGCTATTCTAAGGAATTCCTTTGTTGCCAGGAAAGTTTGTGGAAAAAAGTACCTTTTGAGCAAATGGAAGAAAATACTGTAAGGGGTGAAGCTTAAGCTCACTTCAGATTTGGCTGAGAAAGGGTAGAAAGGACATGCCCCCAGGAAGGAACAAGCCCCAGCCGTGGTGACTCACCGGTAGAAGTGATTTGCCACGAGGGCTGAAGGCTGATATTTTTGCATGCTTATCAACAACCCACATTCTCTTCCTCAGCCTGGCTTTAGACAAAGGATCATGTAACATTTCTGTATTAACTCTAAACAATCGCAGCATTCCTGGGTGTGCTGGACCTTCTAGGACATCTTCTCTAGGATCTGAGGGTGCCTGTTGAAATACAGTACACAGTACACAGACCTATTCAGAGACTATTCATCTAGATATAATCTTCCTAGGCTCTAAGTATTTAACAAAATACTCTTTTAAGTAGCACGCCAAAGACACACTGTGTGTCCTTGATTCTCCCAACTGTGCTTAGTTTTATTTTGTGTTTTCTTTCCCCCTGGACTTCAGTTACTGGCTTATAATAGGCAATATATTTTATTTATTTTGTACAAGTACCTATTATTTATCTTGACATGGATCTAAGACATACTAATCTTTTCAAATCTTCATGAAAAAAGGGGTTTATTTGCTGTATGTTTGCTTGAAAACTTAGGAAGCTGTCTTACATTGCCTTTTCAGAGGCCTTTCAGAGATTTTCTCGTAAATCCTGACCAATTGCCAAAGATGGCTTGACAAATGAAACAAACTTTTTGCAAGATGAAGCTCTGTATGGATGGGAAGTGTTAGCATCTGGAGGAGTCCTAGAAGATTAGTACCTGAAAATTGTGTTGTGGTTCTACAGAGGAGGGCTATGAATGCGCTGACCTCTAAATGCCTCTTTTTAACATTCCATCCGACCTACATGGGGATGAAATGCTGGTGCCTTCCATGCAGGCTGAAGAAGAAAATGCTCAGTGATACCGACATGATCTCCAGCATATCTCCAGTGCACGCCTGAATCATCCATTGATAAAATAGTGTTCTACAAGCTGGGCAAGAAAAGAATTTTTGTTGGAAATAAAAATGTTGGCCAACACCTCTTCTGCAATTACCATCTCAGCTAGAGACTCCTGTAAGTACAGTCGTTGGGGAACATAGTTTCCTGGGGCCAGCACAGATGACATCTAATTGGAATCACAGGTTTGAATGAAGTTTGGGTGTAGTCTAGAACTGCAGAACATCAAGGTCTTTAGCCATTACCTGGCATTACTGAAAGTGAAAAACACAATGGTAGATTATTTTGAATTGGATATGAAATAGAGATTCATCTAAAGCAGGTGACAGGAAGACAATTAGATAGAATAATAATTCCAAAAAAAGCATTCAGGCAACCTGAAATTGTAACCTCTCTGTGGCTCTGTTCTACTCAGCCAGTTGAGAACTTGGGTTTTGCTGAGGACATTAACCATCTTTTAGGTTTTAGCCCTGTTTTATTTTTTTGTTTATAACTTTCTCTGCAGAGCCTGATTTGTAAAATGGTGGGCCTTCATAAAAGAAGTGATGTCTTTGCAAGAGAATACTTAGCAGTGCTTGCACAGGATCTTGTAGCACTTATGCTTGATAAGGCGTTAGAGGTGGGGAGAGACACAAACCCCCAGATCTGTGGGATGTTGTAACAGTCTTTCTGATGGTCGGGGAGTGTCAGTGACATGAGCCTGTTTCTCATCCTCTTAACACCAGATGGAAATGCCAGAAATAAACAAATATTTCAGTTCTGTATAAAAGTCCTTGGGAAAGGCCAGGACAGATAAAATACTAGGGAGGGGGAAGAAGCACAATGGAGAACGAACCAAACAATAAACGTGACCATGTGCACTGTGAACCACCTGACTAAACCAGATGCCTCTGGAGAGGAAACAGCAAAATACCTTTATATCCCCTGGAGCCATCAAAGGAAGCCTGCATTGCAGGGCATCAGCATTATCCTCTCAGGTTTAATATCTGATGTGTTTGCATCTGTGATGGGGGAGCAAAGCAGAATTCCTGTTACAAGAATACAATAGTTATAGCTCTCCTACAGGCTAACACTGCACGGCCAATGGTAATATTGGGGCATGTGCTGGACTCAGATATGTCAGGAGAAGGCTGAGGATTTTTTTCCCGTGGTATTGGAAAGAGCAGTAAATGGACTTAGACTAATACTCTGTATGTGCTGCACCTTGTGAGGCAAGTTTCAACCTTGTCTGACATCCACTGCTGTTCATAAACAATGCTTTTAGTTGAATTTCATTCTCTCTCTGGTTCATTGTTATTTTAATAAATCTTTTATTTGCAATATTATTTTAAGACAGTGAGACAGCCGATAAATAACTTGACTGTATTCATTTAAGCTTTCTGGATGAAGAAAGTTTCTAATAACTCTACCAATGGGTCAGTTCATTCCCTACTCACAACAACTAGCAAAAAAGGACAGGAAACTCCCTCGAGGAATTTTCTACAGACGATTCCATCAGGAAGGCATTAAGTGTATATTTATCTCTTGCCTCCCCCTGTTCCTCTTGGAACAGGCAAAGCAGTTTGGATCTGGGAACCAGGATATCTCAAGGGATCTGCCAGAGGTCAGGCATTTCTGCCTAGAAACCCAGAGCCTCTGTGCTACCCATACTCCCCGTGGTTCTTTCTTAGTCCTGGCAGGGCAGCTCCAGAATACAGCCAAGGCATGGAGCGGACTTCACACAATGTGTATTTACTTTTGGGTAGATTCTTGATTATTTCTGGATGAGAATCGCACAAGACATACCAAACCTCCTGGCCTGAATATGCAACCCACCCTTTTTCCACAAAGTGGACAGCTTCAGACTCAGAACCAGGCTGGGGAGAGTGGACCCTGCAGCCTTCTGTCACGGTCTGATTCATGCAGAAAATCACTCACCGTTTGTGAGGGGTACATGACCTAAACACATGATACCTTTACCAGCTCTCCAAAATTTTAAAGACAAAAAAAAAGTGATGTAAATAATACTGTGTTCTTCTGACATATTCAGTAACATTGATTTGATTGGAAATTAGTCAGAACTTACTCATGTCATTTGTCATTGTCTCTTTGTTAGCATCAGTGAATATATTTGCAAGTTTTTGACCCAGTAAACATTGGTTTTCTATGCCTCAGATCACTGGGAAGGAGGTTTTTTGAAGGAAGGAGGTGCTGGAGAGGAAGAAATGATCCACAGTGTTTTGTAAACCCAGAGCACATAAAGAAGTCAGTTAAAAGAAAATAACACAACAGTAAGGTAACACAGCAGCTTGAAATGCCAAGAGAAATAGAGAATAGGCCTCTTTTATGTGAAATGCAAGTGGTCACCTGAGTAAGGAGTAGAAGGTTTGTCCCTTGGTCATGGTAAAACTAGAAACTCCTCAGGAACCAAGAACATGTGGATGAAGGGGGTTATCACCAGGGAAAAGGGATATGGCAAACAGATGAAGTATTTTCTACCTCTCCAAAGGCAGAGTTCCATTTTCTTGAGGCCAGTCTGTTCCTCATTCAATTTAATTTTCTTTTCTCACAGTAAAAAGCTGTCACAGATAACAGGTATCTTATCGTCATATAAAATGCAATAGAGAATAGGAAAAAAAAAGTTTGGGAATAAATAATTGATTTCTTGAGGAGATACTGGCAAAGAACAAGTATTTTTTCTGTAAGTATATTATATGTTAGAGAGGAAGAAGTCACTGCTCTGGAAGGACAAGGACACAAGAGAGATCCTAGTGGAGGGTGGGGGAAAGCACTTACCAGTATTTTGCCTGAGGGGCAAGAAATTTCTCCCCCTAGGTGTCTATAGGAAAAAGAATATTTTTCTTTCTCTCTGATCCCTGATTATATTCTTGTCTAGCAGTTCTGGGATTGTCAGCCAGATTCAATCTTTATTCGATCTTCTGGAGCAAGGAGGGGCTGGAGGAAACCCTCTCACCACACACTGCCTTGCAGTTCAGAAGACAGATGCGTGGCTGGATGCTTCCCAGCACCTCACTGCCTGTGGGCTGAGGGGTGGAAATCAGTGGAGGGAAGGACAGAGCCCAGGCAACAGCTCAGCCTCATGGCGAGCGCTCCAGGGACAGACCTGGGTGCCTGGGGCATGTTTGGCCATCAGCATCCTGGAGTTCAGATTTCAAAGTGGGACCCAGGGACAGGCATTTGCTGGGTCTGCTCCAGTACCAGCAGTCAGAAATGGAACTATTGTTTTTCGGTCTTGCATCCACAGCTGAGCAGGGCCTGGCAGTTGGGACACATTCTTAATATTGAATTTATAGAAAGGAAAACTTCAGGGGCAAACTTGCTTAGCTATGGAGGCATGGCAATCACAGGCTGCTACAATTCCTCTCTTCTAATCTAAATCATTTATCCGGGGGAGAAAAGATATAAACTACAGTGTGCATTATAATAATGTATTTTGGAAACAGGTAGATACACAACTCAGAGTTTAGCTGGATTTTTTCTGCAGGAAAAAAATGACAAGAAATAAATTTCCTGGGCGTTTTCCAGAGCAACTTAGTGATTACATCCATACTACAGAACGGGAACATCTCATTTGGTTTCACCCACTGGATGAAGATAAACTGGCATACTGAGGTCTTCTTCTTGGAATGATTAGTCCAGCAAATTTATCTTGAAAGGGGAAGAGGACACGCTGCTGCCAGAACTCAAAAAGTCTACAACAGGAAACTATTCAAGAAGAGACATTGCGCAGTTGAGTCTGAATTAACTTGTCCCTTGACACGAGAAGGTAAGATCCCTGGCAGGCAGGGGGAGAAGGAAAGATCAGAATCTGGCTTTTGTACCCACGTAAGCCTCCTGGGACCTTCCCTGTGAGTAAGGCTTGTGTAGCCACAGAGCAGGGGAGGAAATGCCTCAGCTCAGGTCTGTAGGTGCTGCGCGGCGGGAGGTGGGAGCCTCCTGGCGTGCCTGTGGGAAGCAGTGGGGTGAGTCACTGCGCCAGCAACACTTTTGCTTCTCTTTGTTTTTCTGCAAAGGTTTATGTTTTATTTGTTCTTTCCTGGTTGTTCTCTGTAGTCAGCCATCAGCCTGAAAGCAGCTGTTTTGATCTTCTTGTTAGGTGAAAGGAAACACATCTGGGTTCTTCACACGGGTAGGGATTACTTACCTGAGCTGAAGAGAAAGCCTGACTGGCTCAGGCTTGGATTCCCCAAGGAGAAGCTACTTGTCAAAATTAATGGTAATGATACCTTTCAAATTAAGGCGACAGTCAATGAACATCCTCTGTTGTAGCAACTGTTTGCTATGTAAGGGCTTTTTTGGGCAAATGCCTCTGACTCATATCTCTTTAATCCTTTAGTATTGGAAATAAGAATTTAGTAGAGGGCAGAATTCCTCTTGTTTTCGCTAACCTCTGAAGAATATAAAGACAAGACTGGAAAATACCAGTGTTGAAACAAAATATTTCATCTTTTATTTTTTTCTAACCCAGCTTGCAAAGTGTTTGGTGTCTTCTAATTGCATTTCTCACTTGCAGTATTTGCATTATTGGCTGTAATTATGCTGTATCTGCTAAAAGTATTAAAAATCAATAAAGCGCAGTTGATGTATAGACCATAAAAGTAGTATTGTTCTGGAGTGCAGAGAGAATAGGAAATCAGCTAAAATTCTTGCCTTCTCTTTTACATAGAATAATGGCCTGAAGATCTATTTATATTTTTCATGATTATTGGCTTTTCCATTCTTAGATTAATATTCAAAATCAATTCACATAAGGTTGGGATGATACTGCTAGTGAATGTAGTAAAATATCTGCCACAGAAAAAATTACACCTCTCTCTTCTTTGAAAGTCATAGTTAAAGGTGCTGATAGCAAAAGGGTCTTTGGCAAAGTGGAAATCTCAGCTGCAGATGGGAGGTTTATTGCCTTCCTTTGCATTTTATAGCATATTCTGTAAGTCAGCTGGGGAAAGCAATGGACATTTGCCAAAGCAGAACCCCATTTGTCTAATCACCAAGTATACCCACAAGCTCCGCAAGAGAATATACCCATGAAGCTCTTTACATGACTGTCTGGAGTGTAAAACAGAAGAAATGAGGGAGCACTAGAGTTACGGTAAATGCTTGAGTATTTCTGCAAGTGTACTTTTTCTTTTTTGCCTCGAAATGGTGCATGACACTCATACTCTTAGGATCTCTGCACTCACTTTATCTTTTTTTTCTTTTTTTTCTTTTCCCATACAAACTTAACCTCAGAAGACACTGGGGAAATTGCAAAAAAAAAATAAAAATTCATAGAGAAGGTCTTTCTTACGGCATCCAAAAAAACTAAAAAGAGACTCACCATCCTGCTTCTTTCCCTTCTGCCCCAGGAAACCTCACTGAATTTAGTGCTGGGTAAATTTCCTGGATCAAAAACCAGAGCAGATTCTGCTCAGCACAACACGTGCAATGGCAGAAAGGCATCCTCCAAACGTCCTGGACATCCTGAGCTGAAGAGACCATCTCTAGGGGTGAAACAGTGCTTTGGTCTCGGTGCTAATTCAGTCCTTGTCCTCTCTGCTGTGACTGCCAACAACCGTATCAATTAGTCGTACCAATTGTGATGGTGATTTCTGTGATGTGAACACCTGTCCTCTAGGAACTGGGCGAAGGCGACCAAACAGTTGTCAGATGGTAAGTGTAATGCTAATTGATCCAATCCATAGATCTGTCTCTATATAATGCTTAGTGCCAGAAAGTTACACAGCCAGACATCTGGCAACTAGATGACCGTCTAACTCTCTATCAGTTTGACTTTGGCAGGCAACAAAGTTGGTCTAGTTGTGTATGCTGTGGGCAGCTCAAGAAAGTTAAAGCGTCGGTTTATGTCTGTTGAAGGCCTGTCTGTCTTGGGCTTTATTAAAATTATCATGCTAAAGTGACCTTCATTCGGTACCAACCTGTCTCAGACATGAACTGATGACCTAAGAGTGAAAGGTTCCTTATCTGGTTATCCAGTTGTGCTGTATCTGCTAAAATACTGAAAAATCAATGAAGTAGTGATAAAGCGTAGACTGTACAAAAAAAAAAAAAAAAAAAAAAAAGGGCTGTTTCACTGTTTGTCGCCTTGAATACATTCAGTATTTTTCATGATTGTAAAGCAAATGGGGCAGTGATGAAACCTTCTGATTACAGGGGGAATATTGGATTAATATTCCTAGTAAGCTTATTAGCAGTTGCACTTGCAGCTTAATGTTCATGAGTTGTATATTTGGGAGCAAAGAGTTCCTTTATGTTAAATGCAGAGTAGTAGTGCTTGCCTATTACATTCTGTGCTGCCTGTAGAAGTGGTGTGGGCATCGTTAGTAAAATGGAAAGACAAATATGATGCTTTTTTCCATCTATTACTTACCCTTCTAGTTTAAGCACTGGCAGCTTTCTTGGAACACTAGATGGCAAAAATAAAGATAGTTTCTATTCCACGGAAATTTGAAAGACCAGTAATAGCACATGAGTTTGGAGCAGCCACAGGAAAGATTATTATAACATTTTATTTCATTCCTTGCTTTATGATGTTGAAATAGAGCATGGATTGGTATGAGTTAGTTTTTGCGGACCTCAAAAAAAAAAGAGCTGACATGAGGAGACAGGTTGATAGTTTGCACGTGGAACGTACAGCCTCTACAGAGACCAGAGCATGAGAAGACACGTAGGAATGCAGAAACGACATCGCAGGGTTACAGACCACACCGAGGGAAACATTAAGAAAGGAAATATGGAATCTAGGCCTGCACAGAACTGTGAGACTTCATGAAGGCAGGTATGAGAAACGGGAATTTGCTGTGCTTAAAGCTAATATGGAGGAAAGTAACATAGTTTAAAAGAGAGCTTAACAAGATAATATTGGCAACTAGGTTTTGAATAGGGTGAACTGGATACAGGCTGCAGAGAGGGCAAAAGGGAAGAGGTTGCAGATAGCAAAGTAACTTAATTTCTGGAGACAGTGGCAGAACATGTTTTTGAGAAGATGGAAGTGTGGGAGAAATAAAGGAAGTTTCCAAAATGGTCTTGTTATGGCATGAACAGTGGTAGGGGTCAACAGAAAGAGAGGAAAGCGGAGGCAGGAAGAAAACTTAGAAACACTTGGTTTAGCAATGTGTTTAATCTAATGACAATAATTTACCAGAAAGACATGTACAGAAACCCATGGGGAAAATGGACAAGTAAATTTGTGAGCTGTCAGGACTGGGATAAATCTTAAAGACAGGCCAGTCTGAAGTGTACACACATGCACAGAGTGCCTGGAGTAAGTGATGGGTCTCCCTGGCACTTTTTCCCAAACGATCAGGCCCATATCTGCACCCCTCCTTAGGATGCACTGTGAGTACTCCAAGGAACCAAGCAAGAGCCAGTGCTGCTCAGAGAGGAAGAGTAGAGATGATGATCTGCTCCCCTCACAGCTCCCATTTCTGCTTTGTCCCAGCAAATGGCAGTTGACTGACTGGTAACATCTCGCCTCCCTGTGAGGCACTGGATTTTAGCTCTACCAGCTCGAAACCCTCAAACCTGAGAGGTTAGCACAGGTAAAGATCAGAAGGAAATCAAGGAGCCGTAAATGATTCAGTCAAAATGGGAGAAGAGAGGAGACAGGACAAATGTAAACCAGTGCCTTTTAACTCAGGCTACTGTTTGCATTCCACCTCTGCTTTCATGACCTTTACCAGTGTTTTAAGGACAGAAGAATAGGTTTGATGTTTTGTTTGAGTCAGAAATCTGCAAATTGGGGCACAACTTACTGTTTCAGTGTGTGCCAGCCTGACAGTCCCATCTTTGGGATAGCTGTTGGAGGAGGGTGATTTTCATGAGAAGGCATTTTGCTGCCGAGACTCCCCAGGAAGGTGTCAAGGCCAATGTCCTTTCGTCACCTAACCACAAACGGAGTATCAGATACCAGCGAGCTTGGCCTGCAGAAGGCACTCAGTGCCAAGGGCTGGAAATCACTTTTATTAGAAAGGGGATGATCCAAACCATGCCCTTTGTACTCTCTGCAAAACACAGATAATTTGAGGGGAGAAGTGAGTAATCTTTAATGTACTCATCCAAATCAAATATTTGTCTCTGTGGTTTTGGAGGCTATCTCTCCTACACCATCTGCTGAATAAGAGCTCAGCAAAGCTTGTACTGAAGGAGATGAGTAGTCCAGGGAAGAGGATTCCCTCTGGGTTTGCAGCTTCACACTTCAGCAGTATTTTTGCTGTGTGAGTGGCACAAGGCAGTCGTGGGGTCAGCCTGTCCACCATCCCCAAACAGGAGGGGAAAACACGGTTTTGTTTGCACAAGGTTTGAAGGCGAAGAGGTTTTTAAAACAACATCCCGCAACACCGCTCTGATGCAGGAAGTGGCAGAGATGATTACCCTGAGTTTATAGCTCTGAAAATAATCTGGCTTCCAAAAGCTCTTACGCTGTAAGGAATCGATGACACTGTAATGATTCTGCTCCATCATTGTTAAGTCCCACATAGGCACAATGTCATGAAAATAAGACATATTCAGACATGTTGAGTATAAGTTCATATCTTTACTTCCAATATGTGAACAGGAAGCAAAACGACAGTATATCTTCTGCTTACTTGAGCTTCAGGACTGATAGATGGAAATATTCTGCAATCACCTTCACTGAAACTATTCCCTCTGAACCAGTAGTGTCATCAGTTCGGATTATAAGCAAAGTACCAGGTCTGGGCTGGGCCAGCCTTTACCTGTGAAATTACTAAGAAAGACCCAAAACACTACAAGATTGAGAAGGTAAACACTCCTCGCAACAACTAGTGAACTATTCTGCTAAAGCATATTTTTCTTCTGATTTCTTGAGGCGTTTGTTATAATTCTGTGGCACATTTGACAAAAGGAAGATGTTAACTCCAATGGCCTGACCCCGTCTCCATCTTTCATCTGCTCCAGTCCATCCCTCCTACAGCCTTAATGAATTTTTAATGTGGTTTTTTTTTTTTTTGGTGTCCTACGCTGAGTGCAGCGTGTCTGTATACTTAAAATGGCAGCCACCGTTCTACATCACAGACTGCAGTTGTCACAGGCCACTGAAGACCTCTCAGCTGACAATAATTTTCAGTCATTTCATTAGCCATTCAGGCTCAACTTCAGCCAATGACTTGGACGTGACAGGTTTTGTAATATCACACTAAGCTCTGGAACTGTCCAGGCCCAGATATTTTGGAGGTGTGTTTTGTCAACACAGAAATTAAAAATGTTGGACTTTTTTTCTCTCTTTGATGTGTAAGGCACAGTTGGTGTATTTTTCTTGAAATTTTGAATTTACATTGCAATAGAATAAGCAATAATGTAGGTGTCCTGGTGTGAGGTAAACAGAACCAATTTTCTATTCAGTAATTTTACTTTTTAGCTAAGCTAATGTTATCATCTGACTCTCTCCACTTTCTTTTCCACTTATAAAAGCCTCACTGCAAAGCCTTTCTCTCTTCAGCTTGACCGACCTTGTTCAATATTTACAAATTGCATTGCTAATCTGTGCTCAGTATAATTTTAACAAACTTATTATGTCCTTTGCCTTTCTGTCTTTACACAAGTCAACTAGTGTAGCCTTAGAAGTAGTCCTGTCATAGGTCCTATCATTAGTGACGTCAGTTAGTTCGGAATACAATGATAATTGTCACCTGCATTTTGCAGAGAGTCCTGGGGAAACCTTACTCAGAAAACTTGCTTCTCTCTTAAGCCCTGGGGTGAATGTCTGAAGCAGACTGTGTATTCATTATATCTTAAGGAGAGTGGAAGGCCGTCCAGCAATCCTTGATGGTCACGTGGTTTTATATCACTACCGAGTCCACCACATCAGTAGCAATTCTTTTTCAGCTTCATTTGAATAGCAGCGATAAACTCTGTATGTAAAGTGAACACAAAAGCATTTCAGGAGTAAGTAGATGAGCAATCTTTTCTGGACTTTACACTCAGCTTTGCAAGCACCTCAGCAATGTTTAAACACTCCACAGGCGGTCTAGTCAGCACAGCCACAGCAAGACCCGCGTGTTCCTCTCTCTTCTTCCAGGGACTGAGTTTTCTTTCTCAGCACGGAGCTGCTCAGCAGTCCTTTTGCCATGCCCAGAGTCAGTCTGCAGGAGCAGGTTGACTCACTTCCCCGCAGTCCCCTGGGTGCAGGAGGAGTCCTGCTGCACAGGACCATGGGTGGACAGCGGGCCATTGTCTCTGACAGCAGCCGGGGGCAAATGTTTTAGGAAAGGGCATAACAATGGGACAAGGTTACACTGATACTTACCGGCATATCCCAGAACTGACCTCATTATCTCATTATCTCTCATTAGCTCCTCAAAAGCTGAAGCAAACAGCTCAGTTTTCTTCTTTACTCACAGCTGTGCTTGGTGCCAGCTCAGACTCAGGGCTTCCTACCTTGGGCTCCCTCTTTTCCGCTGTGAAGATGGACAGGGCCTGTCACCGAACGCAACGGCGTCCCAGACTCCAAAAGTTCTATTGACTTTATGATATTAAATTTCAACAACCAAGGTCATGTCTATGTAAGGGCTTAATTTTTTTTTCTGTTTTTTTTTTAAATTTCCCAGTGTTCCTAATTTTGGCTTAGCTCCACCGGTGTTAGCAACATAAGGATCCCGGAGGTAAACCAGTTGCCAGCACAACTAATACCACATAATTTCATCCCATTCATAGCAGTTTAATCAATATAGCATTAAAAATTCTGGCAGCAGCCAAGCTACAGTAGGGCTCCCCATATTACTTATATTGACAAAGACAAACTTGCGGAGAGCAAAAAATCTTCAGAAGGTCCTCTGAAGATAAAGAAGGCCTAAGGGACAGCACTGGTTTGGCTGAGGGAGAGAGAGCTGGTTTGTAAAGGTCTTTTCATATCGAGCATGGTGTGCATTAACCCAGCTTTGGTGGGTAGGACAGGGAGATCACAGCCGTAAGGGTGTTTCAGAGGGGATGGAATTAGTGTTGTGCTGGGTTCATGCTCCTTTAGTATTGGCTAGAATTTTTAAGTCAGAAAAAAAGGCACTTGTCTCCAAAATGATGAAAATTGACTATCATAGGACCACATCTATTAAGGGATAATATACAATCTTAAGTTCTGATTTACACCAAGAGATTCTAGAAGAAACAAACAAAAGCCAAAAAAACAACCCAAAAAACCAAAAAAACCCAAAGGAAATATTTTTTTGGGGGGAAAAAGCCTAAACAAAAAAAAGCAACTCTAGAAAAAGTCCCCGTTGTTTTCTGTGAGTCTCAAACTCACCAGCCCACAGAGCATGTGTGATGGGCAAGTGAAAGAAGACCATCCCACATGCCAGTTATACACTATACAAGTCCAACAGCAGTTTTTATCTGAGAGCATTGATGTCCATTTTATTAGTATGAATAAAGGGAGTTCTTTCACATTTAGCAATATCCAGAAGGGCAATAGTCCATAAATCAATACGTGGCATGGCTTTGCTTTTCCAGTCCATCAGTATAATTCTTTTGGCTGCCAGTGCTACTCTCAGGAGTCATCTCTTTTCCCATTTATTCAAATTATGTAGTGAGTTGGTGAATTCCAATACCAGCACTGCTGCAGCTTTGTCTAAATTGATTTCCAGGACTAACTCCATTTATCTAAGAACATCGTTCCAGAAACTGGCTGTTCTATAGATGTTTCACATCTAAAATATGAGGGTACTTTTGTCAGCTCTGAATCTCCAACTTTGAACACAGATTTAAGTTGATGAGTATGCGCAGAGCTTGTAAATTATTTTTCATGTTGGACCCAACTGTTTTGGTCAACAGAATACTTCTGGGAGGCGGAAAACAAATCTCTTCCAGTCTTAGGGTTTTCTCTCTGGCTTTTGGAAACTGGAGATTGGTTGGGGTTTCTGATCCAGACTTGGAGGCTGAATACAAGTAGCCAGCAGAACAAGAACTTGCTCAGTATCCTTTATGGTAAAAGCACTGCTACACCTCTAGGCAAATAGCTAATTATGTCACATCTGGTTGATCAGTGCTGGTGAGGACAATGAGAACGCCAACTGAACAGAGATAATTTGTTGTAATAGACTGTCTAATCCACTTGCTGGCATATTTTATTAATTTAGAAATTCAGAGGACTGTAAACGTGTAGGACACAACACAGGAATATACATATGTATCTATAACATATTGGAAATGTGATTTTTATGACTGTGTGAGATTACTGCAACTTTAATTAATTTCTTTCAGATTTTTTTAGAACTCTGAGCTTTTCTAAAATAGCTATACATGTAGCCATGTAACCATTGTTGTTCCATTGTGGTAAGATTTCAGAAGCTAAGTTCAGGAATAAGTCTCCTTGTCTCATCGTAGAATATAAATCAGGCAAATATTTCAATGAATTAATAAAAATGAGGATCATCATCTTTAATTTTTCTTGTAACTCTGAAACTAGTGAAGCTGTGAAAGCTCCATTACATAGCATATGATTCTGGGCAGCCTTATGCTCGGTTTCTCCGGCTTCTTGTACAGTAGGTGTTTGTCTAGTATTGTCATTGCAATTTTTATTGTACCGCATGATGTGTGCAGATGTGCTTCATCAACATCCCATGAGGAAAAGATTCTCTGCTCAGTATCGTTGCTCCCAGATGACGTCTACCTCATAGAATAACTTTCTGGGCTACCTCCTCTGGGATCAGGTAACCATTTAAATTCTCTGGATTTTGGTGTTTTAACAAGGATTTAATTACAAAGGTAAGTGTATGCACCTGCTAAGGCAGTCCTAATTATTTGATAATGGGGCAATCTTTCTCAATACAACCAGGTTTTGTGGTGGTAAGCTACGCTAATGAAGCACACTGAGAGAACAAATCCTCTCTATGTTAAAAGGCTTATTTAAATTAAATAAATCTGTAAAGATTGAGAGGCTTTTTTTTTATCACAGATATTGACAACTGTGAAGCTGACGTTCATGGAGCACATCCATTACCACTGGAGGACGCCTGCTATTATTTTTGCCTTGTGTGACTTCCTTAAGTAACGTATGGCATCATCTTTTAATGATAATTTCTGGCATTTTTATCTCATCTGTTGCTTTTGAAAGCTGGTTTATATCTAGAGCTACTCAGTTGGAACCAATCAGTAACATTTCAACAGCGCTACTGTATTTCCTTCATCCCGTACATCTGCTGCAGGCCTGTGTGGTATGCACTGGGTCAGTATCGTATTTTAGTTTTCAGAAACTCACACCTTATAGTTAGCCCATTGCCAATTTACAATTGCAGAAGCCAGAAGCTAAACTACAGTGTTACAACTTTATAATCTCAGGCTAATAAAAAAAAGTGGGGGATCCATAAGCCAGATGGGTTCCAATGCCCCTGTCAGAAGCTATGTTGATCATATACCACTTGTTTTTTTGTTTCTTAATAACCAAAAACATGTTAGCATTAAAAAAGCAAATGCACTTGACAGCATCAATTCCATTATGGTTCCCAGTCATCTGCTTTATTGGGTTTGAAGGAATTTAGCCAGAGTACTCTATTTTCACTAGAATGTCATTAAAAACTTTGCAGCTTAGGCAAATGGTAAGCTATATTTTAACACTCTCATTTTGTAGGATGGTGTTCTTTCTGAATTTCTTTCCTTTCAAAATATTTTTACCTTTTTTCTTTGTTCTTCTTTTGCACTAAGGAAACATCACTTTTAAAAACTTCAGTGCTTTTCAGCAGTGAGATGAAAAATATCGACAAATTACAGATGATGAAACATGGCCAAATTTTATTCCATTTGCTGCTGAATGGTAGTGTGCCCGTGGAACGGATGAAAACAATTCAAAGTTCTAACCCTGAGGCAGACCTCACATTATTGGAACCCAAGCAGAAATTTCAGTATTTGGCCCATAAATATCAGAAGCGAAAAAAAATAATCAATTAATGCCACTGCTTAGAAACTGTGTACAAAATCCACAGGCTAAACCTTCAGTCCTTTGACTCTTCTTAGGCAATGCCTATACAGAAAGTCCTCGCTTCCCCATCTGCCCTCTTTCTGCCCATCTTAAAACAAGAAAGTGGTAAGACACCCTCCCCATCATCCCCATCCCCCCTCACCCCCCGCCTCAAAATAGACAGGCAGGGAAGAAAAGGAATTTGCCTTCCTATTCAATCCAAGTAGCAAAGTGAATCTTTTCAGCCAATTCCTCAGTGTCCTAGACATCGCTGTTATTAATGTGGCTGGGGGTGCATGCTGCTGATAATTACTGTTAGCTGGAATAATTAATAAGAATAATTGCTTGGTATGGTAAGAGAAGGGGAAGCTCTGGGAAGGGGAAGGAATAGGCTGGAAGAGTGATAGACTCCCTGAGTGCATTTTTATAGACAGGAAGTTCAGCAGAAAGCATCCTGAGAATAGAAGAATTGTCTGGATGCCAAGGACAAAAGTTAAAACATATAAGGCTTAAGTGTGATAGGGGTAGCCTGGAATGTTACAGTAAGATTTTATCATGGATATGTAAGAGAAATGAACAGCTATAGGTTTTAAAGAGGTACAATATATTAAGAGTTGTGGGGAGGTCTAAAATCAGTAGCATAGGCTTTATTTCTGGTGCAGGCCCACTTGAGACAGCCAGAAGTCAGGCAGAATAGAGAGAAGTGGTGCCTGTGAGAGAGGTTTTGTGTAGTTTATCCCAGCTAGAGAGAGGACAAACTAGTCATTAGAAACAAAATATAGGTGCCAGGGGTGTGGAGAATGACCACAATTTTGGTATAATAGGATAAATTTCCTGCACACTTTGCACTTAGGGAATGGCAGGCACAGCTCTCAGGGCTATTAACAGGACCAGTGTCTGCAGCAGGGCTGGATGCAGCCCCTGGGGATGGGGAGGCTGCTCAGTGATGTAGCTCTTCCCCACCATGCCCCCTGCTGAAGGTGAAGCTGCTGCCGGACCACCACATCCTCGGGGAACATACCCAATCACATCCTGTGCAAAGAGCTGTGCTGACTGCAGTTTTTGCTGTCCCCAGCCCACCCCCAGCTGCCTGCTGACTCCTGCCCCAGCCCAGCCAGCTAAACTCCTCACACAACTGCTCCTGGTCCAGCCTTGAAACACTCGAGCTTCAATAGCGGCTTGTCACTGGTCTTGAGGGTTACATGGAGATGAGCTAACGAAGGATCATGTTGGGCTGGAGGGTCTGGAGGGGAGGGGCACAGAAGCTGTCCCCAAAGAGACGGTGACAGGGTCCTGGATGATGGCCTCTTTGGCCAGCACAGCTGCAACTGGGACAGAAAAAAGACATTGTCCTTGAACTCCCTCCTGACACCCACCATGCACAACCCAGAGTATTCCCCGAGCAGTGAAGTTTTTCTGCTTCGTAACCCTCAAAGGACAATCTCGGGAGCTAAAAATCCAATTCTTTTTCTTTATTTTGGTTTTAATCCTTGTAGACTTTTAATAACAAGGATTTTCACGGCTGTGAGACGGTTTGTGTGAAGGCGTATTCTCCTTTCATTAGTTTAGACGAGCACCTGTGTTCTCCCTCTCTTCCCCTGCTCTTTTCTGACGAGCTTGGTGCTGTCTGTACACACATCCTATGCATAAACACCCTCCCTACCCACCTTAGACTCAACAGGATATACCTGCAGAAATCAAAGTAAACATGGATAGAGGAAATGCAAGCGAATATGGGATGGCAGAGGCAATCTAGCCATCAGACCAGTGATAATGTCATAAAGAACAACTGTGCTCAGAGTGACTTTTAGTTTGGTGCTAGTCATAGGGATATTACCATTTGCTAGAGACAAAGTATAGCATTTAATTCTGTCACAGGAGATAAGAAAAGCTTGTACGGACAAGGTGTGACTGTGTATGATTTCACCTTCCTAATATAAATCTTTTAGGGAAGAGCAACTGAAACTGAAAAATATAGATATAGTTAATTACTTCTGTCTGGCAGAGGGTAAAATCCCATTACAAAGGCTTCAGTCTGGATCTTGTCTTCCCCCATGACGCATACTACATAAATTAATTAGGGTCATACGACAAGAAGAGATGCCAGCCTACCAATGCAGAAGAGTGACACGTTATCTTTCCCGAAATAACGCTGAAATTGCTGCTGTCACCATGGGTCCCATCCTGTTCCCATTCCCGCTTTAGTGGCTTCTCGGGTCCAAGGTCAGTAGAAATTACTTTAAATCCTTTCTCCATTCCTAGCAGCCAACCTCCAGGAGAGGATAGAAACTGTTACCAGCTTTTCATTCAATGATTGAAGGGGAATGTTGGTACAGCACCAGTACAACTGGGTCTTGGTCTTGGATGGAGCCTCCTGGCTGCTACCCCAGTACGAATAAGGGATCTTATGACTGTTGCCAGCTGAAGGAATTCCTCCCTTAACTTAAAAGGACACATTTTCTGTGTACATTCTCTAAAAAATAGAGAGGCCTCTAGAGAGGCAGGAATGAGACTGATGTGAAACAGCCTTTATGCAAAGAACTTTCAAGCCTGTATCCGTGAGGAACACCGAGATGGCTTGTCCGGGGGAACATCTAATAGGCTATCCCATTTATTTAGTGATGATGGTATCTTTAGCTGGCCAGGCCTTGGAGAAAGCAGTGTCCTAAGGATTAACTGGCTTAAGAGAGCATGCAGAACTGCCAGCCAGCTTGTTTGCAACTTCCAAACCAGCGTGACTAGAGCCAGACAGTTTAGCTGATACAGAAGTCTACCATGTGCAATTTTATGAAGCATCATTTTAAGAGATTCTTATCTATCCAGAGAAGCCTCTCCCAGGTGCTTGAATGCAGTGCTTTATTCGGGTTAACTTCTGAGCCAAACTGCTACTGACAATCTAACCTTCCTGGGAAGTGCATGTCCTTTGGTGCCACAAAGCAGCTGCAGCAACGGCTCGATCCTCAGGTGGGTGGAAGCAGCCAGGAGAAATCTGTGACAAGGTAATGCTGCCATACAAATGTCTTCCCTCTTCCTTGGGGCAAAGGGGACTTGGCTTCTGTTTTGTCCTCTTGGTCCCAATGAGTTTGAAGAGCACCTTTTTACTCTGGCTGTAGTGGGGAGAAACTGGGACAGAGGACTAAATGCCTGGTGAGGGGGGGCCACCTTCCCATCTCTGAGCAGCAAAGCAGAGAACGTGGGCAGCTGAAAGAGGTCGGCTAAATAAATAAATCCATAAATAAGACCAGGTTCTGATCCTGCAAGTTGCTGAATACTTTCAGGTAAGGACTGAGCACACAAGGGTCTCTCTGGAATTGGCAGGAGAAGACAATGCAAGAAGTTGTATGTCCTTGTGAAATGAGACCTGTGTGGCTGTCTTTGTATAATTTTTCCAGTTTCATCTGTTTTGGTTCCTCTCCTCCTTGGCCCATGTCTGTATCACTTAAATTGCAGACACCTCGAGGTCAGAAGGTACCACGCGCAAAGGCACGCGTTATATTAAAATCAGTAACTGAAAATAAAGATATTTTCCTGGAACTTTTTGGAAGACCGTGTGCTGTAGGATCCTCCCCTCTCTGCTCAAATGCCTGCCCCCTGAGCGCAGCAAGAACACTGACGCCCTGGTAGCTCTGCACAGGCTGTTGGTGAAGGGGCTCCTGGGGGATGGTGCTCTGCAAGGCCAGCCAAACAAAGCACTTAATCATCTGCTTAACTTTGAGCACCTGACTAGCTCCATTGAGTTCAATACAACCGCTCACGTGTCTGAAGTTAAGCACATGCTTAAAAGATTTGTTGGATTAGGGCCCAAAAGATTAGAGCTCTATGAAAGTAGCTGAGATCTTTAAAATGACAGAATGGCTTTCTCAATGGTAAGGAGAAAAATATTAACAAGCCTGAAGAAATCTGATGGTAAAAAAAAAAAAAAGCCCTTTAAGTCTTTCACGTGTATGTTATATTTAAGGACATAAGGAAAAGTTAATAAAAAAATTTAAAGGAGCTACAGAAAAAGAGAAGGAAAAAAAAAAGAAAACAAATACAAAGAGATTTTTCTTGTCACCTGCAAAAGGGTGGAAATCAGTCAGGGAGAAAGCTAGAATACAATGGCACAGGAAATGAAAACGAAGAAGCTAGTGAAGTCCTTTGCTCCCACTTCCCCCCACCCTCTTTAAACGAGGTATTGACTGACTTCTTCAAACCAAATCTTAAAAAGGGAGACAAAGTTAACTACAGGTCAGCCTGTGTCAGGGTCACTAAGGCCAGTGGAGGAAATTACCTAAGGAAACTAAAATCTAGGACATATCCAGGACCTGGAGGAAATGATGCTAAATGTTAAAAGACATCTGGAAGGAAATCTTTGATTTATTATCATAATTTAAGTGAGTTCTTAGAAAACAAGCAACCACAGCATAAAATACGGGAGGGAGAAACCAAGCCCTTAAACCATCACCCTGCAGCCTTGTGCAAGACACAGTACAAGATAGACTCAGCTTTTTTTTCCCCGTTTGCCTCCAAGGCAGGGCTGAAGGCAGGAAAGCAGGGTGGTGAGAGTGGGAGAGGCTTCATCTCTAACCTCCTAAACTTTTGAGCAGGTTGTGGTGCCTGGTGAAGGGGCATGGCTACTGCGGCGCTCTGGACAGCCCATGATAAAGTGCCACATGACAGTCTGCTACTGAAGCTAAAAGCAGCAGGAGCCCAGAACAGAAGAGGGGAGAAGATAAAAACACAGCTGAAAAACAATGTCACGCTGCAGAGAAGTGTTGAGTGGGGCCCCCGCAGGGACCATTGCGTGGACCTTTAAGGATTTCATGTTCGCATGATTAACTAAGATGAAGAGGCCAGCTGCAAACTTTAATTTCCTGATGACACAAAGGGCCATGAACAATATATATATAGGGTTTGAATTTGTAATGGCACTGGGGTAATACATAGCAAAGGCTATTCAGTGTAGATGAAAAAAAAAAATGCTGTTCAGGTTTATTGGTGCTTCATAACCACAGGATGAGGTTGTTTCCCAGATAATTTTGCCTGTGGACAATTCCAGGGAGACACAAATAAAAAGAAATAATAAAAAGAAACACTGAAAAATAACAGTAAAACCAAAGAACAGAATGCAATTACCAACAAATCTTCTGTTAGTCTCAGGTAATGATTAAAAATTATAAGTACTTCTCAAAACTGATCAGGAACAGATGCTTATAATTTAAGAGGAGTAAAGGCTGCTACAAGACTGTTTCCATGTGTTGGTGCATGGAATGAAGAAGCTGGATGAATGCTTACATCTGGCAGCTTTACCAACAAATCTCATGCCTAAACATATCGGGGTAGATACTAGCCCTGCTCTGGTGGTTCAAAGGTGCTGTAATGGTTGGTTAGACAGGTCTTTGGACCTGCAGTCTGCAAAGAGCACAGCAGGTTTCAAGTCACTTAACCCACTAAATTATAACTGTCATACAGGAACAGAAAGCATACCCTTACTTCATGAAAAAGCAGGCTCATAGTATCTGTGTAATACACTGTCAATGCCGGGCACTGTTTGCCTTCTGGATTCTCTCTCCATATTCAGTTAGCATTCATATTACTAACTTTGCTATGGTAACTCCACAGGCAGAGTACAAAGTTAGTGATTCTGCTAAGAAAACTGATATTGGTAAAGGCATAGGTATTTTCTGGTCTTCACTTATATGAACTTCTTTAAAATCCCAAGGAAAAAACAAACCTCACAATTTTTGTACGTAACTAACTTCACATAATTTAATATTATGTGGGAGGTGACAAGAAACAATTAACCTATTTTGAGAAAACACAGGAATTTATAGGAGCAATGTAACTGATGAAGCAATAATTTAAAACTGTCCTTCTAATGGGTTTCACCAACCCAGAGATAAACACTGTGGAATGTTTCAAATTATACAAGAGTCTGTCTTGATCTAAGTGGGTTGAAGAGTCAGACTAAAAGCATCTCACATAAATTCAAATCACAGTTACAAATATTCCTACTGCAATACTGATACATGAGTAGCAAACTTTTGGCTGGAAATTTTTAGAAGAAAAATGGCAGTTGATAAAAAGCAAACACTTTCACAGCAGTGTGTTGATTTTGGTGAAATGTTGTTCGGAAAGAGTAACTGAAATATTCCATTAAACTTTTTTGGAAAGGTATGTTACTTTTTCTTTTTTTCTTTTTTCTTTTTTTTTGACAAGGCATTTTTTTCTCCATTTGAAAATTTTCTCTAGCAAAATAACGTCTCAGTTAAGTCAATTTGTGAAACATTGTTTTATAAGAAACATTACAGCTTTTCCTTTTCATTGTGCTTCAGAGGAGGAATTGCTAATTTCTCCCCGAAGATGACAAGCTCTGGGTTCCCCAGGTGCCCTGGAAACAAGCACGGGATTTCTGCTCCCACTGGTGGCATTTTCTGACCACCTGAGAGTTCCTGAAGATTGCAGGTAGCTTGTCCATGTGTGAGTACGGTCTGCGTTTCTCTACAAAGGAGGTTGTTTAGAGACTAAAGTACCCAAACAAGCTGGAAATGTAGTGGTTACTAAACCAGCAGCAATCTATGATAGAGAGCAGGTACCTGTCAAATATTTCTTGAATGGTCCTTGAAACCATCCATCAGGCCCTTTCTGAAATTAGGCAATGGGTGGGTGTGCTAAATGAGAGACAGAAGCTCATCATATACTGAAGCCTAGCATAGGGTTTTAATTGCTACTTAAATCACACTTAACCAAGTGCTGGGATTTGGGGCAGCAATCTTAGACTCTTAACCTATCTTCCTGACCAAATTATAAGATGAAAAACAAGAGCTCTCACATATTTCCCTGGAAAGTCTTAAGGATAAATAAAAGGTACCAAGAAGGGGAGAAAATCTTATCTTTCTATCACAGGTTAATAATTGGTTGAAGATGTTTACCTGAGTTGTTGGTAATGATAGCCTCTGGCGCATCAATACAAGTGGAATACATGCTGTCTCGAAAGAAATACTGAAGAAAAATCTTTTATGGCTCCCCCTCCTCCCCCCAAAACAGTGGCCTGGTTAAAGGCAAAGCGCCCTCCTCAAGCCTTTTATTTTCATGTGGACCATCCCGAGAACCCCAAGCTTGGTGTCAGGAAACCCTGTGCCAGTGTTATTTGCCTGTGCTCTGAAGGTGTCCAACACCCAAACGCTCAGGAGGAGTGGAGCAGGGGAGGAAGGGCACACACTCCTATGCATTTTATTTTCCCTGTGCCCCTTTGCAGGGCTCTGCCACTGCGTGTTTCCTTTGTTTGGAGGGGTATTCCCTTGCACCGCCTTTCTGCCAAGGCACGTCTGCGTGAAGCTCAGAAGAAAATGGCCCATCAGGTCCTGAGTTCCTATCCCTATCAATACTCTCCATATAATGGAAGTGACGGCAAGACTCCTGGAGTAACAGATGCTCCATGTGTATACACGAAATTGCATCAAAGAAGCCGCGCTGCTCTAGCCCTTCCCCACATCCATGGAGATTGAACTAATTGACGGGAATGAAAATAGCTCAACTGCGAATGTGAGCCAAGGAAGTGTTGGGGGTCCAAGAAAAACTGCTCTTGGCTTATGTCACTAAACAGCTTAAGTTTCAATTTCGAAAATTACTTCAGTTTTACTTAAATAATTCTGTCTGCCAAGCAGCCAATTTGGGGAACTGATGAATGACAATGTCGCCCCATCTGCACTCAATGCAATATCCATTTTATATGACCTGTAGCAAAAAGGGAGGAAAGCATTATATTCCCAGCTTCTCCCTGGCACTCTCTGTAAGACTAAATGGGGATAGGGTAGAGAATTAATAAAAGGCTAGTTTGCTCACATGGGAAAGGAACAAAGGAAACGATTGCCTCCTGCACTGGAGCTGTGCTGAGTGGATCGCTGCGCCGTTTCTTTTATCTGCATGCTTTGGGACCAGGATGGCCATACGAAACAAGTCTGATACTTTTATTCTATACAGGTCTTATATAACACTAAAAAAAACAGCAGATGGAGGATGAGAAGGCTACAAGCGACCGCTGAAAAACCTAACTGAACATGCGTGTATGCAAGAAGGACGGGCAATCCAGCGGCAAGTTATCCATCATGCCTTAAATGAAAATTAAAATTTGTTTAAACAAAATTTACCAGATTCTGAGATTCCCTTTCCCAACTACCAGGATAGAGGATAAGCCAGGTATTTCAGTCCCAGAGACTGTAAGTGAAATACAGATATCCAACTAGTTGAGTGAATAATTTTTACTTAAATTATGGGTTAGCTGGGCTAGGGTGGTGCTATTGACCTTCCACTCAGCATTCTGACCTCCTTATTTTTGTTTTTTCCTCCTCCTGAAGGCATAAAAATTTCAACATCAGACCACCACCCAGAATTGTGGACAAAGACTTATACCTCAGTGCCTTTCATCCCAATCTCTACATGTGGCTTCGGTGCTGCTGTGGAAACACTAGAGGGTTTTTTTTTTTTTCTTCTAGTGTGTGCCACCTTCTTAGCCTTAGATTTACCTTTTTTTTTTTCTGTTTTCATGAGAGGAATAAGGGTGCTGGCGTCTTCTCACACACCAGCATGAGAGGCCTTGAAAATATTTTGGGTTATACCCTTGACATTAAAATTTTAGTATAAAAAAAAATTAAAGCTTGTGTGCTGAGATTTACAATGCAATAAATCTGCCCAAGGTCAGGGAAGACAGGTACCAGTTTTGGACCAGGGACTATTGAGATGTATTCTTATTATAACTTTATTTGAGTGCAATAAGCAATGAGTGGAGAACTACTCACTATGAAAAAGTGAACCCCATGTGTAAATCAGATGACCGCATTAAAAAGATTAAAATGTCAATGGTTGCTGAAGTCCGAAAAAGTAGTCTACAGAGACCTATAAAATTATAACTAAGAGAAGGAAGTAGCCCTTAAACTTTTAACCAGATATTCTAGTGTATGAATGACCACATTAGTTAATTTTCATCATGACAATCTAATTTTGTATTGATTATTTGCTTTTATTAGTTGGCTCTCTTAAGAGAATAATAAAGTCTGACAAGGTCTTTCCCCCCCAACTCGTGGAATACTCTTTTTGGAAACCAAAGATCAGGCATTACAAAAAGCAGGCGGTCATCCTGGTTTATACAGCTTGACATGGGGATTATGTTTGTGGGGCAGCCTTGCACCACTGCGTCTCAAGGTTCTCACTCAGGCAACTGGGAATTTTATGAGGAAGGATGGAGAAAGGACTTCAAGAATTGGCCCCTGGTGAGGAACCTTATACAACAGGAGCATTGTGCTGCATGCACTGCCAAAGGCCCGCAGAGAGCTGTCTGAAACAGCAATAGACACAAGGATTTACGACAAGAAGCAGCAATTGCAATATCTGGCTCTAAACATTTAATCTATGGTTACAGTTTTTACTTCAGATCAGAGCTGAAGTCAGCAGAATTAAATCTTCAAGTGTATTTCAGCAGTCCTAAATCCTTCTGATACTGTTAACAGTGGCAGACTTCCAAAATGCATTCTGTTAATAAGACAGTAAAGTATAAAACCAAGTTATCGTCTTCAAGAAAGAAAAAAAAAGGAAAGTAAGATGGAAAGTCTTATAAAACTGCATGTGTGGTGTCCTGGCCATTTTCTAGCTGAATTTCTTTCCAAATAATTTGGTGAATAAGAGAAAATTCTACTAGGAAAGAAATCCTTTCCCCAAAGCTTCAATTTTTCCTCTTATTTTTACAGGTTAGAAGAGGTTAAGAAATCACCAATCAGCTGGTAACATGCAGCACCAATTCTCCATAGGCCAGCAAAAGGGATTCAGCAGCTGTTACCTTCACTTTTGCACTTAACATAACTTTTTGTTCACCTGCAGCTAAAGAAGATTTATGCAGAGCGCACTGGGAGGTTGCTCAACTCCCCAAGGCAACTCCATTAGCTTTCCCAGGAGCTGTATTAAATGCGTATTAAACCACACACACACACACACACACACACACAATCCCTTCAGCTAATGCACTGGTTCCAGCCTTAAACTGACAAATAGTAAAGGGCCAGATACCACCTTAAAGTCCCTGCTTTATGTCCCAAAATTACAGAGTATATGGTAAATGAGTCTGCCTGCTGCTCTGAGGTCTCTGTGGGCAAAACTAGGTGTTATGTATTTCATTTCAGCCTTTGGTCCAAATGTCTTTGCTTCTTTGACTTTCACTTAAACTCTTCTTTGGTTCATCCAACATGGATTGTCAAGAATATTACACTTGTAAGACGTGAGTGCTGTGTGTACATGTGTGAAGGGTTTTAGTAGGCAGATTCAAGAAAAGAGAAAAGGGTAACATATCTCGTTTGGATGTAAGTGTTCATATGAACCATTAATTCATTTGTGTTGTGCTCAATGGATGGAATTGTGGAACCATGCACCTGAGTCTGTGAGTGCTACATTATGGTCATATAATGTAGCTCCTGGAAAAGGACCTGTGGGAGTCAGTGTCCCAATGCCATTTGCTCAAGATCTCCTCCCTGCAGAGGGCTCAGGTAGCAGAGTGCCTCTGGGAGCACACACGGAGAAGAAGCAGCTGTGACACTGGCAGAACTGTCTGCCAGAACAGCAGCTCTGGTGCAGAAGTCCCTGAGATAGTTAGGTGGGATTTAACAGCAAATGATAATCTCATCCCTGCTTTTTAATCCTAACCTGTAGAATTTGTTGCTATATTCCCTGGGATGGTTATAATATTTACTGCATATCCTACTGAGCTTGTTGTATTCTTCATTCCAATTTCCAAAGGATCCCAATAGGAAAAGCTGTTCTCAAATGCAAACGGTCACTGAGCTTGCTGACTGGTGTCGTCGCCATGATGTCACATTACTCCAGGCTTCAAGCATATGAATACCCTGAGCATGACTTCTGCTTTCCAACAAGGTAAATCCACATAATGTGATTTTGGTAGAGGAAAGGAAATAGGAAGTTCTCCGAGCTCTGACTCTCCCTTTGACAACCACCAAGATTAGTGAAAAGATACATGTTATGCCAAAAATTGTACTTAAAGTATATTATTAAACTTGTAAAGAGGTCCAGTAAAAAATTGGGATATAGAAGCCTGTCAAACCTTATTTCCACTACCACAGGTGAGTGCTTGCATGTAATATAGTTTTCAGCTACCTGGCCAGGAAATTTTTTTCCACACCTAGCTCTCTCCTTTCCTTAACACAATCCTCCCAGCAAATTTTAGGTCTTCTCCCCACAGTATGGGGACACTATATTAAAAGTAAAATAAATTCCTGTCAATTGAGATGTGTATTTTGCTTAAGCATATTTCAGAAAATGGCTAATTTCCTCTATTTTAAAGTTGCCCTTAATAGTCCATTTGAAGCAGGCAGCTATCATCAAAAATTTTGGTCTACAATGTTAAAACCTGACAGATTTACAAAGAACTCAACATGGAATTTTGCTAAGTGAAGTGTTGGCCATTTACCAGCCTTATAATTTTAATAGTTCTTAATAGAAATTTGTTTCCTGCAGAGAAATCATCAGAATCACTGCAATGCCTTGTAGATCTCGATGCCAACCTTCTGATATGGAAGCTTTTTGCTATGATGGTGACATTCAGATCATACTGTGAAACCTATTTATTCAGATTTGAGCTGAGCGGTATCACCTTGGTTAGCCAAGGTCTTTGGAGAATTGCTCCAGGTCAGCCAAAATTTCTGCTTGCAGTACTGCCTATCAGCTGGTGTGGTGGGAGACATGGGGCATGAGAAAGTGCTCCAGAGGAAGGGTAACTTGGGCAGATGGTGATGTCCATTCAGCATAAGATTCCTGGCAGCTCTACGGTGATTTGAGCAGCGCAGATCAGAACCAGGGAGCCAGAGCCAGCTTGCTGACAACACTTCTCTTTGCTGTGGACACCACAGATCTAGAAAATCTGCTCATTCCTTTGTTTGTTCAGAATTCCTGGACAAATTTTCATTAGAGAAAAAGACAGAGTGAGTTGCAAAACCTTAGCGAAGGAACGTACTCAAGCCTTTGCTCAGTTTTCTGCAAGTACTTAAATCTCAGTGCCTTGAATAAAAATCAGAGCCCTTCTTGCAGTAAATCTTGTGATGAAATTCTCTCCTGGGTTACTCATTGCTAAGTCATAGTTAATTTGAGAAAACATTAAGTAGATGCATTTATTATGTTTTTTGTTTGTTTGACAGTTTGGACAGTGGCCTTTGTAAGTCTGAAAAAAATTCTGCCAACATTTTGTCTGTCTTTCCATTTTTCAGTGAAAAGTTGTCAGAATTACAGTTTTTCAGTATATTTCTCTGCTACAGGTGCAAAAGAGTAATAGGAGATGATTTGGAGCAGCTGGATAATTCTATCTACATGATCCTATTTCTGTTCAAACAGCAAAGGATCAGTCCTGTAGAGCAACATGCATATCAAAAATAATTTAAAATAAGCTTAGGAAGGGAGAGGAGGGGGACACAGCAGGGGAGCCAGGCACAAAAATCTGGAGTTGTTTTTCAAAAAGTCCATCTCAGAGCAAAGATTTTAGTTCTGTTTTCACCGAGGCACAAGGAGCAGATTTCTACAAGAAGCTCTGATTAACAGTTTGCAGGAGTCACTTCAGCCATTTTCCTGGAAGTGTTTTGTGTTTTGGCGTTCCTGCCCTGAGCTCAGTTTCAGAATAGCAGCCCCGAAGACCCTTAAATAGAGCCAGGCTTGTGGCCACAGATATAATTCCTACAGCTGTGCAAACAGTAAAACAAAGATAGCATCTCTTCTGTTGCAACCCTGCAGATCACTGAATGATAACAAGGCGGAGGATTTACAGTGGATTCAAGGTGCTTCTCCGCTCTGGAATTCCTTCTGACTCGTCAAAGAGATGACAAACAAGTCCCTCACTTCTGAGGTGTCACGCACAACTTCGAGCAGCATAAATATCCAGTTGCATTTCCCCTTTCAGCAGTTTACTGCGTGGCATATTTCAGCCATGTATGTGCCATATCATTCACTGCACCTTTCTCAGACCTATAGATAAGGTCCAGTTCTCGCGTGAGGAAACTTCTGGGATGTTCTTCCATGTTCGGATGGACTTCAATTAAAAACGAGCTTTTCTAATGAACTAAATTAATAGAAACTGATTCTGCAGTATATGCCATTATCCCTCTGTTTTTCATTTCCATACAGATTTCTCTCGGTCTGGCTCTTTTCTCTTTTTGACAGTCATACAACTCTCTTGAGTTAATAGAGTTACTCCTCAATGCTGTCTCAACATTTTCAGTTTTCCGTGTGTTACCAGCTTTGTACTAAAAGAACCTCAGGGCATTGTTGGTGTTGGCAACAGAAAAGCTAAGGTTTTGGCAGTTTTGTGAGGTAGCTGGGTTTTGGCCCAGGGGAAGGTCTTATGATTTAGGATGGTAGAACAGGCACATTACCGAGAGTTTTCTATTACAGCTGTAAGCAAGTACTTAATAGTGCTGACATTTACATGGGGTGTAGTAGCTGAAATCGAAGCTAGGTACTGACTTAGGAAGAGGGTCATAAAATAACACCAGGCCACCTTCCATGGCTTGGTACTCCACACTTGGCCATCGTTTGTCTCCACGGATGACAGTACGCAAAGTCCATGTAAGCCATTGGGGAGAAGCCTGTTGTGTTAACACCATGTTGCAAAATGCTGCAGCTGTGGTGGTGCTGCGGTCCTGCCTGCAGTTTTCATAGTGTTTGGCAGCAGAAGGGTGACAAGTTTAGGAAAGATAAGACACTGCTAGATGCGGAGTGAAATGGGTGGGAATTGGCCAGTCCTCCCAGTGGTGGTGGAGGTGCCGGAAAAATGTTGACTTGCCTCAAATGTGTTGTAGCTGCTCATCTGAAAACCAACTAGCCAAAAAGGTGTCTCATTGTGTCCCATAGATTTTATCTTACACTAAGCTATGCTATAGCTTTCTGACAAAGATGGAGCCACTAACTTACAATTAGGTAAAATCCGGTTTCTAAGTAAAATAAGTGTGATTTCTCTTAGCAGAGTCGTAAATAGAAATTGCCCCCCCCAAAAATGTCTATTACCAAAATGTAGACTTTAAATCCAAATCAGCATAAGGACTTTTGGTAGTTTGCAAATTAAGAACAGAATATCACCTCTAAATGTTTTAATATAAAACTAACCTATTGAAAGCATTCACCTCTATTAATCATGCTATATAATGGGCTGAATCGAGACGCTGTATTTATTTCACTCCAGAGGAAAGATCTCTATAACTCAACTGCATCTTTGCCACTCATGAATTATCAAGTCTCACTTTGCTTGTGGGATAAATATATCTCAGTTATGTATGCTCTCTTTTCCTCTCAGTGTATCCATATATTTTTTGGTGTCAATTTTTATTTATATGCATATACCTGCAACGCTCACAGTGGAGATTGTTACTTTGCAATAAGTCGAAGCAAATCAATTTGGTCTACAAACACAATTTATTTTCCTACCGCAGCATTCTGCAGTATCATCACAGGAGATACCTCCACAGCCTTCACTATAACTGTTAAAGTGTGCCACACGGCAGAGATGTGAGGGGGTCTAGCATTTGATCAAGTTGACAGGGAGTGTCAGGTTCCTGCTGTTAGCTGAAACACCAGCACGATGACACGTATTTGATGTCATTTCAATGTAGATTCTGACATAGGCCAATTTATGGTCCAATTTATGCCTTGACTCTCATACCAAGGCCAAGCAAGCTATAAAATGTAATAAGAATTTCTTCAATCAATGTCCAGAGGAAAAACAAATCACTCGGTTACTGACACAATATTGCATCAACACTCTGGTAAAGTTCTCACAAGTGTGTGACATGCCCCTAAGCTACAGCGAACATGTGGAGTAAAAGGCTGGGCACGACAACATCTCACCCCTGAAATGGGAGCTCCTCAACTTTACAGCCGTTGCCAGGTCGGCCCTTCATCCTTGCAGCTCTCCAGATTGTTTAGAAGAAAATCCTTCTCTTTTTGCTTCAACCTTTCCTCCCCACCACTATTTCTTTTACTCTGTCTTGCACACTGTAGCTAGTTATCCAACAAGTATCAGTGCAAAATACCCAAACAAAGCTGTGGCAATCAGACACTGATCACATAGCCTGGCCAATGAGTTTGTTAAAAGCTTATATATTTTCATTTTCAGATGCTCTCAAATCAGATAGAAACTTCTACCCTCTACAGCTCTTCATAATCAAGACACTAACCCTATCTCAGCCAGCTGTTAGAAGTTGTCAATGGCAAATAGGCATGTATAGCACATATTTTTAATTGGATATGGGATACAGGATGATGTGTTTTTCCAAAAGCACAGTTACTGCCTCTATAATGTGGAACAAATGGTCTTGCCCTGTGGACAACATAAAGCAGGCACGAGAAAATGTGTGCGCAGTATACACTACATACCTTCGTTCCAATATTCCTCTGATTTTGTACATTTAGAACTGTGAGTAGGAATACTTTTGGTTTTCTGTACTGAATCAGAACAGCTGACAGGGGACTTATTTTATCTGGGAAGGTCTTTGCCCTGGTAATTTCAGGAAAGTTGCTGTGCAGATGGGGCTGACTCTTGAGGTGGCTGCGAAAATGGAAACAAGGTAAAGGGATAGTACTCTGCAGCTTAACACATCAAAAAAAATTGCCTTCTGAAGCTTGCCCAAGCCTATGACAGGTAGACTTACACTGCAGTTACGCTGCCAGCAAAATGTCAATGCATTCGCCGTGTGACAGATGGCCTCTGACCTGATGAAGGGCAAGTCCTGGGGCTTCATGTAGGTTGCCCTGTCCCGTTTCAGAACCGTGGTGGGACAGGGGCTGGGGCTCATCCATAGCTGGCAGAATAGCTGCAAGACCCCAAGCAGCTTCTGCTGCCACTATGGTACTGAGAGCCAGAGAGCAAAGTGGTTTGCAGAGCTCTCATATCTAGACATATAAATTCTGCCAAACCCTGTTCTCAGCATTAGCTCAGGGAGGCTGTATTGCTTGCACATGGTTTAAGCTTCTCATACCATGACTATTCACACCTCCTCAGGTTTGGTCATCTGGATATCTGCAAAGGTTTTCTCTAATATTTCCCTGGTACTACTACTAAAATCTCTTTGGCCATAGTTCAAGGTATGTTATCCTTCTATTAGCATTCCTTTGGTCTCAAAGCTAGCTCTAGCTGCTTGTTCCTACATTTTCCTCCTTTTTCTGCTACTTTCTTGACTAAATTTCTTGTTCTGCCCTCATCACCTGAGTATGTCAATATAGCACCTCCCAGCAGTGTAGTAAACAAAGTGAGCAATATCTGTCAAACATGATTCCATCTCTCTCCACTTCTCCCAAAGAACAGAATCGTAAATGAGGAATTTTTTTTTAACAGAGATTGTTTCTTTGTTTGGTTTGTGATGTTTTTGTTGGTTTTTTTTTTTTTTTTTTTTAAGAAAGATTCATATTGTTCAGTGTTTTTATGTAAGAAAGGGCAAGCATGTGTGTTATATTGGAAGAAAAAAGGAAAGGACTGTGAGAAGAGTAAAAATTTCTTTTCCATGAAGATTGTAAATTGTTGATATTTGATTTTTCTACATCTCAGAACAGCTTTCCAGTTTTAAAATTGCTTTCAAATGAAGGGTTTGCTTTCAAAAAGACAAACCAAACCAGAAGTTAATGTAATACTAATTGCAGATGGGTAACACAATACATTTTTTTCATTAGAAGTGTCATTGAGAAAAACCGAACAAAACATTGTCATTGCTAGGACTCTCTATTCTCTCCTGTCCCAACATAAATCCAAATGCTGATGAAATTTTGATCATTTCAAGTTGTGTCTTGATTGAAACAGGTTTGCTAGGCATCATTCCAGAATAGTTTTTCTCATCAGCTCTAGGATCCCTGAAATCTGAGATGGTTCCTAGATCGCAACCCTGGCTGAACTCTGCCTCCTCAAATCCTGTACAAGCAAGCCTTGCTTTTCTGGAAAGAGGGTTGCTGGCCCTGGGAGCAAAAAGGTTTCTTCTGCTTTGTCACCCATCTACTCCTTACCATTCCTTGCTACTGTATCATTACATGTTATCTTACATTAACTTGCACATTTCTTGGAGAAGAGGCACTGAGCCATAATCAGGCTCTCTGCTGTGTTCCCTAAATTTAAAAAAGCAAAAAATAACTGCTACCACCTATTCACTTTCTCTGAAGAGAACTGGACAAGGTTTGGCTGGCCTGAAGTGGTTATTGCTCCTTTGAACTTAAGCAATGTTGTAAGCACCTGAGACTGTCTTAGCCTTCATGATGTGACATTTGTCACCCTGTGCTTTTCTATGTTCTTGCACTGAGCCTGTCACTGTGGCAAGTTCTATCACAGTACATTTTGGTCACCATACCAATAAAAAATTATGGCAAAAATAGACATTTTTACATAAGACAGTAAATCTTACTGTACCCTTGCCTGAAAAAACCCACCTCAGCATGTGCAGTTCAGTTCAGTGTTACACCTGATGTCACTGCAAACACTTGTATGGGCAGGCGTGCACAGAAAGCTCCAGTTCCAAAAAGTCTTTCTTTTCTCTTCATTGCATTTTCTAGTATTATTATGCTGCACATGGTTCTAAAAATCATATCTAAAATCTTGTGCCATGTCTATATTTACAATGCCTGGTGTAAAAGTGACTACTGACCCATAGTGTATGTCACTGTGAGCCCTTGATGACTGGGGCATAATTGGCCCATTTCTCTTCTCACCATATAGAACCAATTTAGAGGGCTCTCCTGTATACACTAACAACAGGCACATGGCACATAGGCACCGTGAGCAATATTCTATCCTGTGTGAACTCCAAGGAGGAATTTGTGCTGGGAATTAAGTTGTGCTGTCAGTAGTATCCATGCATCCTCAGTGAATGCATGGTTGCAGACAGTCTCCCTTAAAAACTGAAACTATTCCAGTGTGATCAAACATCCCCAATATACCTAAGAAAATCTGACAAAACTAAATCTAAGAAGTTATTTTTATAACACTGTTTACAGTAGCCCTGTTTATAGCCCCTTTGTTTATGCAGAGATAGGTCAGCTGAATTTAAATCTTTAAACCCTTAAGTCTCACATATGAGTGTAAAAGAACCCGATCAGGACTTGTTACACTTTCCCTCCCAAGCATGAGGTTTGAAAAACCTTTTTTTAAAAGCACCTATAATTGATATCCACTTCTATTCAAAATCTAAATTAATTTCCTCTCTCTCTAGTGTACCGCCACTCTGAATACTTCCATCAGAGAACAGTAAAGTAGGAGCTTGCTGTGTTTGCACAAAATAACTGCTGCACTGTGCTGAAAAATATCCAACCTGCTCTTCCACTCAGAGTATGTTGTTTCATGCTGTATGGTCAATAAGTGTACGGATAATCAGGAAGCTTGGCCCTCCTGTTACCCAGAACTGTTCTTTCCTGGACCAAGAAGCCGTCTGTATAAAAACACAATTTTACACTGATGAAGAAATCGTGGTGCGAGCTGACATCAGGGGAAGCTGTTTGCCTCCAGAGATTAGACGAGAATTTTGCATGATATAAGGGACAACACTACCAAGCAACATAAATATGTAAGTATAAAACATACTAATGATGTGCAGTGATAATTCTGTGAGCTCCCGTTCACTTAATGGGAAGAGAACCGCAGAGGACTTCAAAGACAGTTAAAGCTCGCTGTCAGGTCAGGATGGAGATTATGTGAAGAGTGCCTTTTCCAAACACAAAAGAAAAGGAAATAAATTGAACTAGTGGGGAAGTAAATTGCAAAATATGTGTTGTGCATTGTTACAGAGACTCACTCTTTGAACAGTGGTGCGATAAACCACAGATTTGCTGACACTTAGGGAGCAGCACTGACAAGGTAATATTGGCCTTCCCACCCCAAAAGTAGCAGCCTGACCAGCTGGATGTTAATCTACCAGAGCCGGCAGAAAAGCACTGGGGGAGACAGTATGAAGGGAGAAGCATCTTAGTAGAATACTGACTATAAAGAAAACCAGAACCATGTTTTTGAAGCCACTGAGGCAGTATGCTGGAAAAGAACAAAGATATTGTTGTGTGGGGAGTCTTGTCTTTTCAAAGGCAGCTTGGTCCAGCTTTAAATTGTTGTCCATATGGTTACGTTTGAAACTATCTACTTGCATTTACTTTGAATTGTTCTTTCCTGGTAGTGAGCCTAAAGATTTTCCTCATGCAGTAAAGGCTTTTGAAAGTTTGTCTTACATTAAACTGTCTTGATCAGGTAAGGGAACAGGATGGAAATATTTGTCTTCTAATTCCTTTTACTAATTTGGTGATGTTTGAACTCAGCTTTGACTGGGGCGGAACTGAAGCAGTAAGAGGAGAACTGAGGAAAAGCAGGGTGTCTTCAAATCACTTTGAGACACAAGAACATTATGCTGTGGCAACAACCTCCCTGTAGCAAACGTGCATGTTTTGCGTCTACAGCCTCTTAAAAATGACCAGACCTGGTTTTCTTCTCTGCTTGAGCATGCAGTTTGGAAACCCTTCCAAGCTGCTCAGAGTTGCTTCCCAGCAGAGCCACTGACTTCCTTAGCTGGGATTTTTCCTGAGAGCATGTGGAATAATCTCACTACTTTGCTGTGCTAACTGGACAATACAGGGCTTTGCAAAAATGTGTGTGCCAACTGGATTTGATTTTTTGGGGGTTACCTTGGCATATGTTTCTGAGATTTTGCCTCCTTTTGTTGTGTGCTGAAGTGGACTCTGTGCCTTCCCTTTGCTTGCTCGTGCCATGGGTGAAACCACAGCGAAAGCAAATCAAGATATTCCCATCAGATCTGCTGGTACACTCAGTGCATCCACTCATGAAACCAAAGGGGGTCCCAGCTGTGACTGTGTGTGCAGGTTCCCCTGACTGTGTCCGTATTCTTCCTTTTCATGTGGACACTAGTGATCATGATGTGGACAAGAAACTTATGAGGCTTTAGTGGTGGACTTAAAATAGTTTGAGGGAGTCGATGTCATCAGGACCACTGTCTCAGGCGCTCTGCTGACTCAGGAAGACAGTTCACATGTCAGGATTATCTGGAGTCCCAAAAGACATTTGCTGATTTTGAAGAGAATGACTGCATCATGAAAAAGGTAATTAAAAATAAAGAGATAGATTCACTTCACGTGACTCTTAGGAGTTTATTATGCAGCTGAACGCATGAGTCTAGAACAAGGATCCCTGTGTAACACATTTTCTACAGGAAATCACTGATGGATAGTACACAACATGATATGTGTAGGTAGCTGAGCAATGATCCAGTGATTTAGTGGGCTCAGGATCTAGTCTTCTAGTCATATCTAGTCAGGATATGAGTTACACTCATATCAATTGCATGGAAGTTCATGGAATTATGCCAGTGTAAAATTAGTCTGTGATCATAATCAGGCAGGGAGACTTTAATTAAAGTTACATTCCAAATCAGTACTGAAATCTCTGTAACAACAAAGCAGTTTTCTGCAAAACTGTTTCTCCATGTTAGCAGATATCTCCCTTTTTATAATTTTTTTCTGAAATTCAGTTTGCTTTATATACTGTGGGAATCCTTGTGTACTGCAGCTGTCCTACACAGTGTATAGTCTCACCCTCTCATGCTAAGGAGACAGAGTGTCATGGTTTAACACCAGTTGGCAACTAAGCACCACACAGTCTCTCACACCCTCCTGGTGGGATGGGGAAGAAAATGAGAAGAGTAAAAGTGAAAAAACCCATGCCTTGAGATAAAGACAGTTTAACAGGTAAAGCAAAAGCAGTCCACGCAAGCAAAGCAATACAAGGATTCATTCACTACTTCCCATCAGCAGGGGTGTGTTCAGCCATTCCCAGGAAAGCAGGGCTACATCATGCATAACTGTTACTTGGGAAGACCAATGCCATCACTCTGGACATAGCCCCTCTTCCTTCTTCTTTCCTCAGCTTTATATACTGAGCATGACATCACATGGTATAGAATATCCCTTTGGTCAGTCGGGGTCAGCTGTCCTGGCTGTGTCCTGCCAACTTACCTCTCCAGCCTACTCACTGGTGGGATGGTATGAGAAGCAGGAGAGGCCTTGACTCTGTAAGCACTCCTGAGCAGTAACTAAAACATCCCTGTGCTATCAATGCTGTTTTCAGCAAAAGTGCAAAATGTAGCCCCACACTAGCTACCATGAAGAAGATGAACTCTATCCCAGCCAAAACCAGCACACAGGGTTAAGCCTGATTATCTGTCTTTGGCCAGGTTGTGACTCACAAGCTATTGGCACAGGAAAGATGCTTCCTTCAGTCCTTGACAAACATTGATTTTCTTGAATCTTCCTGCTGAAGATCTCTGTTTTGATTGGAAAATCTTCCTGCAACAAGGGTTGATTAATTGTTAATATTAGATCTTAAAAAAGCATGGAACCTGGGGCTATGTTTTAGTACTGCTATTTATGACGGGAAGTGGGATGCAGGTATATGGTTTAAAAGGTGAATGAGTTCGTTGATACGGTTCACAGCTCTGTCCCACAAACAATTGTGCCAGGACATCTGAAAACAGGCACCATTCGCAGGGGAAGTAAGAAATGGTGGTTGGATACAAAGGTTGTGGATTAAGCTAAGACCAGCAACCAACACTTTACACTGTGAAACCACAGCCTTAGAGTATCAGGGAGAGGTTGCAGTGACACGGCACCCTTGGGCAGGAAAAGTGCCAGAGAAACATTCTTTCATAAGAGAGAAGTTTTTAACTCCAAAACTATCTATCTCAAGAAGTAAACTATCTGCTTAGGAGGGAGATAGATTTCTATGAGAAAGAGGGGTACCCATCCAAAACAAAAAGGAAGAAATTGGTCATAAAAGACATCTAGCCTAAACTGGAAAGATGCCCAGAGGAATCGGGAAACAAACAGTAGACGTTATTTGTTTCATTAGAATTGAACACTTCTCATGTTAGTCAGAGTAAATAGTAATTGGTTTGTGAAACCTTTTGCAAAGTCTCTGTGCAATTCTACTATCAACTGAAGAGGTTAATTTCCAAGCTAGATTCCCTACAAAATTGGAGTTCTGGTAAAGGAGGTATTTGGTCTATGGGAAATTAGAAGTGGCACTTCTACTCCTGGGACATAGGCTGCAAAGTCCTTTTTTTTTGAGAGGATATAAAAAGATATTCTCGGCCCACAATGGGCAGCAGAGAAGTTGAAGAAAGAGACAAGGCTATCCCTCCTCAAGCCACTATCCATGGGGCCAACAAGTCAGTGTTAGGGACGTTTAACAGGGAGACAAGTGACAGGTTCCTTTAGGAACATATTTGAAAGCTAGAGAACAAAGCTGCATTAATAACAGGAAAACTGATGGGTGGATTGTGAAGAACAAAATTATACAGTAACCCGGTATGTTACCAGTAGCCCAAATATCTGTGGTTGTGTGGAGATTACTTCATTCAATTTTCTGCAGATAACACCCGTTCCTTTACGTACCTTTCTGAATCAACGGAAGAACTATTTTTCACAGAAGAGCTCGAGAGAAATAAGCATTGGTTGTGGCCATTAATTTTATGAATGATTTGTTGGAAACTGCATTAAATGGCAACATCAGCCCACAAATGAGCTTTGAAATGTTCTTATTCCGAGTCTGTGCAGATGGGCAATTTGCTGTGTAATCAGTTTTCACAGCCACCCTTTCAATCAGGGTCACTTGTCATGTAACCGTGCTCTTGTTTTGCAGGTTTATATTTCACATATCAGAAACGCGGCATGTACAAGTCCAGTGACCAAAAACCAGATAACTCAGAAAATACAGCAAGTTTATGTCCATGGGCACTTTGGATGGGGATTTCAATAAATATAATACTCTGAGAGTGTCAGTAAAAGATAGAGATGTAGCTGAAGAGGAGCTATCTAGAAACCAGTAAGCGACAGAACTTGAGAGTATTATTCTAGCTACTCTATGGGACATACGCTTGTGCTGTAACCCAAGTAAATTACAGCAGCGATATTCCTGTATGCAATTAAAAAGAAGTCTCAAATAAATGCAGAAGAGTGATATGACAACTGTGTAAATCTAGGATGATGCAACCCAGAACACTTTATGGTCCTCCTAGCATGTAGATACTGCACTGGAGAACATACAGAGATTAACCACCAAGTGATACAGAGATCAGAGTATAAGACATATGGGAAAATATCAGAGGAACTGAATTTATACAGAGATCACTCACTGGGGACATTACCATTATGTAGAAGTGCGTTTAATGAAGTAAGGGAATTCTTCACATTAGTACAAGTAGGTAGAACAAGAAGCGGGAGCCTCAAACAAAGGAAGAAAAAGTTTAGGTTAGATACCATGATTTTTTTCCTTAAAATAGATGAGCTGGGTATTAGAATAGGCTGCCCAGAGACAGGTTATCTTCTTAAGATAGGAGCAAGACTAGATAAAATTTCACATGGGACAGGATGGCACAACTACACAAGGAGGAGGTATCAGTTTGAGCTCTGCCAACTCCCCTAAACGAATAAGCCACTTCTGAAAGTGGTGGAGAGTGGTGGCACACGTGCCGTGCCCCTCGGCCACCCATTGCATGAGGAAACTCTGGCAGCTGCTTGTAGGAGAGGGGTGACACTGGATTACCAGTGGCTCTTACAGCCTCCATACTGGTCAGGTGAGACAGAGCCACATGTTTATGAAGATTTAGATGGCTCAGGAGTCTTCTTCCAGTCCTTTGTCCTTGTTTCTCAGTGGTCTATAAATTACATATCTTATTTAATACCTAAAGGCTAAGATTATTTTAATATTAATTCACTGCAATATCAGTTCAATAACACCAGCAAAATGAAGACTTGCATATGGCACTTAGATTGAAATTTCTCATGCACAGATTTCAGAGTACCTTAAAATAGTATAGGAAAGTCTTGATAGACTAGGTTTGATGGCATCTTTACTGTGAGTTTAGGATGGCCAGATCAGTTCCAAGTAGTGAAAGAACATGTAAATAGTCCTAAGAGGAGCTGCAGATTGGGCATGCTTCTCCTATGCACCATTTTCAGTTCCCTACGCATAAATTCTGAAGGGCTTTTGTAAATTTTTGTATCCTTATATTAATATCTTTTCACTTACCAAGTGACTCCTCCTTTAGTTTTCACAAAGTCTGTTTATGCAGAACTCAAAAGGCCGAAGAAACAAAACTTCTGCCATTGCAGAAACCTCTAGAAAGTTCAAAACAGTATCATATTAAGACCTGACACCTCAGAACTAAATGCTCAACTGTGCCCCATTAGAATTCTTCCATTTCCAGTACGCCTTTCAGCAGCCCTTTCCAATCCTTGATGGGTTGTAAAATACTGGACGTTAAAAAGGTTATTCTGTGTATGCTCTTAGTCCTGGGACTTGAGCTGGTTGTATTTTTTTTTTTGGAGGAGGTGAGTAGAAACAAGGCAGTTTCTGCTTAAGAAGGAGAAAAAGAAATGCTACTCTGTTGGTTGGGGCTTTTTTTGTTGTTGTTGTTTTAATGGCAACCTTTTTGAAGCTGCTCTCAGAGGTTCAGAACATTAGAACAAATCCAGGCTGAGAGATTATCACGCGGGATAGTGCAGGTGAGGCACTGAAAGACACAGGATAAATGCAATTTATCACATGAATTTAACCAGAGCTAGAGGGTATCTCTCTGCCAAATGTGATTTGATTCATGTGGACACATACACATGTATGCGTGCACACACAGACCTGAGTGTGTGCATGTGTGTATGAGAGAAATTTCTTCTGTGCTTTGTACTGAGGGTATTCGCTGGAAATGATGTATGAAGTGAAATCCCCATGCTCATGGCACGCAGGGAATATCAGACAGAACTCCACAATCACTGCAGAGATGGGCTTTGCTATTGGCAGATCAAACGCAGCCAGAAGAGCAAACCAACCTGAAAGACCCTGGGGAAAACAAATATTTTTTTTTAAGTTATAAAATAACGTTCCCACCATTTTAATATCATTTCTCCCATTTTCTCTCCCTCTGGCATTCCCCTGGGCAGCCAGCTACATTAGCTGGAGCCTTAGAGAGATAAGAGCCCTCCCCACACAGATTTCCCCTTAAAAGCCCTTCACAATGTGTTAAAATTACATTTTGAATAACACTTTCTAGCTTTTTTTATTAATTTTTTAACGTGTTTTTACCATCTGAGAGTTTCTTCATAGCAGTAGTAGAGGGTGGTTGTATGGGAAACAGGGGGTTATGCTCTTTTCTCTTCCATGTTCTCTAGTACCACGCATTTGGTGTTGCCTCTTTGAGAAACCAAAATAAATTAAACCATCTCCCAGATATGCCGTGAGTTGCAAGGGGAATCTATGACAAAAGGAGTGGCTTCCCTAGGCCTTCCCACCAACTGATCCCAGGACGAAGGCACAGAGAAAGGGCCATAAGGAACCCTCCCAGAGAAGGAGCTGGTATGGACATACCCTCTTCTGGGGTGATGGGGTTTCCTTCCAGCCATCACTGATGCTTGAACACACCTTAGCATTTCTAGACCACTCTGTTCGTGGTGAGATGATTTCAGCTTGGCTATAGATTGCTGAAGAAGGACGTTTATTTATACGACGCAGTGTAGGAAATTAGGCCATTGTACTTCTGCACAGGGGAAAGATTCATAAAAAGTCACACAGAATTATTCTTATATAAGTGACAATGACATCGTTGTAAGGAGGAAGCAGAACTTTATTTGTCTTACTTAAAATGATATATAGAGCACTTGTCTGTTTATTCCACTGCAAACAGCTTCTGCAAAAACAGCGGTAATTCCCTAGGGGGTTCTGCTGATAGTTATAAGTTACTTGAGCAAAATCTCTCAAGTGAGCTACTGCCTTACAGGTAGCCATTATTCTAGATTCAAAGGGCTTTTTGTTGTTGTTGTTTGTTTGTTTGCTTTTTAAAATTATGTTCTGTGTAATATTGCTTTTTAAAATATAAATTGTGTCATAACACCACTACTTTTCAAGTAGGTAAGTATCTGTATCTAAATCAAAGGATGCACTGCCAAAGGAGAAACCAGTCAATAAATTGGCTTCATAATCAAATCCGGCTCAGGTTAAAGCAAAGTTAGTTTGATGGATTCAGCTGAAACCTAGTAAATAGCAGCCTACATAATTAAGCTGCTCTACCTTCGTGTAGTCTCCCTGGAAGCTTATGGGCATCTCAAAGGCACAAGAGTGACAATCAGCAGCTAAGCCGAGGAAATGAACAGGCAATATTGCCCACCCAGACGTCATTCCTTACCCCCCATTACCATTGTCTCACCTCTCAGAAGGATTAGCAGAATTTGTCTTCGATTCTTTGACGGGACCACAACATCTTCCTCTAATTTAAGGATGGATTCTGGGTCTGAAAATCAAATAACTAATATTAAGCAATGGGCAAAAATCAACACTGAAACTTGGTCTTGCTCTCTTTTTCTCATTTACGCGAGCTTATGAGCCTATTGTCTATGAACTCTCAGCCTTCAGCAGCACATTTAGAGGGTGTTTTTAAACAGATGACAGGAAGCAAAAAATAGAAAAGCAGGATAAAAACAAGCTTTGTAGTCCTCACAAATGGTTTGTATTTTTTCTGGGGGGAGGAGGAAAGAGAGTAGTGAACTATCTGATGAGGCCAAACAGAATGGGAATTGGCAATGAAGTTGACATGGGTTTGCACCATATTCTTATTATTAATTAATTGCAATCATCAAGCTATTTCTTTGACTAACTCAGCTTTCCATAGCCCATTTTCATTCTTGATTGATATTTTTCTGGTTGTTCAGCAAGAAAGTGAAAAGTGCAAGGTCTGTAGTTTCTTTTTAGTACTTTAGTTCCCAAAAAGAGGTTCTCAGAAGTTGAAAATGTGTGAAGCTTGGCTTGATTTATTCATTGGGAAAAAAAACAAAACCAAATTAATTTCCAGGAAATTAATGCAACGTTTCTAATTTACTTTGAGAAGTCATCATAATTTCTCGACTGTTTTTGGTTCTTTGGTGACCCAGGGAAACGCTCTTTCACCATGACGAACCTTCTTTATCCATAAAAAAATGGTAATAATAATTACCTGCTTCACAGCAGTGGGTAAGATTCAGTTAATTAGTGTTTTCAAAGTGCTTTGAGATCCTAGGATGGAAGATGCAATAGAAATGCAAAGTATTATTATTATTCAGAGTTAACAACCAAATTTCAACCATTTGCACTTATCCATCTTAACAGCATGTACTCAAGGGAAGAAAACACATAACTTGTCAGCAGACAGTCCTCTTAATGTGGGTTATAAAACCACCTTCTTGATTACCATCTGGAGTAACATTCACAAGTGAGGGATAGCAGATGTGTGCGCACGGAGAGATGCAGCCCACTTTCCCAATCCATTGGACACATCAGTGTTGCCATACTGTATCCAACCAGCCTGGTATTATGTCTCTGATGCCAGCCAGCTCTTGATGCTTAAGGGCAAACAAGAGCCACTCTTGCCTTTCCTTCAGAAAAACAAACAAACAAAAAACCAACCCGAGCAAACTCCCCCTTCCTCCTTCCACTTCCCTCTTTCATAATAACAACGCAGCAGCCAACTGTGCAATGCTCTACAGTGGATGAAAATGTCTTCCTGACCCCTGTGTGCAATTAGTTTCCTCCCAGGAGCATGAGATTTGATTATTTTTGCCGTTATCTTCGCTTGTACAGCCACAAGTGTTATTATCTCGTCTCCATTTTTCAGATAGGCTTTTTTTTTTTTTTTTTTTTTTTCCCTCCTTGAAGATTAGCCTGAACCTTCCAGAGCCCTGGCAGGGAGGTGCCCCACGGAGGTGTGCTGCCTCTCACAGAGAACAGTGGCATCAGCCTGCCCTCAGCTTTCACGTCACCTCGGATGTCTCCAGAGACCTGCTGGGCAGGGGTGGGCATCCCTACGGGGACACAGAGGTGGAGGAGCCTCGTGAGCCACCTGCAGAAGAGAGATTTGCCTGGGTTTAATGAGAAGAAGTGGGTGGCGTGACTTAATTTAATTCTGCTCAGGCTGTGCTGCCGTCCTGCCCCGTTTTTGCAGGACGAGGAGGCAGGCACCTGAGGAGAGCCGCTCTGCAGCCCTCACCCATGGAAAGCCACCGCTGAGCGCAGATGGCTTCATGGGATGTTAAATACACGGTCCTGGTGCCATTTTATTTACATGCCTTGGGTGGGGATAACATGAAAGCAATCCTGCCCTCAGGATGGGAACATCAGCCCTTCCAAGCACCGCACAGCGTGATGAAGGTTCCGCGCACGGCTTCTCAGGAGGGCATGGGCTGCCTCGTCAGAACGGCTTGTGCAGTGTTATCCCAAAGCCCGGGGTTGGGCACAGCAATTCCCAGAGATGCCGTGTCCCAGATGCCATCCGTTTCGTGGCTGCTGGCTCCGCTGCTGGGTGTTTTATGGGCAGGTGGGGCCAATAAAACACCTCACGCGTTCGGCGGGAGCCTTTCTGCTGACACCAGCGGGCTTTGGATCAGGCTCTCCGTGGTCTGCTCTCACTCAGATGCTGACATTTTCAAACTTCAGGGGTGGAAGCGTTGGAAAACTTAACCAAGCGCCTGTGAACTGCTGCAAGAAATGCACTAACACAATAGTCATCAAATGAGCCGCTTCCTTATCTTACTTCCAAATTGCGCTAAAGAGAAAAAGATTTATAGGTGACAGAAAACAATATTAAAGTTGATCAAATGCATACAACTCTCTGGAGCCCCAGGATGCCACTCAGGGAGTGACAGGCCATTTTAAGTCAGCAAACCTGCTTTGTTACAGCATTCTCAAAAAGCAGGAGAAAAGCCCGTTTTGGCCTAGCTGGTCACTTTGTACTGCCACGTGGCTTTTTTGGTGGTGAGCCGGGGTTCAAAGGAGCATGGTGTATCTATCACTGCCATAGTTAATCCTATCGTTAGAAGATATAAACAACCTTCTCCCACATTAGCAATGTTTACCTCATATTACTCTAGCATTCATTTTCACTAATATGATACAAAAGTGTAATGATGTATAAGTGTTTTTTAATGTTAAGTAAGTGAAAACAGGTGGGTAATTTACCACTGGCTCTGTACAGATTGGAGCTGGTATTTCACAAGGAAGACACTGGACTCTTTCTTCTGTGTTTTTCATATGTATTTTTTTTTATTTTCCCAGTGTCTGCTGATACAGTTTATAGTTTATGCCACCAAGTCAAAGACAGAAGTGCCACCATTATTTTGGAGCCAGCAGAATGAAATGTTTATTTAGAAAGCTTTCAGTTAGCCATGGGATGAGTGGGTTTGATGTGGAGGTGGGTATTCTTTGCTCATATTTGCGTTAAGACTAAACATTTTGCTTGTGTAAGTTACTTAGGAACTGGTATGTGTTCCTGAGGCAAGACGTCTCTTGGAAGATCCAACCCTAAAATAGGGGAGACAAGATCAGTGATGACCAGTGGTTTTTTTGTTGTAAGATGTGAGGACATGCAGATTTCATATTAAATTTACTGAATATCCTATTTTTTACTTTCATCATTCTTATTAATTCATTTCTATAGATATAGTAGTGCCCAGAAACCCAAACGAGAGATATCACACCACAAAAAAAAACTATAAAATGTGGACAGAGGGAGTTTTTGACCCAGCAAGGAACCCATCCACACGTGTCTGGTCCCCTACATAATGGATGGGAAGGGGCTCAGGAAGTGGCAAAGTCAATGGGCTTTGCAGGGTCACACAGGTCAGACCTCACGGGGAGACCCAGCGCTCCTGCGTCTGCTCCACATGGCTTCTCGTATGTAGGGTCGGGCTTAATTTCCACTTCAAGAGAGTTTTGACTCCCAAGCTAGCGTTGCAAGATTATTTCTTTTTGTCTTTGTTCCTTTTTTTAGAATTCCTTTCTTTGAAACGTTTTGCTTAGTAGTAATTGCTGCTAAAATTTCACAGAACATTTGCAAAAGTGACAGCCTAATTCTAGAAAATTTGAAACATTTAAAAGGCGTTTGTACAGAATTTTGGTGCTGAAAAGCTTTGTTGGTGAAGTTTTATTCACTGAAGTTATCTAGGTAATTTTTGCAAAGCAGAGACCTTACATTTGAGTATGCTTCACTTCCATGCATTTCCTTGCTATATTTGGCATAACTGGAGGAAAAATTGAATATCAGAGATTCTGTTTTAAGGCACCAAATGGGGATTTCAAAGACCTTAGAAACAGTGTGGACAGTACTTGCTGAAAATTAAGAAATTTCCAGTGAAAACCCTATGAAAAAAAAGAAATGTCTGGTAGCTTAAAACGATTACACACATTTGCTTTTACACTAAATCAGGGCGCTAACTATCCCTCGGTGCTGCAAAAAGAAAGTGACATTTTACAGAGTCTTCCCGTTTCCTACTCAAAATAGATCTAGATGTTTCCAGGTGGGCTGCTGCTTCTCCGCAAGGAGCGGAGGAGTCCTCCCCCGAGGGGCTTCCCACAGCCTTCTCCGGGAAAGCCCATGTGCCCACGGCCGCTGTCTGCACACCCACCCCCGAGAGCTCACAAGCAAAACGGGCAACAAAACCAGGCACGAGTGAGCATGACCATGGATATTCAAAGCATCCCTCCTTTTAGGATAGCGGAAATAGTGCACAGCTCTGCGGGGCTGGTGGGGGTTACAGGTCCCCATCAGCCACCAAGGCTGTGTGTGGAGATGCTGGGGGGTGAGGACTGCCCTCCCTGCTCCCAGCCCAGCTCAAACAGCTCCGTTCCACTCCCAGCCCTCTCCTTCCTTTCCTTCGGGCTGTAGCCTTTCTTCGTTATTTTCCTCTGGGGCTGCAATTTTTCCCGGTTAGCCACAGACAGTATATAAAACACATTTTACTAAAGTTCTTCCAACAAAAACTTCATTGAAACAACTTTTAAAGTTGTGAAAAAAATAACAGGAAATTCACACTTAGGCCCTTGAGGATGAAACATGACATATGTCTTCCAACACATAGGCACAATGGGGTGCGCTATAAAAGTAAATAAGGATCACACCATGGTGCCTAGCTGTTGGAGGACATGCCTTTTGCCATTAAGTTATCATTTCCTTACTTTTTTGTCCAAACTCCCATGTACTTTTAATTGTTGACTCCAGTGACTAAATTAATCTTCTTTCTTTCTTTTATTTTAATAAAGCAATGTGTGACCTGCCTTAAGGTTAGAGACTAAAAATTAGCACAAGCATTAACATTTAATATACCAACCAAAATGAAGATTTACATTGCAAACGGATAGGCAGTCTAAATTTAGGCTGCTCACAAAATGAGGCTATACACAAATGTATTTCATTAATTATATATGTCTAGGAGAACTTAAATACAGCCAACATTTATGCATGCTGAGTATATGTGCCAAAAATGTTATAGTCTTGTATGGTGAATGCAGTTTTAATTTGCATGTGCAGTGTGTTTTTTCAATAAAAAGAGGAAAAAAATCCCTAAAATCTGCACAATCTGCTTTCATTCTGCATTTAAAATATTGGCAAAGCAGATCTTCACAGTAATAATCATAGACTTCACTATTAATATCCAAGATTTATTTCACTCATTTGAAAGCCTCCCTTGTGAAATATTAGCACCCATTTGGACTCTTTTCATTCTCCAAAATGATCAGCTCTTGGGATTTCCTTCCCTTTGGGGGTTCTAGTATATTTTTAAGGCCAAGTCAATCCTCCAAATACGATAGGTAGAAACAGTCTCAACTGTAGTGGTTCACTGGGTTGTTCTCCCACATGACAAAATAGGACAGAGCCCGTAAAGTCACATTGCTTATTACTGGAACACATTTATGAATATTTTTTTTAAGAGACCCACTTATAGATGGAAGTGTGTACCCCAGGAGCCTCAGGCTTCTGCAGGAAAGCCAACCTTGATACGGGGAGAGACCTCCTTCTGGCTCTGCAGAGTTTCATTGCACCTTGCAGTTCCTGTAAACCCTGAATCCTTACAAGCCCCATATTTTTGCCTGATAGTGAAAGAGCAACTTACTCTTGAGCTACACTGAGGCACTCTAGGATGACCATCGCTGTCAGATTATAAAAGGTATCTCCACACTCCCCCCTTGACCATGTCCACTTTTCACATTGGAAGGGGTTAGCTGTTGAACTGGAGACCCAGTAGTCCGTTGCTAGTTCTGGGGTACTTACCCCGATTGCTGGGCTGGGAATAGGTGTGCTGCACTTGTAATTGATCCAATCTCCATGCCTGGGTCTGATCCACAAAGGGCCATACCCTTGCACTCAGCTGGGGATTAGGGCCTAGAAAGGAAGATAACTGACACTCTCAACTAAAGGGGAATGTAAATATACCTGTGAATTGTGGAGTAAACAGCTGCTGAGTGATTAAAAGCTAAGTAAAGCTGAACCACTTAATCAGTTTTTAAAGCTGTTTGTTGCAAGCATTCTGCAAAGTGACAGATTTTTTATGCTATATAACAAAACATAAAATGAAAGGAGCCTTTCTTCCCTCATGACAGCTTAAAAGTGCTGTGCTGTCTTTTTTCCCCTCAGACTCTGAAATGGTGTCACTTCAGGAGAATAGCTGTGCCCAGGAGGGACCAGCGTGTGAGAGGGCCCCGTCTCCTCCTCGACTAGCACGCTGCATTGCAGAGACCCACGCTGATGAGATGGACCCTTTGCCAAAGGGAACTGGAGGTTAAATACCAGAGGTGAAAAATTCTCAGGGTCAAGTCTGCCATGGGAAAGCGTGTTTCGCCACAGCGTGCCCAAAAAGAGGGATGCCCAGGCTAGCCTGGACAGATCGTGCTTCCAGCGATGAACACGTGCTCCTGAAAGCCACCCCACATGTGAATGGTGCCCTGAGGGCAAGTGTCTGCCATAACCAGCAGACTACAGTCTAACCCTGAATGGCAATAATACGTATGTTTTCTGCATTATCCAGGAAAGGTCTAATACCCTTTCTAGTTTCTGTGCTATATGCAGAGGAACCAGGGCTCTCATCACTGAAGTACTATGGGGCAGAAGAAAGTTGCCCATCAACCCTGAGAAATACTTGACATAAGCTTTACCATAAACAATCAGAGAGATGTTTATGTAGACAGAAACGAGGTTTCTAATCTCTCTCTAGCATTCTTTCGGTTATAAACTCTTTTTATCCATTCCTCAGAAATTATGCAGAGGGAAAGACTTACAGACCTGGTCCTTTGACTCTCAGGTTAGTAGGAAACACTGTCCACCAAGGGAGCAGAAGCCAACATCTGTCTTTGGAGGATGGGAGCACTTCCCTACAGGAAAAGAATGATGCCACTGCTTTTTACTTAGGCTGCCAGGAGAAAGCAGAGGCCATCAGATAAGGAAGGAATCCTTCTTCCTCTCCACCCCTGCAAGAGCGACACAGAGCCAGACACCAGGGCTGAACGGCATCTGCTTATCTTTTTGGCCAACTCTGTAGTAGCTCTAAAGTGGTATTTGCAGAGGAAATGAGTGTATCTAGGAAAGCAGCTAGATCTCCAAAGAAAAATAGTTTGCTGTTCGTATGTGAGGCTGTTTCTCGGGAAAGAGATAAGCAGAGCAGCTGAAACTTCAGAAAAAGAATCATGGGACATGAAGGGTCCTTTCTAAAACTACTTGGAAGTCAAGACGCTGGGACCCAATTGTTGACATTTCTATCTTGTTGCTAGCAGAAGCGTAGCAAGGCTTGGTTTGACAACGGGATGAGCATGAGATAAAGTAATGGGAAACTGTCCAAAGGAATTTGAGGAGGCCTTCGGAGCTGCAGCGACATGGCATTTTCTATTTAAGAGGAGTTTTGATCAGAATCCTATCTGAATCAGACTTCAGGGGCAATGTTTGAAAAAGTTTGGAATTGCATTTGTAAGTTTTGTTTCAAATAAGTTCCAGGTCTGAATGAATACACATCAAGAACTTTTACATAGACAAACTTTTCTGAGTTTCTTGTTGAATCTGCAGTGTTAATGCTGCACAGCACCAACAGTTATTAGCTTCTCTTTCATACTGCCTCTTACACTTGGGACATCATTCTGATTGATTGACAAAGCTTCTACCCTGTCCTTCAAATCTCTCCTTAAGACAATTGTCCACTTTGCTTTTATAAAAGTTAAGCAATGGCAAGCCAGGGAAATAGGTAGGAAAAGGGAATATCCAATATAAATAACTAAGCCTATTATAAAACTCTTTGCATATAGTCCTGAGAAATAATATGCTGTATACTTGTCTCTCAGACTTTTGTGCATTACTCATCTGCCTAAATTGTCTTCTTTCATTATGTTAGCATCTAACTCAGTGACTAAGGGTTTTCTGCTGTTTTGTAACAGCTGGAGGTGAGGACTGTATTACAAGCAAAGTACTTGCACAGCATAGCAGCTTCTCAGAGATGACTCAAGGTGGGACTGGGCTCTAGACCTCACGCTCCCCCTGAATGGAAGAGCTGGATCCCTGAAAGGATGGAAAGAAGGATGCTCTGCCAGTGCATCTTTTAGGAGTAGCACGAAGAGCTGAATTGGAGGGGCAGAATATACTTCTACAGGTGTGGCATGAGAAGGGCTTTACTGCCATGACTGTCCCTACACTTCTCTTAACCAGCTGCTTCACAGAACTCTCCCTGCTTGCTCAACCTCTGCCTGGAATTTATCTATATCTGGAGAAGAGGATGGGTCCCTCTATTTTCAGATCCTTCTCTTCCTCCTGTGGCCCTGGGGTGGCTTCTTCATGCTCTTGCTGGAGCCCAGGAGCTTTAACAGCCGGTTTTCTGCTTGGTGCTTCCTCAGAGAGGATCAGTCACCCCACTCCACTGACTTCTCCTTCCACCCCTCTGCCTGGCTTTGTGGCTCTCCCTCACGCAGCTCCTGACTCTGTGCTCTGCTGCTGCTCACAGACTCTCCCTCTGCCATCTCCTTACTTTATCTCTTCCTGTGGGTCACAGGTGGTTATGATGAGCCCCTGCTGCTCTTTCCTCCCCCAGAGATGGATTTTCTAGGGCACATCTCTGACCTCAAGTTGTTTGTGGGGTAAGAGTTGGTTCTGCTGGACATTTGGCTTTGCTCCCAAGAAGACCTGCCTTCCCTGGGACTTTTTTCTAAAGAATTATCGGTTTTTACACCAACCTACTGCTCTTATATTCTGAATCACTGACCAGCTCCCCAGAGGACATGTGGTTCTTCAGGTAGAGTGGGATGAGTACAGCAGCCCCACCTGGTCTGACTGCATCCCAAGCGTGGTAAGGTAGCATTATGACTGCTCTTTAAAACTGCAAAATGAATAAGAAATAGGGAAATTATATTGACTTCACATTCAATATCCCTTTCATGAACTGGGTCTCTTGTTTTATAACCCACTACACAGCTTGTCCCTATAAATATCTCGGTGATCCAGTATGAAAAAAAGTGTACATCAGAGACGCGCGGATTTTGCCTTCCCTGTAGCTCACCAACAAAGTAAGATTTACAACGGGAGCAGCATTGTTATACATTTAAAGCAGGCAGCCCTTGTAGTCAGCAGCTTCTGACGGTAAAATACGAGTGCTGCCCCCATATTCTCCGCGGTGCTGGCGTTCAGGCTGCAGCCCCAACCCGTGCCGCGGGGACAGGGAGCAGAGAGGCTGGAGGGAAGCAGGGCAGGGTTGCTGCGTCTGTCCTTGGACCCCACCGGCATCCGCAACGCCTTTTGCCTTCTCTCCTCCAGTCCCTGGGAGTTGCTCCAAGTTTTAGGAGGGAGGTGTTGGGATGGATATGGCTGCCACGATAGCTGTGTGCGCTGGGCGTTAACGCACTTGTCATCATAGGTTTTGCTGCTGCCATAAATGCTCTTTCAAGAAGAGTTACTGATGTTTACAGGTGTAGCCTCGCATACAGAGTTTTAGGCTATTGGTTGTCTTCTATATTAGAAGACATAAAGGATAACTTCAAATAAGAGCAAATTATAACACTTCCATTCCTGTTTCAGCGCTATGCTAATTGTCTACAATGTGGTGATAGTCTCTGATAACAGCCTTTCAACTGCTTAAAAATATCCGTTTCTGCTTTTTGGGAGCTGCTCACTGAAAATGTCTGTCTTCATGAAGACCCTTAGGAGAAACCTTCTAACTTCACTGTGTCTTAGTTTGTATTTGGACATCAAGCTAAGAAGGTTAAACTATGCACAGCCTGTGCACAGATTGCAACTGTGCACAGATTTAAGGCTGGAAAAATAATCACTGATGCATTAAAAAGCTTAATTCAACTGCATGAACAGGAGAACTGGGAGGTATTGTTTCTTTCTGAACTTCTTTCTGAGCTCCCATGCAGATAAGGCAATTTGCTCTCACACTGGAGCACAGGTGAAAATTTGTTCTTACTTGTAGCAGCTGGATGTGAGCTCTGTATTACGAGACCTGTATTAAAAGCACTCACACCACAGTGCTAGTCTTGGAGGGAGGTTTCTTAGAGGGCTGGGCAAGCAAACTGCAGAAAACTAATATAAAGAACAGAACATGAACCTAGAATTTTCTGTTTAACGCTTTCAGAGTGCTGGATAGCTGTAAAGGTCAGACCCTGAAGGAGGAACCTTTCCTTTGGGAAGAAGACCTGTTCTGTCAGGGCAAAGACACTGAGAACTGCGCAGAGATGCATCCAGAGGGAGCTTGGTGCAGGACAGCAGGCCAAGGGAAATCTGTCCCCCCCAGAAAGGATACTGGTGCATGGTGCAGCTGCATCACTCTTACCTAGCACAGTCTGATGGACAAATGCCAATGGTGGCACTTAAAACACTGTTTCTTTAAACACTCTCATTTCTTAGCTTGTGCTCTGGACCATTTTTATTTAGAGCTAGTGAGAAAGAGGAAGAAAATACATTAGATACTTAATCTTACTGAGTTGTGGAGGAAAATACTATTGCAAAACCACATTCTCCTTTTGGTCTCCCACCTGTGTTTGTCTTGTCTATTTTGACCGTAGGTGTCTTTGGAACAAGTCCCATCTGCTAATCTGTGTTGACATTTCCTTGTGGAAAAGAACCTTTTCTTTTTTTTTTTTTTTCCACTGGATCTTAGACACTTTCTTACTACACACAGCTAGGAATGAAAGAGAGAAAGCTATGTTCACACAACTTTTGGTCTAGTAAGCATCACGCAGGAATTTGCTCAATCAAAGAAAATGTAATATTCTTCCTTCAATTTTTTAGTCTCTTTCAGTACAGATGCTGCAATGTGAGCAGGCATATGCGTGACACAGTGGAAACCTAAAGATGAGAGGCTGTAAAGATGAACTATATCATGGCAGAGAGAGTCTGAGGGAGTCTTTATTCCCTTAGATATTCCAGGAAAAGTGGGATTCATTCCACCTGACTCTCAGCACTTATATTGTAGACATGCACCTCTGGCTATGTAGGCACCCTTTGGAGTTCAAGGAAGGAAGTGGGCACTTCAACAGTGTAGCTCATTGCCTCTGTTTTTGACATCTACCTTAGGAACTGCAATCGGATTTTTTTTTCTTCTTAGAAAGTGGATGAGTTCAGATCCACACCTAGTTCAGATCTAGATGTCGTGACTGGGAATATCTAAAGCTGAACAGAGAAGTCTCACTCCAGAAATGTATGTACCAGCCCCTGATAATTTGGAAAAACATGTGCGGGTTGTGGGAGGGAAGACTTAATTAGAGAAACCATTGTATCAAACTATAGGTCCTCTGTGAGGATACTACAGATGTGGCTGTACGATAAGGGATACTGTTAATAAAGAGGAGGTTTATTCCTACTGACATAGGATCCATATAGTGCATGAATATGATGCCAGTGAGATTCACAGGACACAAGGAAATGTGATTAACTGCTAAACACAATAACCTAGAAGAGGAGCAAAAGAGCTGCACAATCCAGTCTCTAGAATTATCTTGGCATTGTTCTAGCGAGCCCCCTGATATTTCACAGACCTTGATGACATCCATGATCTCTTGAACTCTCCCTCTCTCCATGGCACATTATAGTTGTTGGTCTTCTGCAAGGTGGTGGAGTACTCGCCTGAGCGAAGCAGATGTTGATCCTTCTGGGTGAGCTGTCAACTGCAGGGGTGGGTGCCTGCTCTTGGAAATGGCTGGACAGAATGATACTGGTGATTCCTTCAATGTTCCTACTTCCTGATGTTCCTAGCTCCTGGAAGAGGGGGCAGATACCAACCAGATATTGCCTTCATGGCATAAACATTGTGACAGGCAGTGCTCACACCAAGAAAAAACCACAACCTGTGAACCACAGGAAACAATCGTGTAATGTCTGAATGTGTCAACTCCCAGAATGGGAAAAAAATAACAATGCTTGCAGAGTCTAAGGACTTCGAGCTGCCCAGTGGAGAGAAGGCTGTCTACCAACAGGCTGTTGACAGATTTGGAGACTCGATTACCATGCGTGGCAGAAGAAAGAAACTAGCCATTTGCAGCTATGCTGTTAGACTGATAACCAATTAGATCCCAGCTGGATTGTATAACAGCTGCAAAATATTTCCAACAGCACTGATAAGTCATGATATTAGGCAGAAAAAGTGTGTCCAAGTGCTGGCAACATACAGTCTAAACCATTTTGACACCAGTGGGAAATGCACATTGCCAAAGAGAAACCAATAAACAGGAGCCATTATCACTTGACTTTTTCAGATGATATGCTGGGACAAAGGGGAAGGAGGTCACCTACTGCTGGGTCACTGGCAGAGCAGTGTATAGGTTTAATGGCAGCACAACACCAAAATGCACTTGAGAGAGGGGGTATGGGCCAAGCCAGCGCTCTAGCAGCTAATAGGGACATATTTCTCAGATATTGGCAGCTTGAGGGCAACATGAAGTTAGATCACCAAGTGAAGCCCTCAGAAAATGTGAAAACACACGATCCCCTTGGCTCTGGTTGAGCTTCTGCAGAAGGAAGAGTAACACCACAAAGATGCTTCTGTACAGGCACTAAGGTTAGCAGAGAACAGATCAGCAGTCTGGGAACGATGCAGACACTTAGAGAAAACTGAAAGGAATCATTGGAAAGAAGTCCTTCTCCGTTACTATCTGCTGAGAATAATGTCTGAGTTATCAAAAGGTGAAAGTGTTACAATTGGTGCAATCAGAAGGCTGCTCTGGCACACTCTTGAGGGAAGGAGACTGAGGTTAGCCATTCACCTCCATGACCATCTTTTATTCACTTTTTGGCAGGGTGTTATAAGGCAAGACCTCTGCAGACAGGTAAATGAGTCTAGAACTCTTCCGATAGGACCTGCACAGAAGAAGCTACAAGAGAGAATTTGAAGAAGGCTCCAGGAAATCAGTATCTGTCCATGTGGCTGTAATGTGAACAGAAATTGCTGCATCTCTCTTATTAGATCTCTTAATCAGAAACCAGCTTCATTTTACAAGTGTGAACCTTTTATGTGGTATTATCCATCCGGCTATAGACGGGACAGGCTAACCTCATAGTGTTAAATGGGTGCAAACATTTTCCTGACTTCCAATACACAAGTTTCCAAACCGTGGAATGCGGTAGAGATAACAGGTTGCACTTTATTGCCTCTTCTCCCCTTTTTTAAGCTGCTGAATTTCATTAAAGGATGACTAAAATACATTAATTACTTCCCTAATATTCCTGTAATTGCTATTGCTTTGCCACAGGGAGGATATATGATAGGAAGTGGCAGAGGAGGTGATCTTTTTAGATGGGAGAATGGGAAGGGAGGTGTTCATCAGTCAGTCCTTCTATTAAGATGTGATCCCAGATGATAAAGAAGTTTAAGTACCCCTGCTGCTTTAGCACATCTCCGTGTTTTCATTATTGGAGGCAGAGAATGAACTGCCGAGCTCACGGAGAGATTGTGTTGTTGCTGCACCGGTCCCTTACTTTGACCAATTTTACAGCTTTGTAGCACTGCTGATTCCAGCAGGACTGCCCCTGATTTCCACCAGGATAAAGAAAAAGGGACTTTGTCACCCTGCTTTTATGAAAATTGAAGCCCAATAATACCTTTCAGCGCTGATTTTTTTCAGCAGGCAGTGACACAAAGCCGTCATAGCACAGGAGGCAACAACCCTCCTGTGGCAACAACCATCAACATCAAATGCTCCTGTCTGTCCTCACTGGTTTGTACCTCTCCCCTCACTCCAGGAGGAATTACCTTGCCCCTGACTAGGTGCAGGGCTGGACCATACAGGCACCTTGCAAAGAGCACGACTTGTGCTGCCCAGCACTAAGGCAGCATCTCCCACTGCTATCTCCTGACCTTCACAGCCCCCATGAACTTCTTGCTCGGTGTACAGGGCTGCTGGTGGGTTGCAGAAGCTGCAGTCCTGAGGTTTGTCATTTCAAAATTCATCCTTTTCTCATGTCTTGGAGTAGAGCTTGGATGACCAGTTCACAAAAGTCTGGAGGCTCTCCCACTGGCTCACAAATAATTATAATATAATTAAAAGGTGGTTTAGCTGGAAGGTCATGCCAATATACCTTTATCAAACCTTAATGGAAGAAAAAAAATCCTACCTATTTGGATTCTGTTTATTGAATATACATATAAGCAACTTTTAAAAACCCTCCCACACTTTTCAGTATATTTATTTCTGATAGTGATGTTGATTTCTGATGGTGATAAAGCTATGGCTGTTTATAGCTTTTTTTCACGTCTAAAAAGTGCAATGCAGTTTTGTAAGTGTGCTTAATCTGATCCTCTCACTCCTTTCACCAGCCTGCTGTATCCTCGTGTGTCCTGAGCTCCCTGGAACAAGAGCTCTCTCTGTATTTGCAACTGTGCTTCACTTATTTAAGAAGTAGATCACTTATTTATTAAGTAGAATAGTTGTGATGTAATAACAAATAACAAGGGCAGGCTTTGGAAGCCTTGGACCTATAGGGCTTTCCTCTCAACCTGTGTTAAGCTCATGACGTTAAACTGTCTGAGACCTCACCCATTGCCATAACTCTGAGACAAAGCTTTGTTACTCATAAATTAGTTTATAGATAACAGCTATTTGAGTTGTAATATGAGATTACCAAAACTATTTTAGAAATGTAGGCATATCTCAGAACCAGAGCAATTTTGAAAATCTTGCCTTGTTGGAAGCCTTTGTTTGATTTGCTTGCTTATACTACTTTCAATACTAATTTTTACAAATATTGTGTGCCCTTCTGGGAACATTACTCTTATTATGTGTGTACAGAGACCAACACAGTAGTGGGGCCTCTTCTTGTTGAGAAATACTGGGCACGACTTAGCAAAAAATAGACCTAAGGGAAATCATAATACCGGTAAGTGGATGCTCACAATCAGATAATTCAGTTCCACTTGTGACCCTTAGCTGCAGCCCAGACACTTGTTTTTTTTTATGCTGTGGCTTCAGAGGGATCAGAGAAATGCTCCTAAGGCATGAGACTGAGCCCAAAGGCCAGACACCTCTTGCTGGTGGATGAGTTCTAGGTTTGATTAGGAGAGCTGCGACCTTGAAGAGGACCCCAGGCTGCTGCCTGATTCTCACAACTGAAAGCAGGAGACCTTTCGAAGCTTTTCACTGCCACTCCTTTTAATACCTAGGTACGTTTTGATTCTCTTCCAAATCAAACAGCATAACAATATTCTGGAAATTAATAAATGTGAGAGTGAGGGATGCTTCTTGGCAAAATACTGTGCATACCTATTGCATGGCATAAATAATACATTGTGATAATTAATAATGATAAATAATAAATAATGCAGTCGGTTGCAGCACTGGGGACTGTGGATAGACCTACATTTATAAAAGTTGAAATTCTAAGATAAAAGGAAGGATAATCTATCAAACACTGAGCTGTGACACTTTGTATTATTGTACAATTCAGACCATTTCAGCATTTAGGAAAGATATTTAGTCACCCATCTCGTTTTAGGAGTCTAAAACCCAATAACAGTGAAAGTTGCCTGCCTGCATACCTTTGAGCATCAAGTTTACACGTCTGCAAATCAATTCCAGTGACCTAAACCGTTCCCACAAAGCAGGAGTGAGTGTACAATTGCACCAATAATCGAGTGTGCCCTTAGGAAATAGGGGCACAGAAAGAGAAGACTGATGTGGCTGAAAAGCCACCACAGATCATTTGAAAATTTGTCGTTACGTAAAACATACTTCATATTTACCATCCTGTACTATTCATAGTTCTACGATGTCTCTTCTCTTTCACTGGACTCATTTATCGGTCCTTCATATTAGCTCCTGCTCTAATAGGAAGGGGGAGAGCTGATTGACAGTTCACTGAACCAGATACTTCTTAAGGGAAAAATTGAAGAGGTTAATTATAATATCTCTTACTGCTTTAGTATTTCTGTGAGCCACAGTGTAAATATAATGTAAGCCTAGAATGGGAACCAATATTTTCCTGACACCTCCCCAAGCAGGCACTCCAGATTTTATGATGCTGAAGAGTCAGAGAATTCAGATCCTATTCCTCTGTATAGCAAAACAGGGACTTTCAAACAGAAAAATAAATTCGTTGGCTTTAACAATATATATTTTTGGTTAACTTAGCAGTTTCAAAAGTCCCTGCTTTCCCATGAATTCAAATGGGAGCTGAATTCTCTGAGTTCTGCTCTGCTGCAGACTGTCATGTTGGCAATCTGTAAGTCATTTATTTATTATTTTTCACTATAAGTGCAGCACCTTTTTCAGTGATTTGATTTTTTGGTCAATTATATATAGTGGTTAGAATGGCCGTTGCATTCCACTGCTATTTCATTTAAAGATATATTGCTAGGGCTTCCATTCAGCCAAGTACTTAGGCAGGTACCCAACTTAAAGTGCAGCGCCATCAACACTGAGTCATCTGTTTTAAATTAGGCACTCTGGCTGAACCAGGATCTTAATTAGACAAGTACAGTTTTAAGGACTCATTTGCCTTTTGTCAAGAGGCATAACCCTCCGTCATCACTGGAAAGTTTGCTTGAGTGCAGACTTTGTCCCTGTATTTCAAAGGTGCAGATTTTCCCCACTCACGCTGTTTTATCATGTTCATCCCTAATGTCTTTCACTGCACAAGAAGAAGAGAAATGAAAAGAAAAATGCAGACAGGAAGGTGGCAATTTAGGGGCTGTGTGCCTGTGTGATAGGCATCCTAAGGGGGAAGAAAGAAAAACATTTAGGAACTTCTGTACAACCACTGCTCAACTACAAGACCACCCCACTGCAGGTAAGAAATGAGAAATTTTGAGGGCTACTGAGCACTGACTCTTCACAGTGGATCAACGCTCAAAGTTATTTAGCACAGGTGTTTCTGTAATTGTGACACATTGATAAAATTCCGTGTTCACTGGCCCTCGAGCACCCCACTCCCACCTGCGCAGTGGTCTGGTATTAGTATGCTGGGCCTGCAATGAAAACCGTATCATCAGCTGGGCTGTGTCAAACCCTGCCTTTTCCTCATCTTGTGCGTGCTTCTCCCCTTGCCTGGGCACTGGTCTGTGCATTTGTAGCTTATACACGTGATTTGAAGGGAATCAAATGGTTGTTATTGGTCATTGTCTGTGTGTAGTATCCCTACAGAGCCAGGAAGTTCTCTCTTCTCCATTTGTACAGCATGAACTCCTTTGTTCCATCCCAGCTCCAGGTTAGGATTCCAGGTGGGGAGACAGTGGATGTGTATGGTGCAGGAGAAACACAAAGCAATGATGCTCTGAGCAGATTTCCACACAGGCTGAGAACTAGGGCTGTTTGCTGAGAAGGGAAGCTCAAATTTCTGTTTCTTTCATATGGCAGTTGACACAGCATCCCTGGTCTTTGACCCAAGGTCTCCTGATATCCCTTTACACAGACACAGGATGGGGGCAGGGTGATGGCGGAGAGGGAGAAGAGGAGGCGGAGAGAGACATGAAAGGAGGGAGGGAAGGTGGGGGGAGAGAGAGAAAAGAAAGGAAAAGAAAAGAAAAGAAAGGAAAGGAAAGGAAAGGAAAGGAAAGGAAAGGAAAGGAAAGGAAAGGAAAGGAAAGGAAAGGAAAGGAAAGGAAAGGAAAGGAAAGGAAAGGAA
>JAHREE010000073.1:9448993-9542965 GCA_033628505.1 Tringa tobata | reverse complement strand
GAAAAGAAAAGAAAAGAAAAGAAAAGAAAAGAAAAGAAAAGAAAAGAAAAGAAAAGAAAAGAAAAGAAAAGAAAAGGAAAATGGAAGAAGAGAGATTAAAAAATGTGAGATTTTTAAGAGGAAGTAATAATTTTGTGGTATCAACTGACACCCTTAGTAAAAGCCTACAAGTGACAGGTTACCTCACATCCAAAATGGAAGCAGCAAACTTAAAACTAAATACATGTTGGGAAAATTTGTCTGAGTTTAATTTAATTATGTTAATCAATTAGACATGCTGAGAGAAAATGGTGGTTGGCACCAGTGTCACTGAGGTGACTTTCCCAGGGATTAAGGTTTCTTGCTCCTGTTCTAGCCTTGAGGAGAGGTCTGTGACTGCCCCGTGGATGGAGGAGCAGCTGGTCAGGCATTCCATGCCCTGTAATGCAGGGCTGGGTTGTCAAAAACCGAATAAGCCACTCTCACCCCAAACTGAAGTTCCTGGAGGTGAGAGGGCAGAGCTTTGCAGTAGCTTTGCAGTAGGCAGCTCGACTTTCACAGCAGCAGCACAGGACCAGACAGCTCTTGGACCTGCCCAGTCCTGCTGCAGCATGTGGATGTCTCCCAACCTCAGTTCTCAGTGGTCCTGGGTCTGCTCTTGCTCCATGAAGCACCACAGTGGGTGTCCCTACAAACCCAGCACAGTTAATCTGCCACCTGATTCATTGCTATGTGGATACTCAAGAGCTGACTGTAATATAATACCGTCTTTATAAAACAGGACTTTATCACTTTTTCCCTTTTTATAGCATGCGAGTGACATATTTGTTCCATTTCTCTTAGGTATAGGAGTCTTAGCCTGCTGCACTCGAGTTTCTAATTCTTTCCCCATACCTACCTATGAATCAGAGGGTTTTTCACCTCTTGTTCCACTTACGCACAACACACAGCTGGGATACTTCTTCATTTACACTATTTTGCACATCTATAAAAAGTGCTGCCTATACTACCAAGCCAATAAATGTCCCACACAGATGTTAGAGCTCTTAAGACCTAAAGAGAGTATGTCTGAGAAAATTCAAGAGCAGGGCACGGGAAGAGGCAATCTCTCTTCATTCCTAAGGAGAATAGCAGCAAGTATAGCAGCATAAAATTAAAACCAAAGCCAACATACAGGACAAAACAAAAGTATCTGCTATTTGACAGATAGACCGGACTGACAAATAGACAGGACAGACATGGTTATGGCATAGAAAGTGTTTGGGTAAATAATGTTTATTCTAACACTTCATCACCACCATATCAGCTAGACACTTTGTTGGTGGGGAAAAGAGAAAAATAAAATTTATCTTGCCATTTTTGCTTTACTAGGGAATATGTAACAGTTGGCAGTGTAATACACTTTTTATTTTCATGAGTTATGGATGTGCATGGCCATCCCTAAAAAATTGAAATAAAAACTGTATTACACCGCCAAGTCTCATATATTATATTTATACCATACCAGAGGAGGTGTCTGCAGAGCAACTATAGATATAAACTTTTATTATATCTATAGTTTCTCATGTTATTAGTATAGTTGTGAAAATAATAGGATTTACTGAAGGTTGTTATTCCCCCTAGCATCACTGATGTGGTATAAACAATATATTGACCTTTTGGATATTTTTGAACCATTGCAATGGATTTGAAAATGTGGTCACCTGATGTGAATAGCCTGAGCTCTTGTCCCCAGCCTAAGGCAATGGGCTGATAATGCCTTTGTAAGGCAATATTCAGATTAGCCTCATAACGTATACCCTGGTACTACCGACACCGCTTCCCTTTTCTCCTTCTCAGTGTGTGGGGAGCACTAACCAAACTCCAGCCCATCAAAGAAATGCAGAGAGGGTGTGAAGGCCCTGGGCTGCAGCAGGCTGCAGTATGGTATAGCACTCCATCACCGTGCTTAGGTTCCTACAGGAGAACGGCAAAGGAATTTGCCACTGAAATGGATAGAACCTGGAGTCCTTGTTAAGTAAGACCTTTGCAAGACCTTTCGAGATTTTCTGGATGGCATTCATGCTTCTTAACTGATTTCTCATCTTCCCCCCAAAGGAAAAATCCTTCCCTTGTGGGGATGTGTTGGCTTCTCCCTTTTCCTTAGCCCTGCAGAGAACAGCAGCAGAGCAGGCAGGGGCCTGCAGCTACTCAGTCCTGCCACAGAGGCCCTGTGGAAGGCGACACTGCAAGGCCACGGCAAAGAATCCACACAGGAGGAGCACGTGGGTACCGGATCAGCCCTGCTGATGAGCGTGGAGGTGTTAGGGAAAAATACAGAGGAAGAAAGCTGCCACAGATGCTCACTGTAAGGCAGGTGTGCTCCACTGCCCTGCACGCACCGTGGAAGGACAACCTCTCTCCGATGCAAGGGAAATGGGCCCATTGACAAGTTGCATTCGCACAAAGGTACCCGCTCAAGTTTTCTGAGCTCAGAGGCACAGGCGAAGCCAGGAGCACCTGTTTACTGATGGGAAATGCCATTAGAAATGGGTCTGGGAGAGCAGAGTATTTATAGCCTCACACAGCACCATATGGTGCATGGTAACAGAAATCTTCAATTGAGATAGATGAGCAAATGCTAATTTCAGCTTAGGTTTGATTTTTTTTTTTTAATTATTTTTTTAGCAATCATTTCATTTGATTTGCTCTCCTAGCTTCTGAGTGCTCAGGCTGAGCTGGTTTTATCTTGCCCCTTGCTGTCTGGAGAAAGCTGTAGAGGGATACAGCTTTAATTGTTTAAATAAGACTGTCCAGTGGAAGAAGGGGAGGGGGGAAGTGGGGAAGAAAGGATATGCCTGGGGATGACAAGCTGAGAAGCTGAAGTCAAAAGGACACACAGCTCAGGCCCTTAGGACTGGAAACACAGCCCTTAGAAATTTGAGGTCAGTCAGGCCAGAGGCAAAACTGATTTCTTTTTAATCAAGCTTAATTGTTTGTATTAATACATGAATTTGTGCACATTGATTTGACTCACCTTTTTAGCAGATCTTTAAAGGAAAATTTTTAAAAAACTTTTTTTTTTTTTTTTTGGCAAGGAAACTCCTAGGCCTGAGTCTGTAAATGACATTTGGGTTTTTAAAGGGCTGAGCTAGTCCTTCGAAAATGTAGCAGTTGCCTTGCTATTAATGCACATCCAGCTCAACCCAGAAGGTCCTTAATTTCATACCCTGTTGCCATTCGCCTGTTCGTTGATTTAAATCCAAGGTAGCTCAGCTCCAGCTCTTTTCTATAACCTCTAACAAGTTTAGTCTTCTCAGGAGTGATTATGGGGCAGCGACCATGGGGCACTGCCTTTTATGTCAGGATTCTACCAGCCCTGGTTGGCCCAGCTCTGTGCCACTGCTGTGCAAGTATTCAGTAACTCCTGCTGACGAAAAATGCTCTAAACAAACAGTCTGAGTAGTCTTACACCATTTTTTCCCACCTTTCTTTGCACCTCAGCTCAAGAGATTCCAGACGGAGAATGAACTTGTATCCCCAAGTGGGACTGTACCTCTGGGTCCAGTGATGCCTGCAATGGTCCAGGGCTTTCTTGGTGAACAAATAGCACCCTCCAAAATCCTGGGTGCTCAGTCTGCCATCACACTGCATGCCTTGCACCAGCCACACGCCAAATGCAAAGGACATGCTTTTGTTAATGCGTTAAGGTAACTGATGGCTCACCGAGAGGCCTGTGTAACGATTGTAGTTTTGCTGATTTATTAAGTGCCAATGGTGTTTTAATACTGTTTGTGTTTCAGAAATAAAGATAGTCACTGCCCTGAAGGCTTCCAGTCTGAAAGACAGATACGCACAATACACAACTCCCTATGGATACTCAGAAGAAAGATTTTTTTTTATTAAGGAGCTATTCTGATTTAATTTGCTTCTTTAATGTGATATTGGAGCAGCGCGGGGCTGAGTGTCAGCCAGCTGAAAGCACTCCTCTGCTGGGCTGCAAAGACTGCAAGAGGAGCAGCGGCATGTGGAGAGAGGGGACGTGCAGCCCCAGTCTGACTCCATCAGAGTTTCAGGATGTGAATTCCTGGTGATTTGCTCCTTCACCAGCAGCCTCCATCAACCTGCTGCTTACCGGCGTCAGCCTGAGCCGGGAAGGTTAAACTACAGGGAATGCGCTAAACTAAAACTGGGTGTTAAAGGACACGATGGCGAGGTGACGGGAGCTTCTGGCTCTCTGGGGTTGTTGAAGCAAGCGGTGTATGTGGGATGACGAGGCAGAAGGGTTTAAGGTTTTATAAGCCCCTCGTGGACCGTGAATTTGGCACTCACCTAGAGTTTGTTTTGCTCTGCGATCAGGATTGCCGGGATGGATGAGGTCAGTGGAAACAGACCAACATTCACCCGACCCCCTGCGGCCAAGAGAGTGCTCCCGTGCTGCCAAAGAGCAGTAATCCAGGTGGCAAAGAGACACAGGTAGTACCTCCAAGAGGTCCTATACCCAGGCATCCACGCCTGCAGCGTGTGCCTCTGGATGCACGCACAGACGTGTGAGCCTTTGTCAGCCTGGAGAGGCAGGACTTTAAGGGGCTGGCAGCAACTTCTGTGGTGCTGTGCAAGTTCAGTGCCAGTAAAAGGTGAATTCAGACGGTCATCCCTCTCTGACATTTCCTGGGGCTGAGAAAGCTGCCTTCTGCAGAGCACGCATGGCTTCCTCCACCGCAGTGGCCGCGAGGACCCCGCCGCTCGTTTGCCGTGATTACGCCCAGGGCCCCGCACTCCCACACAGAGTGAGGTTTAGGGGGAGACACGTTAGTCCTTATTCTTTCACTTAAACCAAATCAATCTTGAAAAATTATCTCAAAGTTGCTTTCAACTCAATCCGGGTGTTTCTTTACTGCTGGAATATCACCCCGTACACTGGAATCGTTATTACATCACACTAATCTAATTTAAATGCATTTTTACTGTACTTGGTTTAATGAATGTGGAATGTGTCACTATGAAATTGCACCATTAATTTGATAAATAGGACTTGAAGGTATAATTTTTTCCAGCATTGCAGACTAATGAAGCTAAAATACATATATAATAAGAAGTGTAAATAATAAATTATTCTTAGAAGCAAAAAAATTAATTAGATCTTACCACAAATTGCATCTCAATGTCAAAGTTTTTTTACACTACTGACTTTCAAACTAGTTGGAACATGACTGTGATCCTTGGAAAGTTTCTCAAGTAATTACTGTACATACACATATTTGGAAATATACCTTAAGAAACTACTTTGGTTCGTACTGGTCCTTCACATACAGCTTTCTCATGTTCCCTGCCGTTACGCTTGAATTTTAATAGCATTTAGAGGAATTCTTGTTATTATTTGTTCTAAATTTCAGCATTTTGTTTATTCTTTAAGGCTTGAGGAAACTTTTTTTAAAAAAAAAAAAATCTCTGACACTGATGAGAGAGCAAAATTAGGACGTGCTGCATGCAAATTCTCTGCAGAAGCGGCCGTGCCCCCGCAGCTAGCTGGCTGCTTCTGCTGTTGAAATCAATGGGAGTTTTTGCCACCGACTTCAATAGGAGAAGGGACTACTGTACAAAGCACACCACTTTTCACCGGTAATGGAAATGTCACAGCGGTGCCATTCAGGAAGGAAACCAAGTGGAGGGAAATTAAAGAGGAAACTCCAGTCTTGTGCAGTTTAGTTGCTGATAGCTCATCTCGCTCAGCCTACTGCACCCTCAGCCGGTTACACAGTGCTGCCTGGTTTAGCATTCTCTGCCTCTTTGTCATTTCTTATTGAGTCCACAAAGAAAGGTTTTATCTCACTCCTCTGGAAAAGAAAGCACCTAGAGATTGAAGAGATCAGGTGGCATTTCACCTCTAGTTTTCTTCATTCCCAGCTGGAGAGCTTTGAATGCTCCGCGCAGCCAACTATTCTCTGACTATTCTATAGCTAGATGAAGGACCATTGGCCAAAATGTCATCTTTAACCTTATTTTCTATTCCTAGTCTGTAGTTTAACAACCAACATTTTTACTTCCCGTTGCTTGATTTGCAGCCAAAATTCTGACGTGTTATCAGTTTTGTTGCCAGATAACGCATTAAGCCTTACTAAGGGGTAAACATAATGATCTTCATTAAATCTTCTAAATGAACCCACCTCCTGCTTCTTCAGGTGGAGGAAGGCATTGACAAGGAACACTGCTGAAGTGTCTTACAGCTATTTTCCCCTTGCAAGCAGAAGGAGGGAGAGATGAGTGGCAGCTTTTAAAGAAAGAAAAAAGTTAGATAAACATGAAAGGGTTTGTGAGATTTCCTTTCTTAATGGCAAAGTTTTCCAGCAATAAATCACAATTCAGTCCATGCCATTAGTTTTGGGGGCATTATATCCCCTCATTAAAGTGCATAAACAATTATATTTATTGAAGGTAATGTACTGTGTAGTGCATTATAACGACACTCATTAACATATGTAATCATCATTTGAATGGGCTTTACTACAATGTAAACTGATAATGGCGTGATTACCCACTGGGTTATTAACTTTTCAGTCCTAAGATAATAAAAGGTGATACAAGAAACAAAAAGCACATGTGCATTGCCCCTCGCATGTGATTTATGTGTTTCACCGTGGAGCTATGAACACAGGTACACATCATCGGGGAGACTGGCTCTTTATTGCACATTGTATTTGACAGAATAATAAATGTAGCTGAATGGTTCTTGGGTGGGCGTCTGGGGAAAAAAAGTCCTGCGAATAAGGCAGCCACTACTCCAAACTGCAAGACCCAGCAAAGGAAATAATTTTGTCTGTCTCTCTGTCTCACCGGCACTCTGTGGCTTACAGATCTTCATATGCTCTGTCAGACTCGCACAGATTAAGGGAAAAAAAATCCATCTTCTTTATATGTTTCTCCTCCTCCCTCCTTCTCAGCCCGGCACACGCTCCTCTCTGCCTGGGCTATAATCGCTGGTTATGAGAAAATGAAGGGATGCACTATGCTAAGGTACCTGTGTGCTAAGGTATTCATATTATGCTAAGTGTATGCTTGTATCAAACAGATGGTTTCAGGTGTCGAAATGCAGCTCAGCTGCAGTATCAGAGAATAGATTTATCAGTTTGCTGGAGCTTCTCTTCTATAAAATGCCTGTTTGGAGGCATCAGAGGTATTATAAATACAGCTTATTTGTGTAATTTATCAGCCCTCTCCGGGATTTGTCTCTATGGAATCTTAGTGCCTTAATTTTAATGAGTGTATCTGAGTTTGTTTTAGGAAGGGATGAGTTAAGAAATATTAAAATAAAAAAGACTCACAAGCAGCCATTCAAAAAAGCACCAGTTACCAACAGACGGGGCCTCTCCAACATTAAGTACTCCAACATATATGCTAAAGTGAAAAATGATGCATGAGTCTGCAGTGCCTACGGTGATTTGACATACACGGGATATGCCTGATGAGACGTTGTAGCCGTAGTAGGACCCATTTCTCCACTATACTTTCGCTTGCAGACAAGGTACAGATACGTTAATAGATGATACGAGTTTGCCCTGACACAGCACCAGTGCAGAAGCCTGTGGAGCCAGTGACTGGAGAGTTCCCGAGTGGCAGAGAAACAGCCTGATACATCTGAGCCAAACTCTTGACAGCTTATAGTATAGAGGATGTGACAAGGACAAGAACGAGGGTGGCCAGAGCACATCTGGGTCCAGCTGCTTTGCACACCTTCAGGACCATGTGCAACAAGGTGCAAAGCCTTGCAGCTACGGTGATCGATGTTAGCAGCCAAAGAGTCCTAGTTACAGGGAGGTAGCTCAAAAACCCATGCACACAAAAAAAACAAACCACAAACCCCAGCCCACAACCCTGGGTTTGGTGGCAGATATGACCAAGCAGAGAAATAGAAGGGAACACCACTGAAGAAGAGTTAATGCTGCCATTAAATCACATTCATGTTAATATAGTCATCTCTTCCTTTGGAAATTGTTTGAAATGAAACTGTTTGGAACTTCTATTAGCTTGGCATTCCTTTAAGGAGTCCTCTGTCAGTCCCTGGCCCTTGAAGAGGCTAAATATCTGCACTTTCAGCTCTCCATGGAGTTCTAGAAAGCTCTGGGATGGTTTATGGTTTTCCATTAGCCAAGGGTCTAATAGAGTCCTGAGATCCGTTAAGTGGGAAATTCTTCTCATGGAAAGCAATATACCGTAATTCTTTGCTAAAATCTGAGCCCACACAAGAAATTTGAGCTTGTGGTAAAGACCAGGGTGCAGTAAGTTTGTGCAGGAAATTACTTCATACTGTTTGTTATTGGACTATTTATCCATGACTTTTTAGACAACAGACATGATGGACTTGGTTCACTCTTGAACTGAATGGGGCAGATGCTCGTTAGATGTCTGGCCCTGCGGATGGGAGCTTTAAATCATGTCCTGGTACTGCAAACACCTCGTTAGTGATTTGGAAACTGCTGAGAGGCTAAGGAGAATGAGAACACCCTTCTCTGCTCCGGTGACAGCATTTTTCCAGATCAGCTGTACTCATTTAGGGAGTCAGGGAGGGCTGTGAACCTTGCACCGCTCTGACCTCCCCCTGGCTCAGGCAGACTTTCTGCCACAGTAGTGCCACAGACGTGAATCAAGACTATTGTTCTTTCCTGGCCATGTTAACTTCACTTACTCTTATGACTGAACTGTTCCTACAGTGTACGAAAACCTGCAGTGAAAAATATAAAATAAGAGAAATACAGTATGTGAAAATACTCTATACTACCTGAAAGCTCAAAGAATCAATGGTTGCATTTGCTACTGTCAGTTCCAGCTGATAACGTCAATGCTTATTCACACAATCTTTCTTTTCTTATTTCCATCTGTTCGAATTTATGTTTTAGCCAGGAGAAGATTAGAGATAAAAATCATTATGTTTGGTAGCATTTACAACAACTTGGAAGTTTAAAGGTCTCTGTATTTCCTTCAAAGCATCATCCAGTGTCATGGGTTTTAAGATACTTCACTACTGCACGAAAACAATGTGTGGTTTAATTGGAGAACTTTTAAAGAGAGGAAAGTAGGCAGAATTAGCATACAGCATGCAGAAGTTTGTCTGCTGCTAAGCCTCAGCATCTTCCTGGCAGCACTGGAAAGTCAACTGATTTCAAAGGTCTGACCCTCCCCTGGGTGGTGGGCTCAGCCCCCCCTGGAGAGGAGGAAATGCCTGGCATTGCTCTGGAGTAATTCCTGCTGCTTCATATTCACAGCAGCGCTGATGGCTTTGGGGACAGGGGGAGCAACTCCCCTTGCAGCTGCTGCAGAAGTTGTGCTCGTGGAGAGGAGTTCAGAATGGGTGATGGGAATCAAAACTGGGCAAAAGATTAATTCCTAGGGAAGTACTTGTGGCATTGTGCGTACGTACCCCATATTTCAGAGCAGTGCAAATGCTGGATTCACTTGGCTCACCGAAGCAGAGTGCGGGCAAGCATTTACTGATGAGGAGGAGGTCCAAAACCTGCCTCAGACTGGCATCTGGTCTTCACCCTCAGATAGTTTTGTAGTCCTTTGTCGCAGGGAACAATCGTCGAGCAACTTGAGGGTTGTGGTTAATCCAGGGAAAACTTGAAAATGAAAGAAGGGAGGACCTCCTGATAGTTTTTGCGCTAAGGAGATATTTTCTTTCCCCTTGTGCCATTGTTCGTCTTGTTTTCAAAGTCTCAACACAAATCTAAGAGCTCTGCATGAAAGGTACAGTAGTCTGGGTATAATTACCACAGCTGCCACAGATGGCTCATTTTAACAAGAGACCCTAGGTAAACCTAGTTGTTTAGCCTGCAGCATAAACAAAAAAATATTCTACTTAAACAAGTGGATCTGGGTCTGTGGAGGTGAAGCTCAAATCTGCCTTGCTAAGTTGTGTCATTAAAAAAGTGCAAAAGACGTTGATGGGACATGGGTCAGTTCAAGGCTCAGTTTTAATGTGTATCCAGGTAGTCTCCGAGGAGGATGGGGGCTGGGTGTTGGGATGCACTTTGCCCTTCAGCTGGGCATCCCCTGAGCACTGCCTGAGAAGTGCAAAGCATCCTCCATTCCCCGGGAAGGGAAGGGAACAGAAGGGAAAGGAAGAGAAATTTTAAAACTTGTGAAATATTCCATAGTGGCATCTACTTAGTCCCTCTAACAAATGTCATTTCAGGACAAATACTCAAAAAATGGCATTCTGTTGTACACTACTATTTGCACACTGTCAGGACTGAGATGAGTATGTTTTGTGGATGAATAACTAGAAAGACTCCTCCTGCCTGGCAAACAAGCGGTACTCCAAATCAGGTCGAAGAAAATGGGGGTGCAGGAGACTTGGTAGAGAGGACATTAACACCTAAAACTGTTTTTCTTACTGGGGAAAATAAGAGAGAAGAAATGATTTTTAGCTTTCTATATCTGTTCACATTTGTGAACTGGAGCTCCAAATCAATACACGTATTCTTTCTGAATGTTCACAAATTGGTATCTGCAGGATACCTTTATTCCTTACAGCCCTGTATCTCCACCTGCATCAGCAAACTCTCCTTACAGAGGTCCTGCTGACACTAGCTCATTAGCACAGAGATACTAATTTTGCTTTCCTAGACGCCTCTGCCTGATGATAATGTCATTAACCATTCAGTCATTTCGACCTATGTTGTAGTGGCCATTTTTGTTTTCTCCTTCAGAAACTGTTGCAAGTGCATACATGGCATGTCCTAGGTACCACGCTTAGCTAAGCCCATGCTGTCGATCATCGCAACCTCTCCCCCTCAGCCCTTCACTGCTGCATCCACTCTCCTCCCAGTCCTCCGTGGTGGTGCTGCCACAACTGTCTGCTCCAGCTCCATGCTTCAGTCAGTTTACCTGCTGCCGTGGTTTCCTCACAGACTTTAAAAATACATTACCTGAATGATTTACAAACACGGAGATGGACATTTCTGGTCTTAACACCAAGGCTCACTGCACAGCAGGTGCTTCCACAGGTCTCACTTTTCCCACAGGACTGCAAATCCCAGCCTGGTGGCCTCCATCCCTCTGCCTCATTTGTTCTACAAGCACCTTTTCCACACAGCCCCCCATGGAGGCAGCCTCATCCTGTGTCTGCCTCTAGATCCTATCTTATGGTACATGTCCATTGCAACAGTGGTGTTAAACGACCTCACCCTGACACCTCTGTAGGAAGTCTACTGATTAACAGATGTGTCTTCCTTTTTTTTTTCAAATAGAAACGACTGTCTGCAAAGATTTTGCTGTGCATAAGATGAGAAGTAAGAGTTTTATGTTATAGCAAGAAGCATTCAGGTTCATGTTAATGTTAAGGGAAGAGCCCAGGCTAAGCAGAAGCTGCCTCAAAAGGCTGTAAGATCTCCATCAGTGGAGATCATTAGGAACAAGCTACAGAAAAGTCTATTAGTGATTAAATAGTTAGAAATGAACCTGCCTTAGGACAGAAGAGTGTATTGGATAACATCACAGGTCCCTTTCTATCCCATAACTTTATCCTGTCTTTCAAATCTATATGATCACGTGTGAATTTATCTATTACTCTTTTTCTTCCTGCTCTTTCTTTAGCGTGCTTTTTACCACTTTCTGTTCCTTGGTTCTCTTTCAATAATCTTACTACTCTTTTCACCCAGCCCAAGAGAGGTCTCGTCCCTCTTGGGACTTCTGGGCATTACCGTAAAAGAACCACAAAGATGTAATAACATTAAACCTTTGATTCATTCCCTATCCTTAGCTGTTGTGCTGGAGCTGCTGTGTGCCAATGAAGCAGCTGCATTTTTTTTTCTTGGTGAAGAGATTCCTGCATACACAAATTTTGGAAAGCATTTGGGCAGTCCTTTGGGAAGAACAGCACTTAATAAATGTAAATTATTATTATTATTATTTCACCAACAGGAGTTGCAGAATCTTCAACTGGTCTCTCTGTTTTAAGAAAATATCCAAGTGGGAAATTAGTGGGATGTGGTCACACTGGGCCATGTGAAAATTAAATTCTAGCAAAATGAACTGAAATGAGATTGATCATTATATGCTAAGGCACCACAGCCCTGCCATACTGTAGCTGTCAGCACTAAGACAGGAGGAGAACTCTCTCTGACTTCAGCTACTCTTGTAAACAGCAAAGGCAACAAAAAGCTCATTCAGCCTGATTCACTGGAGACCTCTTGAGAAATCAGAAAGGCGGTCAGCTACAATCTGAGTCATTTCTTTGTGTCTTTCTTTATACAACTGTTTTCTGAACTCTGCGTAGCTGACCCTGCCGTGACATCCAAGGCTGGAGTCTGGTCTTCTCCTTATGCAGAATTGAACTGCAAGAAGAGTTTATTTTTAGGAGTCCCTCCTTCGCTAGCAGCTTTAGATGTTCTCAGGGACCTTCAAAGACCTGGGCTCCCTTGTGTGCGATACCTCTGCAAGGAGTTTGGCCCTGGCATAGCTTTTGGAAGAAGCCCTGGGCATGGCTTCCAGGTCTTTGGGTCACAGAGAGCCCTTGCTGGGCAAACCACTGCTCAACCAAGGGACTGGTGGGCAAGCAAGAGGGTCATGGCACAGGGCCTGCCACTGGGTCCTGCACCACAGGGGCTATTCAGGGTGAGGAACCGAGCATGGGGTGAATGTCAGACCTCATTGTGCTCCCTGGGCATTAAAAATGCTGTAGACTTGTTGGGCAGGTGGGGAATGGGGTGAGTTGGGAAGGCTGTGCAGGGTCATCTGTCAGACTGAAGCCTCTCTGTAACACCTAAATAAAAAGCATGCAAGAATAGGCTCAGCCTTAAGGTGGGGAATAAGGGCGTATGGGTCACCTTTCCAGCCCTACAGATGATGGAGGAGGATGACTACCCGTGGAAAAGGAGCTCTGTCACAGCACTGAGACCTGCCCCATGTGCAGCTGTACCGGGGACCTGCGCAAGGCACCCAGGAAAGGTGGCTCTGTGCATCTTGGGCTGGTCTTTCCGAGATCTTGCAGAAATCCAGAAATCCTCCTGTGAGAGGAGCAGAAAGGAGGAATGGGTTAAGCTGGTGTGCCAACAGGCCTCTTATCTGAGAAACCTTTTCCTTTTTCTTTCTTTTTCTGTTCCTGTCTTTTATTCACAAAGATCCACAATGTGTAATATGTATGTACATGTATATGGAAATACTAGATTTAGATATGAAAATACGGGCTACAGGAGCCTGTGGACAATGCTCCCTTTTTAGTTGTTATAAAAATGAAAATAATTGTGAAAGCAGAGAGAAATCTGCAGCTGCTCCGGGCTATTCATACCATAAGAGATCCCATCAGGCCTTCTTTATTGTTGCAGTTTTGGCAAATTATTTTCTTATCACACACAACCTATTCACTTCTGTTCCTGGATAAGCACTTAGGCTCATAAAGCAGTGGGTCAGCAACAGTTTAGCATAGAGCACATGGAAATGCTGACCTTGGGGACGGCTGGTGCCTGCCCCTCCAAAAAGCAGCAACTGGAGTCAATAAAAAACTGGCCGGGCCGGTCCATTAGTGAGCCCAGCTCTGTCACTGCTCGCATGGCTTGCTCGGTGGCTGTGCAGCCTCCTCCTCCTCCTCCTCCTCCTGCCATTGTGTCTCACCTTAACGAAATGCAATCATCGCACCTTCCCCAGGAAAGTGGGATGTTATCGCCGGCTGCCTCCCTGAAGAGGTACGTTTTCCTAAGGGAGGCAAAAATACCTATCTGTGTGCCTATATGTCTATATCCATGGCGTGCGTGATTGTGCCCAAGGAATGCGCCATATAGATTAGATCAGCAGCAGTGCTGCACTGTCTCCAGGCCAGGCAATGAGTTTATTGTGCCCAACACACATGTGCACTGGACAAATGCTCTGGCATCTTCAGCGTGGGCAGAGAGCATGCTGCTCCTATTATACTAGCCCATTAGGGAAGCAATTTGAAGAAAAATATTTAGCAATTTGGAAGGAAGCAAGGTTCCAGAATGGCTTGTTTCTGTGTGACAGCCTGCCATGTACAGATGAAAGGGAAGGCTTATAACAAATTTTCATTACCCGCAAATAAAAAAAAAAGCAACAGCAGGCAGAGCAAGTGCTTTCAGGCTGAGAGGTGTGGCCAGAAATCCCCCCAGGAGACCACAAAGGAGCCTCAGCAAAATAAATCAATCAATCTATCAATCACTTACACTTGCATAGCGCCCTTTATGAAAATGGCAATCAGTGCCTGACAGCCTGTCAGACTTTGGCCTTCAAGTCTCTGCCTCAAAACTAGTCATTAAGTTCACCAAAATACAAGCTACAGCTCCCTGCTCTCGCTCGGCGTCCTTGCTCACCTTCCCTAAGCCGATGCAATTTCTCCACAGAAAACATTCTTTGCTCAGAGCAACTATGACCAGGGTAGGTGACACCGTGCAGCAGAAGAGGGTCTGTAAACAATGCAGGCATTTCAGAGTTGCTTTTTTCCCATTCTCTGCTGCAAATTTGGACCCAGCATTTAGCATCTGAACCTGTCCTGCAAGGAGCAGCGCCATGGGAAGCAGAGCGCATCGCTCCAGTACACTGTGTCTTGTATTGCTTGCCTTTGCTCAGGAATTTCTCTCCAACGTTCAGGAGTTCAGGAAGCCAGTAAAATACCTCTATGGAAAGACGTGTCCACTAACACACTATGGTTCTTTGCAGTCATGTGGAAACCTGCCTGCTGTGTGTATAGATGAAGGTAGCCTTATAGATACAACTTCTAGGTATGTCAGACATTTACCTCTCTCATGCTGAAGTGTGGCACAAGACATTCATCTGCTAGTCTACAGCTTCAACCCCCCCCCCCAAAAAAAAAAAGCTAACTGAAGTCTCTTGGCTAAATCCCCACACAATTAAAACTCTCCAAGTGAAGAGAAGCACTTTTAGAAGAAGCACAAGAACTTTAGGCTGAGGCATCCTTAGGTTTTAGGTTCACTGATAAAAACAGGATTCATGTACAGACTCTGGTTTAGAAAGTCTCCAGTCTGGGAATCTGTGTGTTTTGTGCTGTGTAGCCTTTCACAGATGTTTCTTCTGTGATATTATCCTACTATGTTTGAGACCCATGCGTACTTTTGGCCTCCAGCTCCTGTGACTCGAAGTTTTCTCCTTTTTTTATGTGATGCTTGATGTCCAATATTTTCATCTGATGACCCCTTTTTATTCCATTTTGAGAAGTAACAAACAGTCCCCTTCATTTCCTCTATTTGCCTTCTCTGTGCTTTCAAAGACCTCTTATCCCTCCTTGATTATCTCTTTTTCAGGCTAAAAAGTCCACCTCGACTTAATCTTTCTCATGTTCAGGAGCTGCTCTATAGCCTTGATCACCTTTTTTACCCTCTTTTGTAGGTTTTATGGTTTGACCACATATCTTTTGAGCTAGAAGGACAGGAAAGCATATGCACCTGTACGACGATGTTTACTACTTGCTCTCTGTTCATTTCCTAGTAATGACTAAAATTCAAATATTTTTTCCACTTTTTAGCCACAGCTAGATGTTTTGAGCTAACATTTTTATAAAGTAAATCACACTGACTCTAAGGCATCTTTTTGAAGTTCCAACAGCTAATTTTAATCTTCACATCTTGCTTGTATACTTAGGTACTTTTCTATATATATGTTACTTTGCATTCATTAGCACTGAATTTCACCTGCTGTTTTATTACCTAGTTGCTCCATGATCAGTGTCATGAAGCTCTCCTGTATCTCACTGCAGTCAAGTTTGGGTTTTACTATTGAACATAATACTGCATCATCAGTAAATGGCATCATAGCCATTTTCATTCTCTGTTTTCTGAATATGACACAATACAGGGTCTCGGCAGTGTATCTGTGGGTCTCCACCCAGTGACATACTTCCTTTATGAAATTAATTATTTTTTACCTCATATTTTTATTTTTTCATATATCCCCCCTCCAAAATCCCTTGTATTGATTATTGTTCTTTCTCAAGGGAACAATCACCTTTGTACTGAAAAAACAACACACTGTCAGGGCTGTTTTAAAAAGGATATGTCAACCCTATATTCATATTTGTACAGCTTGGTGCAATATCACACCATTTCCAGCACCTCTCCCTTCCCTCCCCAAACCTTCAACCCAACTGAGGAGCACTACAGGCCACAGAGCTGGAGAATCTGGATCTGGGCAGGGCTTGAAAAAGAGGTGCCCATCCAGCGTCCTTTCCCCTGTACACTATTGACATCACACAGAATTCCCTGACCTCCTAAACCACACACCACCTGTAAGGTGAACCCACATGGCAGCTTCAATTCTCCTTTGGATATAAGCAGTGGACAGTCCTTATTAAGTGTTTAATGTATATTCTACTTGATTATATGTAACTGTTTTCGATTCTATAAGAGAGGTCTGTTACAGTAATGCCCAGTCCCAGGAGCGCGGTGTCCTGTCCTCTCCCATGGGCAATGCCCAAGATGCTGACGTGGGCAAAATGCTGCAGCTTTACTATGAGCTTAGCCATAAAACTGGGGAAGGGAGAAAAGACTGGCTCTTCGTTTATAAAATTAGAACTTACTAACACCTTCAGTAAGGCTTCCAAAATGTCCTTACAAGAAACGTACAGGCATGCATGAACTTTCTTGGTTTTGTCCAGTTCTGCACATTCGCTCAGTGGTTTATGCAATTGGGTTTCCACTAGTGCCCAGGAATGCTTCCTTTTTCTAGACCCCTTCTCAAAAAGGGATGCCAGCGAGGCTCACAGTTGAGGATAATTGGTAACGTAAGCAGCTTGAGGCAGAACAAGGGTCTCCATGATGAGCTTTTGCGTTTAACGCCTCCATTCTCTTTCCCTCTCTGGAGATTTTGGAAACCTCCATTAATGACTGAAAATTCCATTGAGATGGAATTTTTAAAAATCTTTTTTAAGTGAAGAGGCAGAAGTCATTACTTCCTAATAGCTATCAATTAAATCTGAGTTGTTTTTCCTTTCCACTTACATAATGTTTTCTGATTATGTGAATTCCTGTTTCTTTACTTGCCTCTTTTGGCCGGTGGGTTTGGCTTCCTTTTAGGCACCCACAGAAACTGAAATTATGCAAACATTTAAACAAGATGGGAAGTTAAAGCCATTAATTACAAGTTTTCCTGATATTTTTCACCTTCACTCCCATTTTTCTAAGGGGGAGACACCTTGCAAATTTTATTGGGAAAATCATTGTAAAAATAGGGAGATAAAATATTGCATACATATATTTGAATACTGTGTAAAGATCCAGTTTTCACGTGTATGTGTGTGTATGTGTGGATAGATAGTACAATGCATAGGTAAGCAGGTTGTTAAGTAGATAGATAGACAGATAGACAGACAGAAAGATATATTAAAGAGATCTTTTACTTTGGACTGTGGAAACTTGGACAAAGCTTGGAGCCAAAGAGAGTAAAGAACAGAAAATGAAAGAGGGGAGACACAGAAGGAAGAAAAAGACACAAAATAACTTCAGAGCAAGAGACATAATATTTTTCATTTCTCCTTTACTTCCAATTGAATTTGAAATTGCAGAGTTGCTAGAATTTAATCACCCATGTTCTCAAAATAACTGCAGGTATTTAAAGCTGGGCATCTCCTGCTTTTCAGAGGAAGCTGACCCCTGCTTTTATCAGCTATTAAATTAGCTATTTTTAAAATATGTAGATTGGACTGTAAAGCATCTTTGTTCGATTTCAAGCCCTTCATAATGTAGACATCAACTGTATTCAGCTTTATCTCACATATATTAACTTGTACCATAATTTGTACTGTATATTCCTGGTCCTCATTGTGAGCCTGGGCACTGTTACAACATGAATGTATGTATCTGTGTGTACAAAAAAAACCTCACTTTTTTTTTTTTTTTTTTAACTTAAAAAGCCATATTTTCAAAGCTTTGCCTGTACTACATCCTTTGTACTTGCAAAAACAACTAAGCATACATGCAAAAAATGCTGGCCACACTAAGGAGTGAGCCAATGCCCTCTGTTTGACAAGCCAAAAGGTAAAACCAGACAAATACCAACTCAAAATACAGACATTTATGTGTGCACATGTACACATATACATTCTCACATGATGCCTGAACTCTAGTGCAAATACACTCTCATATGTGAAGGTCACTGAATACTGTAAGACTAGATTTAGTATTGGCATTGTGTCTAGGAATCAGGTCCTGGTCCAGAAAACAGAAAGTTGCCCCATCCTTAAAAATTTTGCAGTCTGAATGTCGCCAAGGTGCTCTCAACAAGCTAGTTCCAGGTGCCAGTCTGTGAAAGGAAAAAATACATTATTAGTGTGATGTGCACATTGCTGGGAGATGCTGAGTCCTAAGTACCTCTGGCTGCAGACATTAGGAGAAAAATTTCCAAAGAAGGGAAAATGCAGCCTATTTTTAACTTCTGTATTCTCTCAACACCTTGTCCAATTTGTCTTACATCTTAATGAAAGAACTCATTTTGCCGTAAGACTTCAACAATGTTGAAATTTCATTTCATTGAGGAGTGGAAAGCAGCAGACAAGAGAAAATAGAAGTCTGGTTTCTATTAGAAGGTTCATATGATGCTTAACTGGTGGAGATACTAGTGTCTTTCCATAGTGGGTTTAACATTTAAGGACCAGGAAAATGACTGAATTTTCTTCCTTTTTTGATTTTGAATATATTTTTAGAGTAGGTACTTTTTCCTTAAGAATCCTGATAGCTGAGTAAAACAGAGAAATCACCTCCTGACAGAAGAAAATGGAAAGTTGTTGCTAGAACCATTGGGGTTTTCTAAAATTTTTGGAAAAAAAATAATAAAAACCTACAGATTTTGTTACCATTTTCAACTGTATCATCCATTCAAATGATGAACTGCACTTCCTATGTCTGTATTTACATCAGATGCTGATATGCCACCTTCCTACACGATTTTTAATTATTTTTTATTATATTTTCAGCCATTTTCTCTGTAATTTTATGCTTTATGTTATACTTTAGCTTCAATGAACTGCCTATTAGCTTGCTGCTCTATATGGAAGCTGATGCATTCTAAGATCTCCTCCGGGTCCTCCATATAGCTCTGTTCCAGTGGTGGTGTTTTTATTTTATTTTTTTACAACGACTTTTGATTCATTCTGTACATCTAATTTTCCACACATAACATCAGTAAAAGAGAATATAGGAGGGGGATGGTCTCCTCCAAACAGGGGGTCTCCCTCTTGGCTTTGATTTGCTTGGCAATCAGAGATTTTGTGTACAATCTCTCGCAGCAAAAGGTGAGAAATGCAGAAGCACTGGCTTTTAACAAAAATACAGACGGCAGCAGGAAGTCTTCTCTGCCCAATTACAAGGTGATCCCAGTTCATTTTTATGGTTTGATTTTTTTTTATCACATATGTTTCCAAACACAGTCCTGATATCCTGTGGGGATGCTTTTGTAAAGAGCCAGAGCTTCTGATTTAAGGAGCTTCAAAAATAGCTCTCTGCCTCTTCTGTCTGGAAAAGAGCAGTCATGTAACAACACATTTATTCTCTTTGAAAAATAGAAGGATGTCAAAAGAAAAGTTCACAGTGAAATTAGGCTGATTTGTTTTGTGGTCCTGTGATTTTGGCTTCAGATGTAGGAGGGGAAAAAACAACAGTTTGTTTAATGGGCAAAAATTACTATTAAAATGAATTTTGTTCTCAGAAAATTCCTTTGCCAAATAGGCAGTGTCATCAATTATACAAGACCCCTGGAAAAAAATATAAATAAAAAAGGCAAACTAGATATCCATGGATGGATTTTTTTTTTTTTCCCTGTAGTCAGCATACAACTCAGCCCTCATGTTCAGAGAGGGAAAACCTCATTAATTTTGATATAAATGATCAGCAGTTCCCACAGATTTCCTCTCTGTTGTGACGGATGCTAACTGAGAGTCTTCTAATATCGCCCTTGCCTAGTGAGAACAGCTCCCACTGATGCTGGTCGGGAGGAGCTGCCATTTGGGACCTGGTGAGAAGTCATCAAGGCATTCCTAGGTGTGATTTTTTTTTTTTTTCAGGCAGGACCACCCAGAAAAGCACTGCCTGGGGTACCAGCAGAATTCACTCTGCAAATTTTGTACAGCTTCCTCCCACAGCATCATCTGAATAATTACATCCTGCATATCTGCATTAATGAATTCCCTCTCTATGAAACTCACAGAGTAAATTACCCAGATGGTAAAAGAGAATGGCGTGGCCATCTTCCTCCTCAGCGTGCTAAGTCAGCCCAACATGCATATAATGATGCTAACACAGGTGGGAGGTGGACACCCAGACGGTGCAGTGGCTCATCCTCAGCATTTCCACTCGTGTGGCAAGTATGATTGTATATCCCCTGGAGACTTATTTCAGGCACACAGGGTGCACTACGTAGCGCTTAATGATAGACAACTTTCTCCTAATGATGTGGCTTGCACCAATTTGTGTTTCTCCAGCAACATTTCCCTTTTAAGCAGGTTGGGCTCCTCTGTCTCTAGGTAGCATGCCATTCCCTCTCTCCCTCTCTCACACACACAATGTCTCAAACCACCACATTAGGAACAAAATACAAATCAAACCAAAAATGAAAAGCAATTTGAAGGTCCTGTCTGTTGAAACCAAGACCAAGCCCAGAATGCACAGTGTCTGCTACATCTGAGTGTCCAAATGGAAGCACTCTATATTCTCAGTGCGGGAGGGGACAGGTGGGTCCTTGTGGGGCTGTCAGTGCTCTGTAACCTCTAAAATGAGGTCAAAAGCCAAAAAATCTGCGTTCACGTACTTGCTCCACAAATACACTTCCTCTGTGATTTTGGAAAGACACCAACCACGTCACTTCGTGCCTAACACCAGCAGGGTCAAAACTCCCCCTAGCTTTAGGTTTGAGCCTATAATTTCTCCATGTTTCATCCAGTCTGTGTGTGCATGGACATCATAACACTGTAGGTAGTGTTATCACTACACTTGCTTCCTGGAAGCTTCTCCATTTGAGATTCTCCAACAGAGGACAATAGAAAAAAAGCCAAGTATTAATAGTGATCTTTGATGGCACTGAAGACTTTAAGAAATGTAAAAACAAACCTAAAAGTCCACTCCCAAGAGCTCCCTGTTGTTCTTCCCCTCCAGCCTACTGATTTCTTTACATGGTGTGTCCAAGAAAAGCACCATTAATATCTCCATAAATAATCAATGACTCATAATGTAAATAGTTCCAGGATATAGGAAAAAGCCATACAGAGCATAATCATTTACAGTGAAGAGTTAGCGCGTTTGTTAATAGTGTACTGAATTCTTAGATAATACAGCTAGCTGGAAATTTAGCTACCAAGCTTAAAAGAAAATACCAGTTCCTTGTAACAGTTCTTCATGAAAAAAGCAGAGAACCTCTTAAATGTCACCTCAAAACATGGATGGTTATGCCAAAAGCCATAAAAAGTCAGGCAGCTGGGCAACGGTAAATAGCTAGAGCAGCTGTACCAAATTTTGGGAAAAGAAAACTGCTACCCAGAAAATGAGAAAGGATGAAAAATATTCCAGTATTTCAACAAGAAATTGAATGGTGGAGCATTGGGTGACATTTTTACATGCTGCAGTCCCCCCTTCAGTCACGAGGTGGTGTGTAAGGAGCTTGTGTTGGAAATATTATGAGTTGTTGCTCTCAGGAAATGTCGAAGAAAGACAGAAAGGCTCTGCTGCAAAGAAGTGCTGGAGCTAATGCACTGAAATTTGTCATTGTTTTGAAACACTCTTATTCAGACAGCACAGTAAACAAATTCATTTATTCATATATGAAGGGAGGATGGGAGCTTCAGTGCTTCAGATGTGCCTCATATATAAAAGACCCATTGATTTTCCATTACCTAAAGAAACAGGAGGGAACAGGGAAAATATGGCTTTCCACAGTCAAGATTTGCACTTCTTTTTGTTCTTCTCATTGTTATGATATTAAATATAATATATGGAAATACATAAGAAAAACAAAATAATCTTTTCTGCAGCTCCATCTTACCGTGTTCATATTCCATAAAGCAGCTGTGGGTTCTGTGTGTCTACCCAAAAATTGAGAGAGGGGAAGAGAGGGAGACTTTTGTGAAGAAGGGAGTGTTTCTGCCTGTGTCCTGGACAACTGATCACGCACCCTCTCCCTTGAACGCACAAGCAATAGCATCATGTTCCTGGACTGTTACTTGAGAATGCAAACTAAAAGGGGATCTTCCTAACAGCAATCAGAGAAGTAAAACCAGGGCAAATAATCACCATCTTCCAGGCCATCATGTGTAACACGTCGAAGTAACTTCTAAATAATGTGAAAACATTTGGTTTGCTTTGATGGCGGATATACCACTGTCTCCCATGTGATTTAACGAAGTAATAATCTTGCCTCTTGCTGGGAAGGTGGTATCTTGCTTGCGTGTGAGCCCCGTCATTTTTCCTCTCCATTGCCTGGTGCAAGATTCCAATATGCAGTCATCTCCTCTGGGAGGTCAGCATAATCCATGCAGGAGAAGAGGTGATCTTGGAAATGTGTAGCATATAAGTCACTGCCAGAACAGCAATATATGTCAGGAACGCATGATATGTTATAAAAAGCCCAGTTTGATATTTTTATGATTTTTAGAATTACACATGCCACACTGTGTCGCTGATCTTGTTGGAGAGAGGTGAATAAGCTCTAAGTGAAAAGACCTCCGTGAAACCACTCTGTACCTTCTATATATTTACACACTCCCTTGCCTAATATTTGTTACACAGTAAAATACTTACCTTTCGCCTTTCTGATTTGGGCACCCCTCCAGCTGCTGCCAAAGTCCACGGAAAATTTCAGATTGCAGGACCAAGCTCACAAACGCTTGATTTTGTTAGCTGCTACGAAGTCTTTATGCATCACTTCAGCTAAACTTTCACAGATGTTGGAAACCAGAGTTCCTCGGTACCAAGGCAATGCACTGTAATGCCTAGCACTGGTGTAGATTCCACCTTTATCTTTACGCCTGTGATGAAATTTTGTGTGTGCTGGTAATCTGGATATAGCTAAAGATGAAATACAAACCCCCTCTTTCAGTAACTGAAAATCTCCTCCTAAAGCCAAGTCCCTTATAAGTTAGATTTACGATACCTGAATAATAACACTCAGCACCGATACAGACCTTCTTATTTTCAAAGAGCATTAGAAACATTAACTGGCCTTTCCAGGCTCCCCAGTGAACTAGGTCAGTATCATTATTCCTGTTTTACACGGGGAGAAAGTGGGACAGAGAACCATGCCACTGGCCTGCATTGCCCTTTCCCAGAGAAACATGCAGGCACGAACGGATTCAGCAGAGCACCCACGTGCGTCTGTATCACTTCGCTGCAGCTCTCCTCAGGGACCTCTACCACTGTGGTTTCGGAGAAATAATAAAAAATAAAAGTTCTCTTTCTATATCTGAGCAGCGTGAAGAAATGATGGTGTGAGCACAGAGGCAGCTGGAGCCTGGCCGGGGTCTGCGTGAGGACCCTGGGAGGGGGCAAGCTAGGGCGACAAATGAAGGTGTGAGGACAGCTGGAGCAGACATGGACATTTTGGCTTCCCCGTGGCCAGCCTGTGCAACAACAACAAGAACGTTACAGGGGCACAAATGCTAGTGAAAGACCCACTGCCTGGGACACTGGCCATCGGTGGTGTTTCTTCTCGCCCACTCGTGCACCACTAGCAGCTCCATGCTGCTGTGCAGCCGTGGCCCACAGCTGAGCTGGGACAAAGCTTAGGCATAGAATAGAATCAACATAGAATGGTCCAGGCCATTGATCAATGATCAGACTGATCAGCTTATTTGTCCTCAGCTGGCAAAAGGAAAGTCGCCACAAAATCGCCCAGTTCTCTGTACTTTGCTAGGGCTTGGTACAACTCATTTTGAATGACCCAGCCCTTGCCACTTAGCCCTTGCCACTTGCCCCACATCATGGGAAGTTTTCCTAATCCTTATGGATCCTCCTGGTAGGAGGTTTTCTACGCTCAGCTTTTTGCAGTTTTCTGGAAGCACTATTCAAATTTTGTTCCACTGCTTATGCCGATATACTTTAACTCTCCTTACCCACATCTCTCCCTACACATAGGTACCCACAAACCATTTCCTCACCTTATTTCACGTAGCTTTCCCCTTCATCATCTATCTGTGTCATATCTGTACCTGAAGGGTACCTTTACAGTATGCGTTGTAGGATTTTTCCTGCTGCTGTTGTGAGACGTCTGCCTGGCAGATGATGCCATTCTTCTCCAAGGTCTTTTCTAGCAGTGGACAGCTGTGGCCCAGCTCACCCACGCAGCATCCGTGGTAAGGAGATGTTGCACATCCAGAGTGAGAAAAAGCAGAAGCCAGACTTCAGCATATTAAAAATTATTTCCTGCAAGGCTGTGTAGAGCCCACTTCAGAGCTTAGTGACAGAGAATCTCCCAGGGAGCCCTTACCTGCACGAGCACTGACCGAGCTAACAAGCTGGGGGATGAAATGCTGTGGTGATCGTGAGGAAGCTGCATGCCTGCTATCCAGAAGGTGCTCTTCCTCTGGATCGTAAGGTTGGCCACTACGAAGGGACTCAGGGCTCCCAGGATGTGCTGCAGCCACGGGGGACCCCATATGTCTGTTCCCTGCCCTCTAAGGTCATGATTCATGAACAATTCATGTTGTAACGAGTACTTGGCTGTGATGTTTCAAAGGCTTAGTAGATAGCAATAGATCCCACCACTATGTATGGTATCTTTCTATTGGTATAGGAAAGCCAGTTATATTGGCACCTGTGGGACCTCCGGGCTGTTTTGCTCCAGTGATAACTATGGAAGTCTTTAATCCAATCATTTTGGGAGACCCTCGCTCCCTTTCCTCTCTGCTACTCCAGTTTACAGTCTATCAGTGAGGCAGGAGACCAGAAGCACTTCCTAGAAGCTGCAGACTACATTAAGATGATGGTGAAACATTTGGGAAATGGGCAGATAGAGAAGGGAGGTGGACACCCCACCTGGAGGCTGATGAGTGTCATTAGCCTCATGATGCTGCATGCCCCATTTTGTGCAGCCTTTGTGAGGCTGGGGAAGGGAACCTGGAGCACACCTAGGAGGGGTTTGCTGAATTGGAGAACATTTTACACAGACAAGGAGGAGTCCTTGGTGAAGGGTTAGTTATGCATAATCAGAGAGACAGGGCTGCACTGTGTTCCCCCTTTGCATTTTACATTGCCTCTGAAGACAGTATGTGCTTTTACATAAACCTTCATCCAGGATTACTGCCCGTCTCTAACTCGTGTGAATGTGCAGCATAGTGGTGCATGGATTTTATCAAGATTCATATGTCCATTTTATTATATTTTTTGTGGGGATTTTTACTGTACTGCGTAGCTGGATTTTATTACCTTCACTGTGTGTATTTTATGGCAGTGATGCCAAGCATTTCAATGAATTGTGCAAGACTCAGACCCATGAATGCAAAGACATCTTCAATGATTTTTTAATAAATAACAATAAATACATTAAATTGAACATTGTGGACAATCATTGTCTTTTCCTGAGTGCACATACTACTATGCAAAATTAATAGTTATTAAAAAAACCCTGCAATTAGACAAACAGTTGTGTGCAAGAAGTCTTTGTTTCCAGGGCTTAGGTGGAGCTGCAGTATGGCTATTTATCTGTCCATTATCAACATCTTTCACACAAGGGTCATTTTCTCAGACTTGTCTCCTCTTTTCATCAGATGGGTGTTATGGGGGAAAGGGAAAGAGGTTTAAAAATATACTGAAAGAATGAAAAGAATTTATTTTCCAAATTATTTTCCCAAAGCGGTATAATGATGCTTTCATATTTGTTCTGGAGTTTCATTCCTACAGGTCCACCACCCTTCTCTGAGCTTGGGGCAGTTTTATCTCCTCTGTGCTTCTGTGATTCTGCCCTCTCCAGCAATACATTTTTGATCTTTTCTTCCCTGTGCCAGCACTAGCCCTCATGGTCACACATGGTGCATCCTTTGAGGAAGGCTGTGGAGCTAGCTGAAAGCCAGTCATAGATTTCTGGTGGGATGAGGAACGAGGAAGATGTTTCCACAGACCTTTTGCATGGGATCTCCAGGCTTGCAGGGCTGGACAGTGGTTCACAGTTAAGGATTGCTGGGGCAGTCTGGTGAGAGGATGAGTTAAGTGCCTATGAATTGTGGTTGCTGACAAAACCTACCTTACCGAGGGCTGGTAGGAATGTAGAAACCATCCCCACAAAGCTGCTTTCTTGGGGTGAATCTCTGAGCCAAAGTAGAGCACCATCTTTCCCTGAGACTCCCTTCTGCAATGCAATCATCTGCAAAGCAACGAGCTCTGTGATGGGGTCCGGGGCAGGGTGGGAAATCTTTAACATCTTTTTTGGTTTTAAACTGAGTCCTTATGGAGTTTGAGTCAGGTGATTTACCTTGTGGTTGGCTCCCAATGGAGAGTGTTAATGGCACAACATGCCAGATACGTGATTCCAGGGTCTTTTCTGTTTCTGTCCCACCAATAAAAGTGTCACCAGTTTGAAACCGTCTCCTCATTAAGCCATTTGGCACTTCTGTCTTGGGCGGAGGTGGACATTGGCCAGCTGGCAGGAAAGGCAGCTGTAAGCAGCACAGGAGGGACAGCACAAGAGTACTGAGTGGGATGCACAACCACACAGCACACTGGAGCATGCTGGGCTATTTAGAGAAGAAAAACAGGGCACAGAAGTTTGGAAACTTCCTAGTATGAATGCCCTTTTGGCCAACATGTCAGCAAGGTTCTCAAAAGGTAAAAAGAAGACTGATCGATATAACATTCCTGCAGTGCTACCCAAATTATGTTATTGCTCTATTGTAATGCATCACATAATGCTCAGCAGGTGTGATCCCCTCTGTGGCCTCTGGCTCCAACTAGGGTTTGATGTAGGACTTTCAGCTCCACCTGGCTCATCTAACTGAGGAGATTTTGTATTTCAGCGAATCCACATAAGAGAGTGAGTGACTCTTTTATTTTAAAAAAATAATAAAATCAACTCTATGTTATCTAAAAAACCTGCCAACTTCACAAGAAATCCCACTGTCCTTGGTTTTACAGTGCAGCCCGTTCTCCTGGAGCTGACGTGGATCCCTGTTTTCTCTCCTCCCTGTGATGGGATGCCACTTGCAGATGGGACTTCGGGTGGTTCTACACACATTGCTCTCCCCACAGATCAATAGTCCTGAGCAAAAGACCTTACTGAACTAGAATTCAAGGCAGCTCTGTGAACTCTAGAAAGCTACAAGTGAATAACTCCTGGGAGCTGGAAACACAAAGGGAGCAGTTGGTTGTGCACCAGTACTCAAGAGGGAGGTGGGAGCAGGCCTGGTTGACCATGGAGCAGTAGAGGATGTAGAGATAAATGAAACAGTTGGCCAGGCAGGTTGGCAATGCAGGGTAATGGTGGATGCACTGGGCAGGTAAATGACCATTGTTTTGACTCAGGGATGCAGACACCTCTTTTTTGTTGCAGGTGCTCTCATCCCACTCCCTTCTAAGCTGAGTTTTATGACACTTATGAAACTGCCAAGGAGTAAGGGAAGTAGGAAACAAGGCATCCTTTGAATGAGGTCAAAATGTATTTCAGTTGCATGATTGCCTGCCAATTAAATATTTTTTGGGCAAGGGGCTTTCCACAGCAGGAACCAAAACCCACTCTGCTGCATTTCAGCACTCCTTGAGCTTCACAGTTCCTGAACACCCAACAGCTCTTCCTGGAGCAGCGAGAAACTACTCAGGAGCCAGCACTTTCTTAGAGGTATCTACTGGAAGCTGGGTCCCTTCTGTCCCTTGCTGGGATGCACAAAGTGATAGAAAGGAGAATCTCTGTGTGGAGGGCTTGGCTTCGGTGCAGAGAGGGAAAGGACAGGTGAGAAGAACAAACTCATCTAGCAGGGCTGTGGACTGAGAGAAGTGCATGCCCTGCCTCTGGACAGGACTATGACTTCAGCCACGCGTCTGCATCCATCATCCTTAATGGTAATAGAGCACTAGAACAGGTTGCCCAGAGAGGTTGTGGAGTCTCCTTCTCTGGAGATATTCAAAACCCACCTGGGTGCATTCCTGTCCAACAGGCTGTAGGTGAACCTGCTTTGGCAGGGGTTTTGGACTAGATGATCTCTGAAGATCCCTTCCAACCCCTACCATTCTGTGATTCTGTGATCTCTGTTTGCTGTACGATGGGCAGAAGCACAATTGAAGGGAGAGCAGGAACTACTCAGTGTTAACTCACCCAGGCATGGGAATTGCTTGGAAGGGCAGAAAGGAGCACAGACCATGGCTCTGCTCTCCTTGGGACTGGCTGCCACAGAACAATGTCCCCCCCAAGCAAGAGGGAAGCATCGGTTGCTCTCCTCAGGGGGAGTGCAGCGCTGTCTCCCTTGGTTATTTAGCCCCAGCGAGTCTGCCCATAAATTACAGCCTGGCCCAGATCTTCCACAATGCCATCTCTGCCACGGTGGTCTTGCTGGACCACCTCTGTGCAGATGTTTCAAAATCTGAGCTCTGAGCCTTTCTCCCACTACAGCTGACCCACATCAGCTCAGGCACTGGTGAGGCAAGAATTAGGCCTTTTTTCCCTCTCACTTCGGAGTCTGTAGGGATTCGCTTGTCCAAAGTATTTTTATTTCTGCTCCACCCTGCTATTTTTCTAGAGGTCGGAGGTTTTTTTTCCTCCTTCGAACCCATCCAGCCTTCTCCTTATTCTGAGCTTTTGTTTTCTCTCTTCACACTCCCACACTTGAGGCCAGACCTGCTGAGATACTGACTTTTGCTTTGACAATATGGTGTGATTTTATTTAAGACTCTGTGTTATGGGTCAATGCTAGTACACCCAAGATGATAAAGGCTCTGTTCTGAGATTACAGCGCAGAGCTGCAATGTCCAATTGAGGTTGCACAAAAGGCCATCAAGTTTGTGGTTTTATCTTGTTTTGCACTGGTTAAAGGGCTGCTTTTTTTTTTTTTTTCTGTTTTGTGCAAAGTTAGCAAAGCTGCAAGTTTGACAGGTTTGCTTTTCACGTACAGTGTTTTTCTGTAGCTCCAGTAAGACATTGCAATGCATTAGCTAATGCAATACAAGTTCTTCCAGGACGTTTGTAGGGGTCAGGTGATTAACCTGTATACTTTATAGAACATTTAAAGACACTGTGGTCTGAGGCCTCATAAAATCATAAAACTACCACTCAGCTGTGCACCACGGGTTGAAGCACAATGCTAAAATATTGCTGCATTAGAAATGGGAGGGAACGGAGTGAAATTTCCCCTTCTGATCTGCACAGCTGATAAAAGCGCCACAGCGCAGCCTCCTACCGCATTTTCCAAAGCCAGAGCTCGCGTTGGGCTGAGTTCAGCATGTTTGCAGAAGGCAGTTGTCATCCTGCTGAGTCCTGCTCCACTTACACCACCCAGTTGGAAGAAATCATACCCACGCTCAGTAGCAAGAGACAAGTCCTTCCAGCCTCTGCAACGGCAAGCGCGCAGGGGGTTGTGCTGGTGAGGCGCTCACAGGGTCTACTGCTATCCATGGAGGCTGCGTGTCCTTCTCTACTGCCTCCTGCAACCCAAGAGGAGCAACCAGTAATGAGAAGATTGCTTCAAATCCTGAGCTGACCAAGCTTTTAACACTCTTATACTCTCACCAGCAATGTCCTGCTAAACTTCAGTCTTCTAAACCATCCTGTCCCTTAGGACTTCCATGTATCCTCTTCCATCTGACCAGGAGGTGTGTTTCCAATGCAGTTCACTGGGGCTTTTCCAGCAAGGCTGGGGTTACTTCCAGCCCCCTTAGAAATGAAAATTAGCTGGTTGTATTAAAGCACAGCTCTGCTTTCCTGAGGAGGAAAATAAAGAAGAGTGGAAGAGACTGCATCATATGACAAAAAGCAGTTTCCACCCAAGTTCAATTTCCCAGGTAGTATCCGCCCTCTTGAGCAGCCCCAACCAGGCCAGCAGGCAGGTTTCTTAGCTCTTTGCTGTGGAGTGAGTCTCTGTATGGTGGCTTTTTCTGGGAGATGCAAGCAAGCTTTGCAGAGGCTCCAAGCTGATGGGAATCCAGGCAGCCACATTCACTCAATCACCCTGTTGTTTTAATCTCTGACCCATCTCAGCATCGCAGTTTTCAAGGGCTTTGGGCTTCCAAACGTCTCCTGTGCCACACAGCTTACCAAAAGCCTGGCTGCAACAGCTCCTGGAGGACAGTGGTGGCAAATGAGGTAACGTGTTGGAAGCTGGGAAGTGCTGATGGCACGCAAAGGGCTCCACGGCACCTACTCCCATTAGGAGCGCTGAGGGATGCCATTGTGGCCAGGGGACAGTTGCCAGAAGTAGGACTGCAAGCCTCATTGCTGTGCAATCCAGACATATGGTTGCTATCAGGAATAGGGCGGTGTAAATAATTGTTTCACTCCCTAAACCAGAAGAAAAAAAAAATGAGAAGAAAAAAATTTTGTTCAGATCCGACTGAACCAATTTTTTTGCTAGCCAAATGAAAAGCGGAGAAAAGCATAGTAACAGGCTGCAAGAAACATTTTAGTGCCTTTTGGGTAAGATCCAGCAAGGCAGATATTTTCCACCTGTAAATAATTCAGGAGAAGAAAAAAAACGTTGCAACTCATTTTTTCCAGCAAGACCATCAAGCCAATTAGGAGAAGCTGAATAGTCTTGTAGCCCAAGAATAAGGAAGAGTAAAATGTCGAGTCAGAAGAGGAACTCCTATCAGCATTCTGGCATCTTCATATGTGTTGTGCATCCAAACAGTTTTCCACCATCCCCTCAGCATGGCCAGCAGTGACTGAGCTGGGCAGAAGTGCAGAAGTCCACCTACAATGAGTAGCTTCCAGGACTAAGTCCTAAATCATCATTTAAAATTCCTTGGCCCTCTTTTTTCCCCAGTATTGGATGTTTAACCCTTCTGCCTTTTCCAGATGTCAGGCTGGATGGTTGTGTATTCCTTACGTAGAAGCCCTCCTCTCCCTTCCCCAGAACAGATCCACTCTGGATCTCACCCTAAAGGCTGTTCTTCCAATCAGCTGAGCCACCACAAACAAAGTTTTATGCCACCTTTTACCACCTTCCAGCCTTCTTCTGGTAAAACTGGATCTAGTGTGACTGGATCATCCTGGATTTGGAGAGGCAAGATGCCTGTGAGGGGGAAATAAATTTTATAAACCTTTATTTTTTCTTCAGTAGTATACTACCACAGCTATTAGTTCCTGAGTATCAGAATGATTTTAATAAATTTCATTCACTGTGCAGCTCTCCCCACCACCTAAAAAACATGTTTTCTGAAAAAAATTCAAGATAAAGGAAAAAGACTGGAGAGTGTTTCCATCAAAAAAAATAGAAATGCACTGGAAGTGCTGCTAGGTATATTTACAAAATGGATATATACTGCAAGTAAAAATTTCTTATTTAAGTGTGGTGATAAATATACCCAGTATGAGAGATGAGCTACACCAACTATGGAAATACTTGCATTTGATTTTTGCCTTTTTACTTATTTTTTAAAATAAGAGAGCAAAGAACAAAATATCAAAAAGAAAGCCTTGATATTATTGACTTGTAAATAAAAAGGATGGTTAAATCAGTAGAGCTCAGGAATCTCATGTAAAAGATACCCTTTGTGATAATTCAGATACAGAAAATGTCCACATTTCCAGAAATCCTAAAAAAATGAGCACGGAGTCCCTAGATATGCCCATTAAGATGCACCGGAGATGGTACAATACAGAGGACCAACAGAAATTGAACCCATTACCTGTAGATCTACAGTATATTAGACATATTTCCCTAATATTGTGCGCTTTGAAATAAAGTTATTTCATTTGAAGTAGTCAGTGTTCATAGAAAGGATTTTGAAGGAATGAAGTTCAATTGTAAAAAGCCCATTTTAAACATGACTCTAAAAATTATTTCATTGCTCCTTCTGAAGAAAAAAAAATAATAATCCACATAGAGCTTTATGTTCAGGTTGTTGTTTTTTTTTCAAATCAGACCTCGGGGGGAAAAGTTGTTTTCCCTCTTAAAAGAGTCCACGTTTTTTCTGGCCTCACCCATCTCTAACCCAAGGCAGAGAAAAATCATTATTCCTGCTACTCTGATCAGGAAATTGGAGAATGGAAAGATCCTGTGTGCAGCTTACTTTCCCACTGAAACTGGTGGAAATCCCTGATTTCCATGGATGACTGAAGTCACTGGCTGGCAGCACAGAGGAAGAAAGAAAAAGAGCCAAACACAGAGTGCTGTTTCTCCATTTGATTTTGTAGCCACAAAACCCATTCCTTTTTCTCTATTCTGGTGCTATTCCTTTATGTGGTACATAACTGGAGTTTCCTTTGGGGTTTGTCTGTTTTTCCCTTTTTTTAACCATCAGGAGCTCTTGTCCTTTGAGTCAAGTCCTGTACCACTGGACTCGATGACTGCTTTGCCACTGAGAAGGAAACGTTTCATGGGAGTCAGGCTGAGACCCAAAACCAAATGGATAGCAAAGGTCGACAAAGGAAAGCAAGCGAGAAAGGAAGGGCAAGGGTTAAAGCAAATAAAACTGATGTGAGTTGTATTATATGGTGAGTGAATCATATGGATTATGGACCGAGGACTACATAATTAAACATGTAAGGTATCAAGGTAAAGTACCAGAATACATAAAGAGGATAATTTCTTTAGTCAGCAAATGGGCAATAACAGGAAAGAATTTTTGTCTTGGGATAGTGAGCAGTTGTATAAACATATGATGCAAAGGCTTTTTCAAATAGACATAACATTGCCATATGTTCCATCAAAAAACTGCAGAGGGACTTGGGAAAATCAGAATGATTTAAGAGGGACTATACACATCTCTGCCACCACTTGGTTAGCTGAACACAGGCAGCCAAAGGTAAGGAGTGCTGTTAAACAAGGACATGTTAAGAGACCAGAGTGTGCCCCAGAGATTCTTGCACTGAGATAATGAAAGCTCTCAAATGTCACCACAGAACTGCAGCTCTCCCTTAAAACATGGCAGAGAGACCGTGCTTTCTCTAGGTGCTGGGAGCTGACATTGCATATGGGATAGCTCTTCCCGATGGACACAAGAAGCCCATTAAAGTGGCTGGCTATGATTGGAAATATAGTTATTGCAGCAGCTGAGACATACTGAGGTGCAAACTGATTTGCGGAAAGGAGAGATGATGGTTTGAAGGTCCAGGGAACAACTGTACTGCATTTGCTGAATTTTGACGTATAAGCAAAAACAAAAGAGAGATCACAAAGGATACACTTACATTTTTAATTCCCTTTAGAAGCTTGCATTTTGCCATTAAGAAATGGGACACCCGCGTGGCCCCCTACTCTCAGGGGCAATGCTGTCATGCAACCCATAAGTGCATTTGCCAAGCTCCCACTTTAAAACAACAAAGAATTTTCCCTTGCTGCTCCTGGACACTTCTCCTCGCAGGGCAGGAACTGAGGATTCAAACACTTTCACTCTCTGAAGCAGGTCAAACACGGCTACAGGGTGGTATTGAAAAGACTCGGTCTGAATCAAGGCCTGGCTTTGAATACCACCTCTCGGGCACAAAGACTCATCTGTACCCGTGAACAGCATACTCTGTTATCCAAAATCTGTGTCCTCTGATTGATTCTTCTCTAATAGATGTGAGGATGTGGCTTTCCAAATCCTTGGGACTAATTTTATGTTTCAGAGGGACTATTAAAATCAAAAAGAGAAAAATCAGGATTTTCTTCATTTCCTGACCATATATTATGCCTGTAAAGACCAGTCGAGTTAACAGGTGGCACTGACAGATCATGCTCTGAAGACAGCTGCAAGAGAAACAGTCCGCAGCACCGAACAAAAGCTACCCATTTGGGGAACGGTTCCCCCCCCCATATTGAAACATTAATTGATTCTTTTATATTCAGAAGCTATTTTCACTTATCCCAGACACTTAACAGAAAAATAAAAAAGAAATAACGCGGAGTTTTGGTGTAAAAACACATTTCGCCATAAAACAGGTTGATTAACTTGCAGACTTTAAAAAATTAATGTCCAATGGAAGGAACTGCTGACTGGTTAAATTAGATCTACTTATTACAGCACTACAACAGAAACTAAATTAATTTAAGCTTTGGAATGAAATTTTTATTTTTAATTTTTGTGGGTTGTGGAGTTGGAAGGACTGGATACTTGGGAAATTAAAAGCCCTCTATTTATCATAGGTCAGATACAGTACAGCCAGCCCTAATGCAGTTTTTTCTCATAGTCCAAAATCTCTTGGCAGTTAACATAAAAGGGCTGTCAGAAATTCTAGTTCAGCTATAAACTTTTTCATGATAGCGCAACCTCACAAATAAGAATTCATCTCATCTCAGATGTAAACACTTCTAACCAAACCACTTCTAACCACTTCTAACACTTCTTACAGAAAAACCTGTAAGTCATTCTGCATCCTGGGCTGCATCAAAAGAAGTGTGGTCAGCAGGTTGAGGGAGCTGATTCTGCCCCTCTGGTGAGATCCCACCTGGAGTACTGCATCCAGCTCTGGGAACCCCAGTGTAAGGACATGGACCTGTTGGATTGAGTCCAGAGGAGGGCCACAAAGATGATCAGAGGGCTGGAGCACCTCTGCTATGAGGACAAGCTGAGAGAGTTGGAGAAGAGCCTGGAGAAGAGAAGGCTCCGGGGAGACCTTATAGAAGCCTTCCAGTATCTAAAGGGGCCTGCAGGAAAGGTGGAGAGAGACTCTGTCANTGAGCAAAAAAGTTTTACCTAGGATATTCATTAAGCTGAGTGACAGAAGGTTACATGAAGCTCTGACAGATGATTTGTCTACAGGGACTTGTTCCATCTTCTGTTTTCACTTAGAGCAGCCCATGGTCACCTCCTGGGGAAAGGTCAGGGAGGGAACTCAACATAAACTCAGTGGGTAAATAAAAAACAAACCGAATGAACAAAAAATACACACCTCAAAACTCCAAACCCACACCAAACAAAGTGAGCGAGCAAAAAAGTGGGCGAACATAAAATCCAGGGCCAGACAAGAAGAAACATCTTCAAAACAACTGTCAAGACCTAAATTATTTTTGATGCCTTTGATCTTTCTTACCTTCTCCCTGGGTTAAACTAGAGCTTTTGTAGCTTTTAATCTTCTGTCTGAAAGGCATTTCTTTTCTTGTAGAGGTGTTGTTATGCTTATGAGGATGTATTGTTGCAGGGCTGTGTGCAATGGAGGCCACGTGGACTCTGTAGGGGCATAGCCTCAATGACCAAGGATCCCTTTTGACTCCTGGTCACCCACCTCTACTGACTCTCCAAGCAAAACAGAGCTATTAAGTGCAGGGTCTTGAGCCTTTGCTGTGGCTCTGCCTCTGAACCTTCGCTAGATTGTTTTCCCTTAATTAATATTTTAAGAGGTCCTGCGAGCTCCTGAATGCACAGCCCAAGGAGATGCCAGCATTCCCTTTCCTTCCCCCTCAGCCTCTGGAAGGAGGGTACCTGTTACACCTGCTCCAGACCCTGTGCACGAACGACCGTCACAGGGAAGGAGGTGGGGTTAGATCACTTCTTACGCTCATTTAATGCTTCGTCTTCTGCTGGCAGCACCAGTGGCACTGCTGAGTGACAGCTATAGCGTGCCACTTAAACACTTGCATGGGGATTAGAACGAGGTCAGATACTTCCTTCCTTAGTGATCGCCCTAATATTAACAATTTTCGGTCACTATCTAATCAGGGCTGGATCCAAACCTGTGACTGACAGATTTTTAATTGCTAGTCTCCTAAGTCATACAGTTCTTCTCTCTCACTGGGAGGTGTTACCTTCAGCTCTTTCTATGACAGATAAGGGCAAATTCTATGCCATTAAAACAAATCTGTTGATGGAGATATCTGAGGTGGTACTTTGCCTCTCTGATTTTGGGAGATTTTTTTTGAAGAGAGAATGAGGGAGATAAGAATATTGAAAGAATATATTTTCAAAAGAAAAAGAAAAAAATAGATCTATGTGTGCATACATCTTTCTTTGAAATCATACTGTTCTCTCGTACTTTACTGCAAAAATAAAGAACATAAGAATGCAGGAACAGTCTATCATGCCTCACCTCTTTTGCTTTCCAGTTTCTATTTGTTCCTTTATTTTCCATACTTTAAAATCTCATTTAGCATTCTCTTGAGAAGGAGAGCACAAGATTACAATCTAACGATTGTAATGAGAATGGGTTACGTTTGTGCCATTTCCCATTTTCATTACAATCCTTGTGGCAAGAGTAATGTAACAGAATTTTTAATGTCTTATATATTGCATGAACATTTTTTTTTCCAGCAAGCTCCTGCTACATTTCAATGGATGATACCATTGCAGAGCATTGCAACTTTGATCTTTTTATAGCTTGCATTACGATCACATTGGCCATTTCACCCACTTCCCCAAAGTGGAAAATATTTTGATATACAGCTTGCTGCTACAAAAGCCAGTCATCTACAGATACTATACATACCTAGAAAACTGTTTTCCTCCAAATCCCAACTGTGGCTGAGTACAAGATACTGACATCACCAAAGCTGTGTGTTTCTCTGAGTGGTACTACGGGAATTGTAGTTTGCGGAATCTGAGCAGAAGAATAGAGCAGTTGGTTTCTTAAAATGTAGGGATAGCTCTTGAAGAAAAGTATGCTTCATGTGTTTGGCATGGCACTGACTGAAAACAGACTGAAAAATTTCATAAAACATATAAACCTTTCTATAAAGCTTCCCCGAGCTATCAACAACTGAGGAAAAGAAGGGTGATGGATCAGGACAAACTCTCAATAAACCAGGTATCAAGATGGGTTCAGCGAGAGAACTGATGGCTAAGCTTTGCTATAGAAGCAGCAGACACAAGCTAGCAGTTTGTCTATATTTATTAATGCAAGTGGTTAACACGAGTGATTCTTAACAGAGGAGCTCAATAGGGGAAAAGAGAAGAGTGCTGAGGTAGCTAGCTCAAGGGCAACATCTCTGAGGGGATCTACAAAAACCTGGTGTGACTAGCAAAGCTTCAAAGGGAAAAGCAGCTGCAGCTAAGGGGGGTTTCTACCTCAAACTCCACACCGACCTCAACGAGGCAACATTGGCATTTACAAAAAATCGAGAAATCCTCAGGCCTTTAGATCATGGATGGCTGTGGAGTCACAACAACCTTGGACTAAGGGGGTGATGGAGGACAAAGCTTCAAGCACAGTGAAGAGATAAAGCTCAAGAGGTATGGATTAGCACTGATTTGACTGGACACCGGTGGCTTTATCTCTCAGTGACTGGAAATACTTCCCTTTTAGACAACAGGGCCTGGTGAAAAAAAAAAAAAAAAAAAAAAAACCACAAAAAAACCTAGAGAAAATGTCAGGGAAATGAATGGGCTTGAATTTGAGCATCAACTTAAGCTTAGGCCAGTACTACAAATTCTATCCCAGTGTACATCTTGCAGATTAATACAGACTAACACCACTGAACTGAAAAAAATCCAAAAACTCACAACCCAAACCTTTCAAGAGTCACACCTCCTCGCAAGATCAGAAGAGAAGACAACGTCAGCATATCTCTGTGAGACAGTCTGCACCTGACAGATTCCTGTTCTTGGTTAAGAAGCTTTATTTCCTTGATGCACAGGCTGGAATCTGGCATCCTTCAGATCAATGCCTGTGGAGATATCCACAGCTCAGCAAGGCAACAGGTGAGAGAGAGTGACATCCTCATTATGATAACATTCAACAGCAAACCTGCAGATTTTGAAAACTCTGGACAAAGCCATTCATGAAAAGAATACACAAGGCTAGATTTCACACTTTACCAACTGGAGTCGAGTTTTAACCCTGCCATTTGTCTGTGCAACTTCTGCTGCACTTGATATAAGCTGGGCACATCTACACTAAGGCTCGATTTTTTCCCCTTTGAGTCTAAATTTAACACTGCAGACCCCGAGGATAAAACCAGCTGAGCCCTTTGGAGGGAAAACGTTCATCCTCTTTATCAGAGTGGCTTTCCCGGTGGCTTTCACTTCAGCAAGAAGAGTGTCTGGGATAATTGCTCTTTCCACAGAGGATCAATACTGTGTAATTAATCAAGATGAAATCATTCTTTGCACTTCTCCAGGTTTCATCCTTGAGACATATTCTCAGATTCACTGGCTCCTGGAGATAGCAACGCTCTCCTACTGCACTACCCCAAAACACCCTGGGGGCAAAAACATCACAATCCAGCTGTCCAGAGCCTAGCCTGACATATCTTAATAGAAGAAAAAAAGACAAGAAGGCCCAGATGCCTCTTTATTAGGACGGTCCTCTCTGCAGAGACAACAAGCCCTCCAAATCTACCACAGTCAGCGTAACGTTTGCATCAGGGGACCTTTTCTCCCTCCCAGGAAACATGGCACCAGCCTTGCAGTGATTACAAAGCAGAAGCATGCACTGTAGAAATACACCCAGCAGAACCCCAGGTCATGGAGAGAATAATTCAGCTGAGGTTTCTGCAGTTTGCGGAGTTTGCTTAGCTGTGATTGATCACATGCATCTCACATTCCCGTTTAATTTCTGTTGCAGGGTGAGCATAATTTTAATCCACTGCCTGGTATGAAACAGCATTGGAAGTCATTTTAAAAACACACATTCTAGGAAGAATCAAAATATGAAAATTTAATATTGAAGTCATTTTCATCTCTGGCAGGTCAGATTTTTTTTTTTTTTTTCAAATTTCAAAATGCCAGAGGGGAAAAATAAATGAAAAGACTATTGAATCAGTTCTAATGGATTTAAGACAAAATGAAACATTTCAAGCAGTTCATTTGACCTGGAAACATTCCCCTTTTAATATATATATACTTCTGTGTTTCATCCTAATTTGGCCTAAAACGTTTGGAACGTGTCATAGTCAACTTTCAATCACCTCCACTTACATTTAAGATTCTTCTTGCCTGCCAGAATCCCTATCCCTCTCCACTAATCACAATCAAGACAAAATGACTCCTAAAAAGATTGCTGGCCATTCTGGCATCACTGAAATTAAGTAGCTGGTGAAGACAATTATAAATAATACATACAGTTGTGTTTATTACAGAAAGATATTAAAAGAATGACAGGAATTTTCCATTGGTTTGGGTAAGCAGTGAAGACATTTTAGTAGACCTGAGCTGAGAAACAGCATTGTCTCAAATGATCGTGCCTTGATTCAGTTTACATTAAATGGAAGAATAAACAAAAGTAAGGGCCGGAACTAATTTTCTCCATTTCAAAAGGCCAAGCTCTGATGACTAAGTGCTCTGAGCACCTTAGCCACCAAAGTCAACACGCTGTGTGTCTCTGGGCCTTGGCTGAGGAAGAGGCTGGAGGATTCTTCGAATCACTGGTGCTAATAAGATCTCAAAGCTGTATTCCTAACAGGAGGGCAAAAAAAAGAAGAATTATGGACCTGTTGGATAAAGAGACACTTAAAGAACCTTTAGCTCAAACTTTAATAAGAGTAATGACATTGAACAGAGGGGCAAAGGGAAGATAGATAATGGGAATGAGGTTTTACTACACTGAAAACAATAGCAAAAAATCTAAGAGCTTAATTGTCTCCAGTTGGGAGGACCTGGATAATCTCATTCAGAATTCTGACAGAACTGGCACATGAAACTACACATACAGTCACAGATATTCATGACAAGCCTATCAATTCATGGGATTCAAAAATAGCAAATACAGTACCTGCTGTTAAGAAGGAGAAGAAAGTAGGTCTGACAATTACAAGTTAGTCTGACCTCAAATGTCTGAAGGCTTTGGAACAAATTTGAAAGAAAGAAGTAGTTTAAGTCATGGAGAAACACTGGGAATGGACTAAAATAATTACCAAAGGGTTTGGGTTTGCTAATGGTAGGTTGTTTCAGACTAACTTGATAGGATTTTAAAAGATTAATGATTTTCTAGACAAAGGAAATATGGTAGGTATCATTTATCTGGGCTTCAGCAAAGCATTTAATAAGGCACCAGATGGGAAATCATTTCTTAAACTAGAGAAAATAGGGATGCACAGAGGAACTGGTGAGTGGGAGCCTGCTGAAAGGAAGAAGACCACTGGCAGTACTGCAAAGAGAGCTGTTGGGCTGAAGGAGAGACATGAATGAAGTTTCTCCAGGGTCAGTTTTGGGATCTTTCTTCTTTCTCTGTTTCCTGATGGTCTAGATATAAATAGGGAGAGAGTTTATTTTCGGGACCCTGAGTGGGATACTAATGGTTGTCTATAGCTAAAAGAGTGTTGACAGAAAAGAGGATCATGGCAGCAGAGAGAAAGAATTGATGTATTCAAGGAATAGAACAAAATAAATGTTATTCAGTAGTAGGCAACACAAGCTCATGCATAGAGGGACTGATACTATAGCTGCTGTAAAAAGAGCTCTCATCATTGAAAATTACTGAGATGCAGTTAAGCTGGTAAAGCAGCTAATGAGAGCATGAACAGTTCTAAACTACCAATGGGACCTACCCCTGCAAAGGCAAAATCCAGTCCATGACAGGCAAGACAGTAGGAACAGGAAAGTATTAAGATAACTGTATGAAGTAGTGTTGCAACAAGATCTGAAATACTGTCTACTTTTCTGGCTACCCACATTAAAAAACTGAGCTTTCAGTTCAGTTCAAACTGAAATTGATATAGAGAACACTACTAATATGCTTGGAAATCAGGCAGTTAGTCTTACTAGAGAAGCTGGAGCTTGGTGTATTCAGCATAGCAAAATGAAGTCTGAAGGCCCTATAGAACTGCCCTTTATGGATGCACAGCATGTAAATACCTGTTGTAGGAGAAGAAATAAGCATACCTGAGCCATCTCCTGTGCAAGAACAACTGGATAGAAAGTGACCTCCCATAAACTTAGAAAATTCAGAAATTAAAAAAATTACAGAAAAAGCTTTGTAGCCCAGAACATCACTGCAAATGGAAGAACAGGATCAACACATCAAGATGATGGCTTCTTTCAATGACAGAGCTCGATCCCTGTATGACAGGATTTATATGAGATGGTGCCTGCACAGCATGGTGATTCCTAACCCTTTGCCAGACTGATGTTCCTATTTCCAGCAATGTTTTGAAATAGAAGTATTTCCCATTCCTCCAGAAAAGGATTACAGTTCTGCATATACACAGTCACACAAACCATAACATACAGAAGATGTTCCTTGAGATTGAGAAATGAGCAGCAGGAATTCATCCAGGCAGTGCAGGACAAGGTCACTGTGAAGGGCAGAGAAGAGATGGCAGTGTTGGGGGACATTGGCTGAAGTGGTGTTTACCATTATTATCATCTCTGCTCATGAGCCCTCAGCACTGCAAGGAGTAAAATGCAAGTTACGGATGGTCCAATGAAATGCTATTGAAAAATTCCCTTTATTAATTACATTATTGTCCCTTTAAAGCATAAATACCTTGTTTTTTTCAGATACTAGAAATTAAACAGCCTGAAACACAGGTGGGAATGACATTTGATGTCATGAATATTGGAAGCATCCATAAAAAATATGTTGGTTAGATGGCTGGAGGAGAAAATAGGTGTAGTAGAGAAGCGACAAAACAGCTTGGAAACAGTCCTGCTATTAGCAGGGATGAAAGAAGAGGTAATAAAATTGGGAAGACAATTAGGCAGGAAAAGGGCACAAAAATGCTATAGGAGAAGGAAAGGATAAGCAGGGGGAAAAAAAGCAGTAAATGGGATACTACAGCAACATCCAAGGCAATTTTGCCATGAAATACCTAATCGACTCCCATGGGTGATCTTGGGGAACCCGAGGGGGACCTGTCAGAGGTGAATGGAGTCAGTGGTGGCTTCCCAGTAACTCAGCTGTGGCTTTTCTCCCCCCCTGGTGATTTCAGCTGAGATACCAGGCTGGTGGCTGAGTTACAGGTACGAATCCACTTCTGCTGGTGCTACTTCAGAGCAGTTACGTTTTGCAGAGGGGCAGGACAGGTAGCTAGGGAGGAAGGGGGAGATAAACTGAAAGAGGCGTTAAGACTCTGGAGCAAGATGCCTAAAAGTTACCCAGGAGAAGCTCTGATGAACACACCAGGACACGGGGAACTGGAGCATTGCCATGAGAACAAGGGAGAAAAAGGATTTTTGGAAGCTCCGCAGAGGGTGAGGTAAACAAGCAGTCAGCTGTGACAGAGAGCCGAAGCAATGAAGAGGCATAATAATATATAATGCTATTTCAAAACAACAGATGGGAATAGGGAATTGATAGTGAAGCGATTAATACTAGCAATGAAAGAACTAAACACCTTTAAAATGCACAGTATTTAATAAGAGTCAAGCCAAAGACTCACAGCATTTCATAAATTAACAAGGAATAACGTAAACAGTGGCAAAAGGGAGAAAGGGCAAAATGAACCCAAATATATGCCGGGCGCCTGCTGACGGCAAGGAGGGTGGCTTCGAGGGGTAAAGAAGGGGTAAGACTGAACCTTGGGGTAAGATTTGTAAGTGTAAGGTAAGAGCTGTCTCTCCCAAGCTGGCCAGCAGCTGGGAAGAAGTCCCTGTGACAGCATGGGAAAGAAAGGGCAATCTTCACAGCTGCCCCAGTCGCACCCAGCCTCCACCAGCAGCTGTGGCTGCCCCAGACCTGTCAGGCAGGTATGTGGGACCTGCTCTTGTGCCAGAGCATTCCTCTGAGCTCTCTCTCAGCTGGGGCTCAGCAGGGATGCTCGGGTCCAAGTTGCATCCCCAGAAGACTGGCATCCCACCCTCATCCCGGTAAAACAGCACGTGCCAGGGTCATGGTTTGGGCTGGGCTGGCTGCTAAAACGAATGACAGATGCTCTCTTCGACCTCTCTGAGGGGGAAAAATTGGTTCTGCTTTGCCTCAAACCAGGACACAGGGTCAGGGTGGGTTTGGTTTCTGCTGCTGATCCTTTAAAATGTAGTTTCTTATAGGGGCTTTGGAGACCTTCATGGTTTCTAATCCTCCATAGTTCCCTAATATTCATTTCTCCTCCACTGCAACTTCAACTAAATTCATACTCGGGTTCCAGTAGCTAGTGTTGACATTATAAACTGCATGTACAAACTCACTGATTCCATACACAAATTAACCCATGGGTGTGCAGCTTTATATAACTCAATGCTTATTAACACAATCTATATAACTATTAGGGAGTTGACTGAAGGGAGGTAACTATGAAGGCAAGAAAGAGAGAGGGCTGGAGTTGTGCATTTCTGCCCGGCTCCTGGTGAAGTTGTGGGTGTATCATGAGCTTTTATGCCCTCATTTTTGAAAACCTGGTTATAGAAAATCCTGAGCACAATTGTCAGCCAACATTCAGCAGAGAAACAGGGACAAAGATGCAGAAGATTAGAAGTGATACGTATTGACAACATCTTATTAGAAAGCCTAAGGACAAAGGGTGTTCATCACAAGCAAATCAAGGATTTGAAGTTACCATTTCTCAGCTGAGCTACAGCAACTGCCCTTTTATTTCCCAGGCACTCCTGAATGCAAAGAAAAAGATTAATGTAAACCACCAATGCCAACTAGAGCAACTTCTAATTGCAGGAACACCTGGGGACCAAAAGGCTCAACTGAGGTGTCTCCCAGCAATCTAGGGGGAAGGCAGGTTTGGTTAGATTTGTTCTGGTTTTCTTTTTTTATATATATTTCTTTTTTTTGTTTGTTGGGTTTGGTGTTTTTTTTGTTTGTTTCCTGTTAGATAGCAAATTCTTCATCAGGTTGCCAAGATTTTCAATATGACAAGAGTCACTTTGTGTGGTTTTGCTTGTTGGATATGCTTTTAAATTGCTGTAATGGAACCATTTCAGAAAACAATAGGGAGAAATTAAAAATATGTATTTAAAAAAGAATTAAAAATGAAAGGAACAGATGTGTACCATGCATGACATATGAACTTTCAAATGCAAAGGAAATGCCTATATTACAATAAACGGCTAAGTAGCACATATACATCAGCATTTTCCATTCTTTTTTTCTTCAGACACGCATTTTAGATATACATAAATTATTTTTCCTTTTGTTTTATCCCTTTTTTAAAATCAGAATATTCAAACATCCTCTTTAAGAAGCAGAAGAGGATGAAAGATTGCATTTGGCAGGTCTCTTTTGTGCTATAATTTGTTTCTTTGTGGAAATGCAGCAAAGGGTGACTTTTATTATGTGTTAGGTAAGAATCTGCATAGAGCAACTTCCAGCTGTTGACCATGCGATTAGGCCGTTAAAGTGCAAAAATCGCTGTTTACAAATACCCATAATTACTATAATTTTCATGCAAAAATCTACGCTCACCTAAAACCAGACCACATGCCAGTTCTTTCCTGGCCAAAATGGCTATTTCTTTCTGTCTTGAAGTCTCAGTCACATATTGAAAAAATATCTGCAGAACAGAATATATTTTGACTGCAGAAATAGATTTTGCATGAATAGACTCCTGAGGCATCCAACAGTTTCAATAATGTTTTCTATTCCAGGGGAGCAAAAAATATTTTTCCTTGATAGCATTTATTTTATATTCACTGCACTGGAATTACTTTTTCAAAATTCTGCCAGCGAAGACTTATCGTATGTGGGTGCCATTGCTGTAACATAAAGATAAGGATGGAGGCTTATTCCACTCATAAGCTCATGAGTCTGTAAATTGGAACTATCCTTCATAGTACAATGCATTTTACCAGTCCAAATATTTTTCTTAAAGACAAGACAGGAGTTTTTTTCTTGGAAGTATTTTCCTTCAGTGACTTAAGGAAGCATATTCATGGACTACTTATGAAAAGAGAGATACAAACAATGTGGCACCGCTAGTTTCTCTGGATGGGGGAAGAGCCTGCATTATTTCAGCAGCTTCAGAATCAGTCATTGGAGCAGCTGCCCTGAGCAGGAAAAATGTTGTCTGGGGAGTGGGAGATAAGGTAAGATAGAAGCAAGGACCTCAGAGGACAGAGTCGCATCCTAATTTGATGATCCAGGTGCAAATCAATGGCTCCACTCATTTCAAAAATGGGACAGGCGGCATATCTGGATCTGAATTTGGACTAAATCGTCAGGAATGTTCAGGCCTGTGATTTTGTTGCTGGTCAAATGACTACGATTATTACAATCAAATGTGACAATACAATGACATTTTACCTAGGGGCAGGCACACAGGTGAGATTAAAATAAGAACTGACTTGAGCCTTCACCAGGAAATTGAATCTAACCCTTTTTGAAGTTAAACATTTTGATATAAAGTTTTTCATCGTAAGGGTAGCCTGCATAAAATGACTGAATTCCCGGTGTACTGTGAGCACTTTGTATGCTACAGTTAAATAGTTCCAGAGATGGGAACCAGATTAACTTTGAAATCTCCATCCTCCCCTCACAAACAGCAGTTCGGCTCCTCTCGTGGCAGCAGAAGTTTGCTGGCAGCCTGTGCTATTTTGATCATGGTCCTGCCTAGATCTACTAGGAGCAGAAATAATGATACAGTGGTAAGAGCCCTAGCAGTTGGCCGATGCTGGATCCCTCTCCAATGCCATTAGTGATGAGGCTCGAACAATAGCGACCGCGCTGGGGAATTGAAGAAGGGAAGAAAAGGCTGGTGATGTCAAGACCCGTCTGGTTCTCTTCAAGCCATTGTGTTGCATGTTGTAATGTTAAACCTCTCCTATGTTATGGGCTAAATTATGGGCTTCTCAGAAGTCTTTGCCCAGCGAGGGACAACATATTGTTCCACAGATTTCCAGCCAAAAGGGAACCGTAAATCGTCCGGTCTGATCTCCCCTTTAATCGTTAAGAAGCTGCTGTTCCATCCACACACTCCTGCATTAGCCCAAAGACATTAGTCAGACAAAAATATCTCAGCTTTTCAGAGACTCCACTGTGTCCTGCTGCTGGCAAAGCATGGGAGATACCAGTGTGCCACCCGCTCGTGAAGCCTCTGAAGCTGCCAGGGCAGCAGAGGATGAGACAGTCTGCAGCAGAGGATGACAAAATCCAAACTTCCCAGCTTGCCAGTCTGTCCTGGAGGGAAATGTCCTGCTGATGAATCTGATCAATCCATGGTTAAACTCTCTCAAAACCGAACCGGAGGTGTATCCAAGCCTCCTCTTTTTTCCACGGGTTCCTGCACCAGCTCGCCCTGTGCCCGTAGCTTAGCAGCCCATGTTTTGAGGCAGAGCAGAGGTGTTCCCAGCCAGTCCTACAGCACACCACCATGTAGGACTCAGCCCTTGTTCGGCCCTATAACGGTCAGCTGCAGGCCCCAGGAGGACACACTCGACACGGCAGCATTTGCCTTTCCAAAAGACCTGCTGCTAAACCTCGTGTCTCCTAACCCTCTTTCTGAAAGCTGTATCCCTGGTGCTCCTACAGGCCCTGATGTAGAATAAAGTCCTGTTGTAGTGCTGGACGCCCAAACCACCAGATCTGCCCCAAAGAGCTTACAGCAGACATATGAGATGGAGAGAGGAGATGATAAACCAGCGGGGGAAGCCCAAGGTCACGGTGAGATGATAATGATAGATGTAATAAGCAGCAGTAACAACACACAAACTATCATGTCGCTGCCCTTTGTTAGCTCAGTTTTGAACCCTTGGGCTTTGCTAATTATAATGACACAGTGAGAACTAAAAGGGGAAATTACCCACAAAAAAAGGATGTTAACCACTTCGTCTCTACAGCCACACTGCATATTTTGTGCTTTGCTCTAGTAGTTCAGTAGAGGCTCCATTAAAGTCAATGGAAAGTCAGGGTGTCCCTGGTGGATTATGCTGTAGCAAAGTAGTTTAAATTTAATCTAGGGTCGGATTTAACACATTTAAAAGAGAGCAAATTCACTGTTAAGTCTAACAGTCCAGTCAATACTTCAAGCTGATGGTTCTTACTCTGGCACTGCATTTTTATATTCTGACAGAAGGCAGAAATCATGTCCATGATCATCCCATCATTACTGGCTCCAGTTGGTTTTTTCAAAACACAAAAGAAAGCCAGATGCCCTGTGCTCAAAGAACAGCCATGGGATTTTGGTGCTTCTTTGAAAATCCCATATATGATCAGCAAAAGGCAGAAAAACACACCAGAAACACAATTTGTGGAATATTACATTTGAACGTAGAGTTGGAAGAGCTGTTCCCTGGCACCAATGACCAGCTCCAAAACACTAGCTGGTGATTCAATAAACAAACCAGTTCAGTTCCATCTTCAGAATACTTTTTTCCTACCACTGCAAGATCACTTCTGAACCTCATTGCTCTGTTGTTTAGTTAAGAACCACCCAATTTCCAGCCTGAATTGATTCAAGGCCAATTTATGACCGTGTACTCTCATGTGAATTTTGCCTTTTTGCTGTCATGGGTCTCCAGTTTTCCTGGCACTGAGCCCTCATCACCTTTATGGATGAATGCCACCTGTGTGAATACACAGTAATACAGAAACAGCCTTCCCTTTGACGCTGACCAGCAGAAGAGGTGCTGAGGGGGAGCAGAAACTGATGGGAACTGGGCAGAAGTTGGGAAGGGTCTCTGGGTCTTCCTTGGGGAGGAAAAATTTGGGCAGAGTAGGAACGGGCCCATGAATTTCTCTCTTTCCCCTTCAAGACCCCTTCTGCAAGAACTAGCTGTGAGATCCTACTTCTTCACCTCCTCCATCTTCCTCCACCCGCTTGCACCCTGCCTGCACAGCAGCCCCAGGAGCTGGTGCTTGGCTGGAGCCGTTGCTCCTGCTGCAAGTCAGTCACTGCCTCCTCGGGCAAGGATGCAGCCCATTGCCCTAGGCCTGTGCCTGAAGATTGCTCAGGCTCCTGCCATCTGCTTCTGTTTTTCCAGACAAAATACGCTACGTTTCTGAGTTTCCCATAATAGGATAGGCTGCCCCCCCCCCCCCCCCCCCCCCAAGTCATTCTGGCAGATCTTCTCTCCTCTGGTTCCAACTCCAGATCGCTTCTCCTTACTTGCATTTCCGAGAGCTTCTCCATGCCCCAAGCAGGCTCATATCTGATACGCCCTGAAACCACCTTTGGTTTTTCACCAGCTACACCGCACTGCTGAGCTGCGGGCAGATGTGTCCCCTTTGCCCGTGCTCAGAGCTACACTTGCTCTGATCCAGAAGCTGTTTGATGGCGTGAGTGTTATATTATTCCTGAATTAACACGCTCTGCCTCCCAGTGGGCCTTATTAGCTCAGGCACAAACCTCACTAACACGGCTGTATGGTTTCTGTCCCGGAGAAGGTTCGTATCTGGCCAGCTTGCAGTATCCATCCATCTGCCCCCTCCATATAGATACAGCATGGTACTCCTGTGACTAGACAAGATATCTTGTCTCTTGCCTTTTCAACACTTTCCAGCTGATTATTTTCATTTTATAGAAAAAGTAGATACTATCAGAGCCTGAAGTGTATGCCCTGTACCATGTAGGCAGGTACTACACACCAGTGCACAACTCGACTTGACTCTACCTGCACATCACGTTTTCGGCAGCTACACAGTTAGTCAGACAAAAAGCTTTTTTATGGTAAACCCCTCCATTCATGTAAAGCTATCGTCAAAAAACAGCTCAGAACTACCATGTGGGATCCAGTCACTTCACCTAGCCTGGCAGTGGTGGGGCTGCTGGCTCCAAGGTATGAACCACACATGGCTGTGCAGCAAAAGCTCAAAGATTAATGCCCTAGCCTGGAAATCAGGCCAGGTACTTCAAATCTCAGTCCCACCAGATCCTGCTTCACAGTCTTAGAGCTGCGCGTTCAGCAGAGACAGAGAAGACCTGTGCTCTTGACATGCACACCCTTGCTGTGGTTGTGGTTGTCTGCACTGAAGTACTGCTGTATCGTTCGAGATAATGTTACCTGGGTTCAGGTTCTCCCTCCCCTTACTTATGTATGGTCTAAGTGGCTGAAAATATCCATGAAATGGAGATATACCTCTTCATTTAAAACTGGAACCTTTCTAATGACTACATTAATACCCAGGGTCCTGTGGACACCTGAGACGCTCTCGGTCCTAAGCAGTACAGCCTGAAGAGCCAGCTAGTCAATAAAATAAAATACCCATTCTCTTTAATTAACATATGAAATAAACACAATCTGTGACACCTAGTGTGCAGCAGCAATTAAGAGGCATTGCTTAGTTAAACCTCCTAATACCTCATTTAAATATGCAATTAAGGGATAATTGCCTTCAATCAATAAAAAATTGAAATATTTTGCAGGGACCTCAATTATTTTTTTAGAAGCTTTCTACTTTGTACTTGGTCTGGGCTAAGCCTCCAAGTCTTATGCCACTTGTTAAAGAAACATTATTCTTTTCAGCATTCCATTGATTTATGGCTTTTATGCATCCTACCAGCATCGTAAGTGTCCGAAGCTAACACTAAGCCCATGCAAAACATTTCTTTTTGTGTTATCAACGATTTCCATTTGCTTCAAACTATCCATTCTAAGTTCTCCTTGGATCATCTCCCTTTTCTGGTCCACACAGACCAACAGCATCTCTTTGTGCAGGGCGTTACACACAGAGCTTCCTCACAGACACCTTAACAATTCTGTTGTAATGCAATTGTTTTCCCCGTTTTTCAATATCTGCTTGCAAACAAGCAGTACTTCAGTTGTGCACAAGTGCTAGTAATTCAAACCATATATCCAGCCCCCATCACTGCCTACACACAAATCAATCCTCAGTAAAACGAGACAGATCTATGAATCAAACAAGGAACAAAGTCAACCATTGCCTTCCCTCTCAAGGCAGGAAATTAGCAATGCAAATATATAGGCTCATCTAAGAGGTCCTTGAGTGCACTCCATCATGGCACCTCGAACCATCATCAGCCACAGAACAATCAGAATAAAGGGGGAAATATTTTCATGCTCAGTAATTGAATTATGTGGTTAAAGAGACAAGACCTGTGAAAGTAAGTGAGATGAAAAAAACAAGCAGGGGATAAATTCTGACAGGCATTCACAGGCACCTAATGAGCACCAAAGAAAGCAGAGTGTGCTCTACTGACAGGGAAACCTCAGTGCAGACCAGGAACCGTGCTGTTTTACAGCTAGCTGTGTAGGGCACTAACGTTGCATTATCTGAACATGTTGTGGCAATCTATCTGGACTATTTCTGTTGTGGGGGAAGGCCAGTGAGGAAGCATTGCTTCGGTTTAAGAAACAAGGGTTCAAAACTGATCTGTTCTGTGACTGCAATTAAATAATTTCACCCCTTCATGCCTTCTTTTCCACCATGGTAGTTCTTCGGGCTTGGAAGGCTTGCTGAGCTGGCTTCAAACAAGGGTCACATCCTCGTTACAGCTTTTCAATTATCTGATAAAACCAAGCCTGGTTTAAGACACATCCTTAATTAACAAAAATACCAACCAAGACTAGGTTCTACTGCAGTCAGTTGATTGCTCCTGCTCCAGAGGTGTTTTTTCAAGATAAGCAACTGACCTGGTTGACTAACAGAAATAATTTTGCTCCCTTCTTGGCTATACATAATGGCTGTCATTAGGCATCTACTGTCATCCTCAGATTCTTACAATGACAGATGTCCTGCAAAAATCCAATGATGTTATGCTAGATGATCCACAGAGAACCAGGATACAGGAACTGCGGTGCTCCAGAACAACAGACACATCATGAGCCAAATAAAAGAAGATCTCCTTGAGTTCACAGTACATGGTAGTGTTGCTTTTCTCAATGTGCTATCCATTTCCTCATTCAGCTCCTGAAAGACCACCGGCTGTGAGATTTTTTTTCTTTATATATATATATGTGTTAAAATTTCTGGTAGTGGTAGATATGTGTCTGCAGCCATTAAGCCCTTATGAAAAGAAGTCTTTATCAAAAGATGCTTCTAAATAACATGTCCAAATCAAGCAGGAAGTTTTGCTAAACACTAGGCAAGAATTAACTGTTATGATGCATACCACATTTGCCACTTCTTTGGCCTATTCTTGGCTTTCTATTATCCAGTTGATTGTGTGTAGGTTTACTGTAAGCTTCAGAAAGACTTTTCAAGAGGCCTGGAGGAAGATTCCAGGGTGCAGCCTGGGTCTGCTGTCTTCCCCCACATGGACTCACTCATCTGCTTCAGCCTGGACGTGGGGGAAATGAGGGGTTCAGTCCACCTAAGTTCAGATCCTTGCTGTAGAGACTGGCATGGGATGCTGGTGAACTGTACTTATCTTTTGTGGTTTCAGATACGGACACATGCTTGCCATAAACCCAAGAGGTATCTCTGTTCTCCAAGAACCTAATACTCACATACCAAACAACACTGAAGAACCACCATAAAGTTACAGCTTTTATCCACCACTATGTCAGGTTTAACCTAGGCCAAGCCTGAACAGGATGGATCATCAACCAGTTACCAATTAAGTGAGCTGAGCTAGTCCCCCAAGGCAGCAATGAAAAAGAAGCCATTACATGATCACTGCGGCTACTTTATTATTAGGAATGAACAGCAAACCAGGTCCTGAAGGATCTCATTCATTTCCGTATAAGGTCACAGAGAAAAAATTGGCTGCTCTCATTTACACCTGTCAACCCCAATGAAAGGAGTGGAGTGGAATGGATATAACTGAGAGCAAAATTAGCCTACAATGCATAAACATTGTCTTGTGTTACTTGCACATTGCTTTCCATGTGCAAATTGATATATCAGCTGGGTAAACGATGCATCAGTTGAGACTCAGACAGAGAAGAACATGTGTATTTTTGCTCTGTTATCTACCATCACTTTGCATCAAAAGTAAAATGTCTGACCTGAAATCAAACCATTTTTCAGGAATCAAGCTGAAAAATGTCATTATCCAGCTCATCTCTCCAGTAACTCTCCAGGAAGATGTAGTAGCCTCAGAAAAACTGTTTTCCATCTGGTCCTAAATTTTCATAGAGAATCAAAACAAACAATATTCTGAGTGTAGTAAGAATATATTGCTTGATAATAATGAAACTGGATATCACAGTGGAATTCAAATGTACTGTCACTTCATTACAACACGAGCCTGGATCATTATACCACCAGCCTGGTATTTCCAATAGACATATGGGACAAGAAGCAGTTCCTGGTCCAGAAAGCCATGAGCCTTCTCTTGGTGATGTGTTACATCTGCCATCCCTGGTGGATGTCCTAGACACCACAAGGCATCTTAATCAGCATTTAACATTTCTGATTAGGCAACTGAATTGAGTCCTCATGGTGAGACATGTCTTAAGAAGCATGCTTAATAAACAGTAAAAATATGATGTCTGTTCAAGGTTGGTCTTCATGGAAAAGCTAAATAAAACTGTATTAGGAACCCCAGGGCACATGGAGTGGGCCCACAGAGGGGACTGAGTTATAGAATTGGTCTTTTGTTCAGGTCTGAAAGCATGGCTAGATTAGATGATTTAATGCCCTAAACCCTTTGGCAAGGTACATTAATTCAATGTCCTGGCCAAATTGTGTTTGTACTTTAATGCCAATTTGTGTTCAAAATTATTTGAATTAATTACTCCTTCTTTCTAAAACTGCTGGGCTGTATTTCTGTTCTCTTTCAAGCAGTTTTCTATTGCAATTCAAGGAACGTGAGACTAGCCTCCTGTGTCAATATTCTTACCATACTTCCTTCCACAATAACTTTGCTTCTCCTTCTGACTGGAACGTGCTATGAGAACGAAGAATTAATACAGACAGGCTGAGGGGTACATTTTTTCCTTTTAAAGTGAATCACAACAAGTCCATTCTCAGTCCTACTCCAATAGTGGTACTAAAACACAGGGATGATACTTTGCAGTTTGGACGTACAGACTGATGCCTTTGAAGCACAAATAATCTGCGTTGGTCCCCAGCTATGCTTAGGAAGCCTCACACGTCCCTGGTGCATAGCACAGTGGCAGGAAATAGCTCCTAAAGGGCCGTAGATTTGCTGTGTAATTTTTTTAATTACTGCTTATTTAGGAAACATAAATACTTTTACAAATCATTACCATGTAAGTATGAAGCACGCACTATTTTTAATTAAAAAATGAAGCTAGCACTTTTTCACTGAAAGAAACATTGTGAGAGACACAAAGCCATCCTTTCATAAGGGCTCTTTCCAAGGACAAATATCTTCATCACCTAGGATGATGGTGGGAGTTCAACCGGGGTTTTTCTTTGTCCTGACAGCCAATGCCATTTGCAGTTCAGGAAACCCTGAGTTGTGGTAAATGTTGTATGAGAGTAAAGCAAAGGTGAGCAACAAAGGACTAGCTGGTTTGTCTTCACCAGGAGAGAGCAGACCCTGGTGTTCAGGAAACAAATGCTGCCCTAGCGCTTAAGAACCTCCTCAGAGAGCTGCTGCTGCTGTGTGAGAGGAGTTGATATTAGTTGCTATTAAGATACAGCTGGGCTTGGAGACTTCCAAGGTGCACACCTCAAAGAGATTATTCAGCTAGTATTAAAACTCTGCATGAAAATGTGGGTGTTTTTCTCAAGAGCTATGTATGGCTGAAGCAGCCAACTCTCCCGTACCGTTGGGGTGGGGTTTTTCTGGAAGTGATTTTTCCCTTTGTTGTGTTTTGTTTTGTTTTTTTAATTTTTACTTTTTGCCATTTGCATTCAGCTTAATTGATTGGAAAGGAATAATAAGAATGCTGGAGGACCTAAAACCCTGAGGAAGCCCAAGCTGTATGCTAAGTTGGTGCCTACCAGCAGCTTTAATCTCAATTAGTCCAATTTGTGATTGTTTGTTTGTTTTTTCTTATTCACAGCCAAGCTAAAAACAAAACTTAACTCTGAACAGTCATAATAAAAGAAGCACTTCAGCTTCATGGTTTAGCTTTAAAGAGTGGTTCCATCTTCAATTGAATCATTTTCCTGTTAAAGCATCATAGCCCTGGCCAAGCTGCCCCACAAGCTCTTAGTTTACAGAATCTTAACTGAAATGGAGTAAAACAGGACAAAGGAAGTTAGGAGCTGAGAGATCTCCAGGGACATTTCCCATCATCACCAGTGCCATGGTCTGGAAGGCTGCTCCTTCAAATTGGTGAGCTTCTTTGAAAATCAAGGAGGTTTTCCCAACTCAACTCTTCCAAAAGCCCACATCCTACATGAGAAAATTCCCAAGAGAGTTCAGCTGTCCCCAGGGCCCTGCAGCCCAGCATGGGCTCAGGGAAAATGGCATATCTCTCAATGCTTTTTTTGTCCCACCCTCCAGCGCAGGACTTGGAGGGTAAAATTCAACCTCTTACCTGCGAAGACTACTCTGTAAAAGTATGATTCGCCTTTACATGGTCCTTGCTGTTATTAATCCTGCCTTTATGCATACTGTACCTCCCAGGAGAGTCATCATCAGAGAGGACAAGGTATGTGTACTCTACTGCCCTACAGGAGGAAGCTCACACTGAGCTGCAGGTAGGGTTCCAAAGGAGGATACGTGGCAAGCAGCACCCAGGCCATGGATGGACCTCAGCAGATGTTCCACTCTTCTGCCCCTGTATAAAGCCTGTCCTGCATACTCTAAGAGCAAGGCTGGCAGCTGGAAGTGCAATCACAGCCCCAACAGCTGCATCGTGTGTTAGCTGTGGTCAAAAGCATGTAGAGAAACACAGCTTCACCCTAATACTTCTCATGTATGAAAATGGTGAATGCTGACTGCAGAAAGAGTTTCACGAGGCAGATGTTTTAGCTCTTCCATTGATCCAGAAGAGATCCTTCTATGAGAGGTGAAACACCATTCAAACTCCTTTGCTGTGGAGCCAGAGCAGCCCCCAACTCTTAGCACACCTGAAATGTGTGAATAGAGCTGGGAATGTGTGAATCCAATCGGGGGTCCACAGCTGTGCTAAGCATTTACTGGCTTGAGAAAAACACCCACTGCAAAGCCTACTTCTCTCTTCATGTCTCTTTCCCCTGTCCAAGAAAAAGGAACTCATTCTGGGCTACCCAGCTGTTGCTTTCACTGCTCCAGCCACCACCATCCTCCTCCCCCAGCCCCAAATTAATGCTCCTCCTAAAGCTTTTACCCTCTGCAAATTCTGTCATTTCCAATGAGTCTTGTGCTGTAATTTAAAAGATAACTCACTCCTGTTTCCAGCGTTTTAATGCATTTTATTTTTTTCTACAAGCAATATACGTGTGTAATTAATAAACAATTTAGTATGTTGAGGAACCTAGGAACTTGGCGAATGTTCTGGGGATATGAAATCTCAGGAAAAGCAGCACATTATAAGAAATAGTAAGTAATTACTTATGTAAGCTTTTCTTTTTAAATTCTAAGAACATTAGCTACTAATTACCTACTAATTACCAGTACTTCAGCAGGTGTTTGCACTTAACTGTAGGCTAAAGCCCCTGTGAAAAACAAACCCCTCACACTCCCTCTCAAGATTAAAGCAGAATCCCACTGGACTTTATAATACAGCATAGGTGTAGCCGAGCTGTTTACATGTCAGTCCTTTAACCACTTAGCTGCTTAAGGTGAAAACAGGCTCCACTTTGTTTCCCTTGTTTTTTTCTGCCAGAGTCAAGGTGATTTGCTAGGATGAATAACTGCAGAGGCAATGAGCAAAATCAAAGGGTTAAAAGGAAACTATGATAAGACTTCTTCATCATCTGCACATTTATCTCACTTTCGTAGTGACCTGGCAGAGGAAATCTCTGTATCTGATCATGAATGGTGCTGGCTGAACAGGGTGAGAATGAAACCCTTTCTGTAAAAAGTTCCCTGAATTTAAAAAAACAGACGCAGAGCCCTCAGCTGGTGTAAAGTGGTTTAGTTTCACCAGTGTCGATACCTGAGTCAATACTTATGCCACTTGAGGAGCCGGCCTGCGCTTCAGATCCAATCTGTTCATGCCTCTTTTGGAACACTAATTCATACTGACTAAATTTTACTCAAACAAGTGTTTAAAAGCAATGAATTTCAAGTTTAGAAGCACAGGTTCAAGCTCATATCCCTGACCACTTAAAATTTCAAATTGTGGTTTATCCGGTTACCAAAAACTGTTTTACCATTGACAGAAGAAAGATGTCAGACGTAAGAAGTCCAGTTAGAGAATGGATAACAGGTGCTTGTAGCAACCTGTCACGTTGCCCAGCTTGCACCTTCTGCAGAGCACCTAAGGGACAGATGAAAGGACTGAGAGGCACACCTCAGGGCTGTATTTTTCAACAAAACGGTTCACAAATGAATAATTCCAACAGTGCCGCTAACACATTTTTGCTTTTTACCCTCTCTGCGATTTATAAGATCTATTCAAAATATATGGTTGCTTGTTTCACTTCTGCAAAGATTACTTCTTTTTCACTGAAAAATAAGACTCGAAGGTAGGCAGTGGAGGTAGTTCAGATCATCACCATTTTTCTGTGGATGCTAGTTAGACTACAGGTCCCCTCCAGATCCATTTTTCACTGAGGTGATAGAAGTAGTGACTGTGCTGTGAAGTATTAGGTCACAGCAGTAGAAGTGCTCATGCCTACAGCTGGGAGCTAAGTTTTTTGAACAGCACATCTCTATTAAAACAATAGGAACTGCAGGAGACTAGAAACAGTTGAAAACCTGACCCTTTCATTCAGGTACTTAAAGGGGAGCTTCTGGCTGCTAGTGTATTTTAAGACTTGAGTCCGTCAACTGAGAAATTAAAAGCTGCTTTGACATATGAGTGAACCAAATGAAACCATGAGGCTTCCGAGAAAATTATACAGCTCAACCTTGGTGCCTTCCATCCGAGGCTCTCAAAACCATATATAAAAATTAACAAAATAGCACGCCTGGGAGGAAAGTCATTGATGTTTCACCAGTCAACAAGCTGAGGCTTTGCATGGCAAAATGTCCTTATGTCATTAAAAAAAAGGATTTAAATGTCATTTGTTCTTCATTTTAAAATACTTTCTTCTCATTTGTTTTTCTCTGCTGGAGGTTTATGGTAAGATTTTTGGAGGACCTAAATGGTGGGCAGAGTAGCAGCACTCTGATCTAAGGCTGTAAGTGAGCTATTTCAGTCGTGACAAAAGACTCGTGTGCCTCAAAGCTGGTCTTTTTTTTACCATTGGTTCAGGTGATCTAATAAAAGGTGCTACTTCTCTATATAGGCTTAACCTCACTGACTGCTGCAATGACACGAGTGTAGATGGTTCATCATATGTATTTATAAGATAACGCCATTTATGTCCTCAAATGAAGACCTTACCAAAAATTGTAATGCAAAAGGGGAAATTAAGAACCAGGAATCTCTTAGGCAGAGCCAGCTGACTTGCTGCTGCTCCCGAAAGGTGAGCTGAAAGGCAAGCTCTCAGCTCCATCTTCCTCCTCCTCTCCTCTTCCCTCCTCTGCACCCACCATTCTTCCCTCCTTTTTTGCCATGTGCCATGATCCTCCTCTTCTGCTTCCACTGGTTCTGGAAACTGTTGGGTACTTCAGACGTCTGTTTCAGTTTGCTAACCAAGGAGAAAGTTGTCCTTTTCAGAGGGAAGAATTAGTTTTATGCTGGCACAACGAGTTAACAGAGGGGTCCGGCAAGCACCAGAGCCAACACAAGGTAAGAGGTGTCCCGGCTCTGGTTGTGCCACAAGGCTCTGCAGCCTCTTCCTCTACCCCTGGTTTGGCTGCTGGTGCTCCTGGTGGGGCTATGGGATGTGGGACCCCACGGCTCATGAAAGAGCCATGTGAGATGAACAGGGAGAAGCCCTGCTATGGCCTCCCACCTTGGCCCAGGAGCTGCATCTACACCCTAGTGACCTGGGCTGTGGTCAACTCTCGTAGCATCACCAGACTTGCTCTGCTCTTCTTGCTGGACTGCCAATGGCCAGTGTCCCATGTGGGTAAGGGCACTGTCCTGTCAGCCCTGCTGCCATCCCCTGCTCCTCGGTCCCTGCACCCTGCAGCGCAGCCCGACAAAGGATGGGAGTGCTGGCGAAAGGGGGAGCAGGTGAGGTAAAAATGTGACACCCTCTTCAGCCAAAAATTAGCTACCTGACCACCCCATTAGACACCCCATAGGTGCTGGGCACTGGGGATGCAGAGGGAAATACCTCTGGACCAAAGGAGTGTTTGCGACATCTTGAGTTTCATGGTTAAATTAATTTTACTCATAAAAATTTTTGCTACTTTTTAACCTATTTTTTCCCCATTCTCACTGCCTTCCAGGTGGTTCTCTTTGGGATTTTGTAGTCCCAGCAGCGCCTTGGTGGAGTCAAGGTTGAACACCTTCTCCTGCACGCGTCATGGGCACTATGTATGCCCTGGCCCACAGACATCATTTCAGGGGGTACAGAACCAAACTGCAGAGAGGATTTTACTCATCTCTTTTCTTTATTCTCATATAGAAGAGGAAAAAAAATGCAGAGCCAGGATTTTAGCCCTTCATTTTATAATGTAATTGAAATGCCAAGAGACTGAAAAAATTCAATGTTGATGAAGAAACGGATGTTAGTGCAATGAAGAATAGCTCTGTCTTTGTCAGTCTGCAGTCTTTTATGTGTCACAGGCTGTCACTTTCTATTGCATTTCAACTGACTAATTACCCCAGTTTATTAAAAGTGAATATGAATTCACATTTTTTACTTTGCCGTGTTCCAAGTGTTAGTGTTATCAGGAGCTATTACTGAATGATAGATCCCACAGTTCTAGGCTTCCTCATGTGAGCAAGTACAGAGCAAATCTACCTCAATATAAATGAAAACCAGATATATTCATTTAAGGGGGAAATATATACTCTGTGCAGTGTATGTTCACATCCAAGCATTAATCACCCTGGTGTGTCCCACATGGCTCAGTGTATTATTAGAACCTCACTCACAGAGCAGAAGAGTGTCTGTAAGTGATGGTGTTGGAAGGGTTGGACTTGAATTAAATGTACTCATCGCTTCCTAATGGGGAGGTATTTTCTGACAGCTGTAATGAAAACTGCTGCTCATCAAAAGGTACTCTGTGTCCTAGCTCGCAAATCCAACCTCAGCTGCAAGTTGCACATTTAAATTTCAAAGTTTTTATCTCTAGCCACACTGGAGTGCACTTATAAGTGCGGTGGAAGGGTCAAATTAGATGAAATCAAAGCCCTGCTTCTACTGAAGAGGCAATTTTAAGCTTTTGCAATTGGATCTGTGTGTTGTTATAGGCTTAAAAAACCTCATCATCAAAAATAGGGATTTCTAGAACACGGTAATTATCACTTTGATCTGCCCAACTCAGTTCCAGCAGTAACTACAATGTTAAAATTTCCTCATTCTATATAAAATAACATATTCAGAAAAACAGGTGCGTAGACTATAATAGTTCTTGCACAATTGGTACCCCCATTTATTAATGCTGGTCCTTCACACCTTCCCCTACCTTTGTGAGCGTGCATTCAGATTTCTTGTGAGGACATCCGCGCTGGCTTTGAAGAATCTGGACGCTGGTATAAGCCTTCCACGCATTGGTAATAATAATCAATAAAAGGAATAACAATAACTTAGGAAGTTATGTCAATAAAAAGTTCTGGGAAATAATGGAGCATCAGGTCTTGGAGGGAAATGCCATTTTGCCTGAAAGCATAGCACACACAATCAACAGGAAAAGGAAGAGGATTTCATTCTTCTAGTATTTTCCTAGTGGGTACTCATTGTTTATCACAAAATACAACTATTGTATGTTTTCCTAAGATTTGAGATATTTACCATTTCACATGCTAAACAAAATGTTCTTTCGTTAGAGCATAATTGGAGGGAAAATATATCACAAGACTGACTGTGGCGGTGGCTTTGTCATCTTGTACATTTACAAAAAAGAGGCTGAAGTGTGTTTTTTTACAACATGCCTGCACAAAGAGAAGTGGTGGGACATGCATTCCCATTGCCTGGACTCCAAGCAGGTCAGCTTGATGAGCTAGCTGTGAAGTTCAAGCTGTAAGGTTCCCTTCTCCAGTGTTTTCAAGTCCTCTGGGTATGATGCATAGGATGTTTAAAGGACTGGATGAAGCTATCTCATTGTGGGTTTGTGCCCAGGCTTATGTACTGATGGCCATGAATGGAAGATACACCCTGAATCACCTCTCCTGTTGTCAGAGAAGATCAGCTCCCTACCTCTTGGTTTAAGGGTGAAGTGGTATCAATCTGGCTGCACCCATACACAGAAGATAAGCTTTGACGTTGGTCTGCACCAGGCAGGTGCATCTCAGGTGGGGAGTGCTGATCCTGGATGCCTCAGCCCCTGTTGGATTTGCAAGGAATGTGGCCTCTCTCTCTCCCTTCTTGTGGGGAAGGGAAGACAAATAGCGGGACAAGTGCCTGTACCCCTGGAGTGACTTTGGTGGCAAGTCAGGGAGCTGCAGGGAAGGGAGCCAGGAGGGCCTGAGGATGCAGGAGGACATCTCCTAACACAAAGAAGCAAGCCTGCTGGAGCAGAGAACAGTACTGGTGACAGAGAAGGAAAGAGCTTCTCCACAGGCAGGGATGCAGGAGCTGGCTTCCTCCTGAGGCAAATGATACCCGTGGAGATTAAGAACAGGTATGTTAACCAGGTAGTAAGCAATCTTCAAATCCCAGTGCTAAGGAGAAATCACACAGCCCACCTCAGCTACAAGAATTGTATGCAGCCCTTCCTAAAAATAAAAGAAAAGCTGATGACCTCCTTCTGATAGGACAGAGAGGAGGTTCTCTGCTGGCTGGATGTGCTGTTCAGGGGAAGCAGGTCAGGGAAGGAAGGGGAGCTGCCTGCCATAGGCTGAGATGCTGTTGGAGGGTGTTCAGGTTTTTCTGCTGCACTGGCTCCATGCAGTTCATCCACCAAGCTGCTAACCTAGTTAGAAGGGCTTTAAAGTAGGATCGAGGGAGGAGTTGACTAGGGAAAAAAAAAAAAACCAAAAGTGAGCATAAACAAGAGCAGCCTGACAGGGGCCTAAAATTTCAGAGGTTTTGGTATTCATAATAGGGTCACAGGAGAGACACGGAGGGTAGTGAATCAATCCACTGAACACTTTAGATGTCTGTATACTAATGGAAGAAATATTTGGGATAAACAGGCGGAGCTGGAAGTCTTAATACAAGATCAAAATTATCACTTAATTGGCATAACAGAGTCTTGGTGGGATAATTCACATGACTGGAATAATAATATGAAAGGAAGAACAGGCAGGGGGAAAACAGGAGGGGTGTTGCTGGAAGCCTGGCATGTAGAGAAGACTAAACCTGCCTGAAAAATTTATAGGTAATAATTACAGAGGAAAGGAACTCAGGTACTTACATGGTGGGAGGGCCACCACAACTGGCCACAAAACCGATCAAGTGAGAGAAGCTTTCAATGGTAGCAAGGGGCCTTTGGCAATGCTGGAAATGGAAAGTCCCTGCAGCAGGAGACAGACTGACCAGCATGTGCGTGGGGGGCAGAGAAGGAAGGAGCAGTGTTCAGATATGGACAGAGTATGAAAGATTACTAGGAGCATGTAAGGACAGAGCAAGAAAAGCTGGAACAGAGACTGAAACACCATTAGGCAGAGGCACCAAGGGTAAGAAAAGATTGTTCTGCGTGTGCATTAGGAGCAAGAGGTAAGCCAAGAGCAGTGCTGACAGAACGACCTCGAGGCAGAGAAGTCTCAAAAAGGATGCAGAGAAGGCCTGTGCGTGAAGTGTGCTTCCTGCAACTTCATCAGTTAAAAGGTCAGTTGTAAGCATGCAGCTGACATGATTAAATCAGAAACAAAATGAAGATTTTTGCCTAGAAAAGGGAAGGAATAGGTAAAGGGTATTCATTTAAGTTCATTTTCTTAAAAAATCCTTTGAGTCTGATGAATTTTGCATAGGATACTTAAAGGTCTGGCTGAAGCTGTCTCAGAGTCATTAGTAGTGTTCCTGGGAACTTGTGGAGAGGAAATGAAGAACTATACAGGTAGAAAAGCACAATATTGTGCTTTTATTTAAGGAAAAGGGAGAATCAAGGAATTATTGAAGACATCAAATTAACTTCAATCCTCAGAACAATTCTGTAAGAAGTAAAGCATCTGAAAATCAATATTTATGTATCATACTATGTCAAATGAACCTTATTTTCTTTTCTGACTGTTTAATGGGCCTTTTGGGTAATGGGAATTAGTAGATGATGAGCACCTTGACTTTAGTAAGGTTTTGACACTATTCCATCTGATATGGTTGTAAGAGATTATAGAGCAGACAGAGAATATTTTGAATTGCAATTACAGTGCTTTATGATAAAATCAAAAGTATTTATCATGGAATTCTATAAAGGCCTGATCTGGGTCTGGTTCAGTGCAGGGCAGTGCGGACGACATGGCAAGTTGCAAGTAAGATTTCCATGCAATTTTAACTAAAATCCCATTTCTCCATTCCAAAGTAATCTTGTGGCTCTTCTTAGAACTGATAAACCTCTGCTGAAATGTTGTGTCTACACTGGGGTAGGAACAGGAGAGGTAACTTTTAGAAAAAAAGCAGAGGAAAAAAGAGGTGAGCGAAAGGTGACTTTGGAAGAAAGATTTTAAAATCTAGGATTGTTTAAACTAAAGAAGAAAAGGCTGAGGATGGATTTAATACCAGTCCTCAGATATGTAAAAAGTTGTTAAAGGGCATAGGAATGCTCTGCCACAGCTATGGTGAAGGAGTTGAATAATAGAAGCAGGCTCAGCTTTAGGAAACCTTTCTAACCAGGACTGTAATGAAATGGTAGAAGTTGCTTGTTGATGTAGAATTTCTTTCAGTAGAGACCCTTGAGCCCTTCTCAGAGGTGGCATAAGTAAGGCAAGATGCCATAGGGTTTCAAAGAAGACAGAGAAGTAGAATAGGCAACTTCCTAAGGTCTTTTTCTGGCATTTTTTTTTCTGTTTTTTTGTTATTTCAAGTTTTCAGCTGTAGGACAGCAAAGCGCTCCAGTTGGCTTCACTCAGCTCCTGCAAAACTCTTCAATTTTACTCAGATTTTAAAAGAATTTATAGGGTTGAGTTTAAAGCTAAGGACAGTTGTACTTACAGAGAGGTAGCTCCTGAGCGGCTCGGGCATGAACCAGCATCAGATTGTGCTATGTGCCGTGCAAATCTAACAGCCCATTCCGGCAACGTACAAAGGCCACCATTTCCTTTCTCTCAGGAGTTGGGAGATGAGAGGAATGAGCCCTCCCAGTCCCTTCTGGAGCCCAGTCCCTCATCACTGTCAAGTTTTGGCTTTCTACAATGCTTCTTAAGCAACATTTCCCTCTTTAATCTATCACAGTCATCAAGCCCAGCACTCATTTCATTTGTCTCTCTCTTATGAGTAGTTCCATAAAAGCTCCATGTCATGATTTTTTTGCAAGAGTTGAAGTTTCTAGGCCAGCTTTGAGTGTGGAAGTTGGAGCTCTTTTCATGCAGTAAAACTGCAATGGGCACAAGGCAATAGGCTTTTTTTTGTAAAACACATGGTGAGAGGGGACACAGTCTTGAGCACGGGAGCATTAGCCCAAGCCATGGGAGAGCGAGGCCTGACAGTGAATTACTTGAGTGGCACTGTGCAGCCATTTGTCCCCGCTGAGCTGCCGGTACTGCAGGATTAGCAGCACTGCCTCACCCCACGGAGCAGTTCTGAGGATAAATACATGAGGTGCCTAAATACAGTAGTAACTGGGGTGTTATAAGCCCCTAAGGGGGATTTACTGGTGCAGAGGCAAGAGGACAGTTTTGATTTCCACTCCTTTTAAGTTTTGTGTTTGGCATGTTGACCACTTGGCCCACGTAGGAGCAGAGCGGGATATATGACTGAAGCCCACACTTCTCCTTGTAAGAAGGACTCAGTCTTTGATTAGGCAAAAGTGCTTACTCTTGTACTTGGCTTTGAGCATCTGGAGGGTCCCAGGGCCCATTCAGCTAAGTACTTACCACAAGGGATGAAATCTCGCTCTGTTGAAATCAACAGAACTTTCACCCTGGGCTCCAGCAGTGAGCCCCTGGGCTGCAGTTTCTCCCCAGCTTCCATCCCATTCATCTCAGGGATGTGCAAATACATGCCTTAGTGCTCCACTGAATCAGGATGTTTCTTCTGGAGAAAGTACATGGAGAACCAACATACTCCTTGCCCCCAGCTCTCTGCCAGCTCAGTGGATTCCTGCCCTTAGAGCACCCCAGCTGCACAGTCCACGTCTCTGCTGGAGCACAGTGCCCCTTCAGACCTTTTAGGAGGGCAGTGCGAGCTCTCCGTAACCTGACTGCTAACGCCTATCTGTGCCAGAAACAGATGTATTTCAATGGCGTTAGTTAATATGGCTCATTTGGACCCACGCAAGTCAGGGAGAAGTGGCAGGAGCAGCTCTGCTGCTAGAGCCCAGAGGACAGTAACTTCCAGCAGACAGCACTGGGCGGGCTGGAGAGGGGATGGGGCAGTACCTCCTACATCTGGAACCAGAAGGAAATGTGGCCACATCCACACAGGTTTTCCTGAACTCCTTTGGTGAATTGCTATCTTAGCAACGAAACTGATTCTTTTTTGGAATATTTCTCTGCAGAAATCGTTGCTAAAACTCAGCAGTTTGCAACTCTATTTAACATTTGGCACGGCCATGAGGGAATTGTTAATACACATCTCCCCAAAGGTATTGGCTAAATGTGTGTATTCTCCATAGAGGAGCCTTTTAGGAAATTTCTGCTTCATCTGGAAAACAGTGCAATATATCTCGAAGTGTTTTTCTTTGGTCTTCTGGCTGTATTGAACACATACCTTTTATTGTATATGTCCATAACAGCGGCGCAGTTACATTAGCTAGCTAGACTTACACAGAAAACAGCCAAGATACTCCTCAGGCTTCAAGTTCACAATGGAGGGGAAAAATGCATCTCAGATTCATAAAATGAATATTACTTGGTTGCATAAGAGAATTTTTTGGAGGAGAACTCTGGTAATGAACACAGAGCCTTAACCTTTATCAGAACCTGCCTGAGCCAAACATGCTTTGGTTGTCATGAAACATTTCCAGGAGAACATAAACATTTAGGCAAAAGTGCAACAGGGGAAAACAATGTTTCTTAGCATTTTCAGTCCACACCTCACTTCAGTTGATTATGGATGTTTCTCACCGTGCATATAAATGTGGCTTCTTTGGCTTCTGTGCCTCCTGAGCTCACTCCAGTATGGAAAGAGGGGCCAGGATATGGTCAACTTTGCTTCAGAAATAAAGTGTTTCAGAGGACACGGTATCATTGCGCTATCAAAACCTACGGTTACAAATTTTTTCTTGATATAATTTGTTCAATAAGCAGCCCATGTTTCTTCCTACCTCTGCTTGTTCCTCCCCATTTCTTGAATCAGTTTGCAGATCCTGTGAGTTGACCTGAGTTAAAAACAACCCTACAATACCAAAAGTCATTGCGGCTGAGAGAAATGTCCTTGAAAGCACACCCTGACATGATGCTCTTAAAAAAAATGCTCAAGAACATAAAACAAGAGTGATTTAAAAGATTTGAAAAAAACATTCACTGGAATGCAGCTTTCCACCAAAAAGAAAATATTTTGTGGAAACATATCCATTTTTGGCAAAAATTAAGTGGGAAGGAGAAGTGGAGAGGCACAGAAAGATCACTTGTGTCTCCATATATCCATGTAAAAAAATAAGACCATCTCAAATCCCAAGTGAATGTCCTTAAAACAAAATGCCTCTTTTGACTTGAAGTCGCTCACAAAAATAGTGAACAGCCTCATTTTCATTCCCATCAAATAAAAAATAATTTTGAAATTTTGACATTTCTCATGAAATAATGGTTTCCTGACCCCCCTTAAGAAGCACAGTGAAAAGATCTGGGACAATATTCAGAAAAATTCTTTGTGGCTTATTCACCTTCTGTGAATAAGTTTACTCCTGTCAACTCCAGAAATCTTTGATTAGGTCCAAAACCATCCCCAACATGACCAGTAAAGGCAAATTCTTTGTGGTAGAAGACGGATAGAAAGTGAACTAGTTGTAAAGGGTAGCTCTTTCAGCATGGTACCTTTCATGTACAGCAGGTATCAGTATTCTGAGGTTTTCCAGATTTTGTGATTTCATCTTATTGTTGGACACATTAACCAATGTCTAAATATCCTGTAATAATAACCTTAATAACCTGTAAAAACATGCACAGACTTGTACAATATTAGAATATATAGTAATTAAAGACCAGTGGGTATATCTGAAGATAATTTGGGAAATCTTTGTCCTTATAAGTTTTTTTACCTTAAAGCTGTTTTACTTTCATTGTACTGAGCTAAAAATAGGTAGTCCTTGTTAACCGAGGGACAGTAATTAGCACCTGGGACAGCAGGAGCTGGTAGGTCATGGCTGACGTGAGGACACAGCAACTAAATGAAGTGCAGTAACTTACAAAACCTCTTGAACAGGCATGAAAACAGTCATCTGATCACACCAATCATTTTCCAATAGTTTTTGTATTTACATGTTTTATTGTTGTTTTGGGGGGCTTTATTGAATTATTTAAGAGTTATTAATATTTTATTCATTCTTGTTTCTCTCACTCCTACTCTTCTTGCTATTTCCATGAGCTGAGTAACTTTTCTGTAGAGAAACTTCATATAAGAATTCAATTCTGTAAAGTTTCTTTCACATTTCCTCCTACCTGGAGATTATAATTTCCAGTATCTCCTTGACTTTCCTACAGAATTAGGAAACATATTTATTTACTTTATTTTACATTCTGGCAGCGGCCTTCAGAAACCTGGATTATTATTTTTTCCTTTTCCCTCACAATTCTATTGCCTGCTTTCCAAGTCTGTTTCTTATCCTTTTTACTCTGTGTTTCTGTCACAATTTTACAGTTAGCCATTTAAAAAATATATAATTAAAGTGCCAAAGCACCTGCTAGCCTCATGCATATGCATAAAATAGAATTATGTCCCCTCCGGGACACTGGTGTTGTGACTCTGGGGAAATGGCTAAGTAACCATGACAACGTGTCTCCACCACATCTTATTTCCAGTGATAAAAGCACGATTTACCCTGTTAAACAAACCATATTACAACTTGCCCACAGCAAGTGGTGTCAGCTTTCCAGTGGAGGCACCAGGTCAGGAGGGAGAGCAGCCCAAAGCCATCCATCCAAGCCTCCCCTTCTTTGACACTGCTTCATGGTTATGTTGATGGTAAGAGGCAGGATGAGATTCAATGTACAGTATTTCACATTTCCATCTTGATAGGTGAGATGAAACGAGAGGAGGAAATGGAGTATTCATTAGCTGCAGGCACCAGCCCAATCCCCAGCACAGCAGTGATGGACGATGCAGGAGAACCCGGGGGTAGGACATAGAGATTGGCGGAGCCAACGCACAATGATTCAGACGTTTGAATTAGATAATTTCTGCATCCTCTTTCCTGCCAGTTTGCCAAGGCTGCCAATACTTAGTGAATGCCAGGGAAGGCTACCAGAAACGGTTTTTCAAAGGCTGCTGCCAGAACAAAAAGTTAAATATGATTTTTTTTTTGTAATCTTGTTTATGCTACTGATTAGGTATTATCTTATTTAAAGTGATTTTTAAAATCAAGTGCACTCTTCTTTACATATTTTTGATTTACACCTTGCTTAATTAAAGAAGACGGCTTGCTATTGTATTATCTGTAATAATTTTATAGGAAAACCCTCATCGTTGGATCTTGTCTACTAGCATAATACAGCAATATTTGTATTGCTAGCACTTTGAAGAAGTATTTAAATCAACCAAACTAATAATTTGAATTTTTAAAATATTGCAATGCAAGTGTTTGCTTTAACTCTCTTCTCCCCATCACATACTTAAGGAAAAGTATGAAACCTTAATTTGAGTTCTTAATCACTTGAGGGCACAATTTGATTAAGAACAATAAACAAAGAGGTGAAGAAATTAAAAATACAAAAGAAAACCGAACTGGTGCTTAAAGGTCAAGTACATACACATAATTAGTTCTATTTACATGAAGAATTGCAATTAGCTTTATGAATCACATTTTGAAATTGCCGGGTCTTGTGAGTCCTGGGTGTTTCTTAAAGCATAGGCTGGTAGAGGTATATGAGTAGATCAGATTAGGTAAAAATGGAAAAAAAAAAAAAGCTATACTAGGCTTTCAGTGTGAAGAACTGCAAAGACAAGTCTGAAAATAATATCTGGGCTTACCAAAAGGTGACTAGCAAATAATAACCCAGTATTCATCAGATGATTTGAGGACCTGACTTATAACCACTAAATTCTTGGGACTGACTCTTTCCCAATTCCAAATGTAACCTGCACAAGTCAAAGTAGAGGGATTTTCCGTTTACTCCCTATGGTCATATTATTTTCTCTTCAATAATACCCAACATGGAGGTCAGAGACCTACAAGTAAGAAAATATTAATGGAAGCACTTTTCACAGATTCAAGTAGCTCCAAATATCTCACTCCTTAAGCATGTCGTTTATCACTCAATATTTTGGACCATTTTCATTAAAATACTAATGTATGCTCCATCACACTCACTTGACCTTTGCAATGTTCTTATCCGAGACAGAACAATGCTGGGGGTGCTCCACCTATACCCACCTTACAGGTCCCACATTTCAGAACCCTTCCATTATCAGAAAATGTAACTATTTAGTGGATTCTCAGTGTATCACACGTGCCTTTTTTGTTATGGTCTATAATTGCAATAACATGTAGAAAACACATTTCCTCCTCTTGCAGGGTTCAGATTGAAGACTTTTACTTCAGAAACAAAGTTCAGAACTCAAAGGAGGATTAAACTGAATTCACTAGCAGACTGAAAGGAGAAGCCAATTGCTTCTGGAAACCATAAAGTTGCTACTGAAATGTCTGGTGGTTTTGTAAACTCCAAAACATTTTGACTTAAGTCAATGTCATGTCTTAAAACACCTATGGATGTTCTCAGCTTACTAATGCAACCCAGAGAGGAATCAAAAGGCCACATCTCCAAGCATCAGCTTGGACAGTTCTTCCCCCCAAAAAAAAAACAAACCACGAGCCGAATAGAAATTTGATTTCTGATAGAACCTCGATTTGAGCAACAAAGTCAGTGTTTGGACTTTAGGGCCGCTTCCAGTGATTTGGATGCTGAATTGTATGACGCCATGGAAAACTTTCAGAAATATTATTGAGTTTTCAGGCACCCCAGTCCCGTCACAGACCTGGGCTTCCCCAGCAGCAGGCTAGCCGAGAAGCACAGCTCCCGTTTCTTGCAAGGTTCTCCAGTTGCCTCTGGGTGCTTATTCAATAACCATTGCCTATCATCTACCCTATTTCTGGTGCTGTATGGGAGTAAGCAGAGTACCCAGAAAAGTTACTTGGAGTTCTGGACAGAGCAGATCTGTCAGAGCAGTGAGTTTCTTGGTTTGTTTGCTCTTTATTTTGTGTGATCGCTGCAACATAACAGTCTCCTTACTGTCCAGAAACAGGCTGTGTTGTGTGTGGAGGAATAAGCAAGAGACAGGGAACCACAAGTCCAATTTTATAATACTGCCTGGGCCCCCAACTCGAGTAGTGGCTTTGGGCAAGTAACTTGAAACAAACCGCTCTAGAGAGTGTCTGGAGCTTTACAGAATACAGTAGAAAAATAAAAGGGGAAAACACTGCATCTCAGTTTTCCTATCTGTAACATGGGACTAATACTTACCAACCGACCCACCTCACAAGGGAGATGCAATAATTAATTAGCTAATGTTCCTACAGCACTTTAACTCTGTAAAGTGTAAAATAAATGTTAAGCATTATTGGCACTTAGATTCTACAGTGATTGGTGCCCTACAATTCCCTAAGCCAGGCAGCTAGTTATTGCTGCTCAGAGCAACAGTAGCTTACAATACATCCTGCATTATCAGCTAGTTTCTAGATGGTTACGTGCCAGAGTGGCTGTACGTACACCCTCCCACACATGCCAGATGCCACACAGGGGAATTCTGACGTGGAGGTCCTGGATGTGACTACGCAGCATGGAAAGGGGACTGTGCAGCCACTCTGTAACTAGACAGCCCCCTTTTTGCCGTGGTTTTTTTCCTCCTCTCTGAAGCATATTATTAGGTACTGAACAGTACCTGCAACCCACTGCCCTGCCGTATAAATACTGCTTTTTCTAATTTTGTCAGGTGACTCTTAATATACTGAAAATATCCAGAATCCCAATAAATTTAATGTCAAAGAAACTAACTGGTAAACTATCTAGTGCAATTTGAGAGAAGAAAAAGAGCTTTCTCCTTTTGCTTTTTATTGCTTGACACTTCTTAGCTAAATTTTGTTTTCAGCAAACAGGAAGACGGCATCTTCTGAAATTATGTCTGAGAGAAGGACATGTAGGTAATATTGTTTAATATTAACTGCTACTACATAAGTTCATGAATTCCCATCAGTCATGGTTTTTATGGAGTTCCTTATGCTAAAGTCTCTTTCCACAAAGAGAGTGGAAAGAGACTGCTTTGCAGCTCAATAGTTTGAGAAAGAGTTGCAGCTTTGCCCTCTCAGGCATAGCCTGAGAGGTCGGTATTGAAGTCTCTGCATTTACACTATATACAATTACAGAATTTTATTTCAGGTTAGATTCAGGCTGGTCCTCTGGGTAGAACTTCCCTACCATGCCTGTGTTTCAAAGCTATTCAAAGCACCAGTCAGTTTTTTGTAGCCTTATGACTCCATCTGGATTTTGAGTGCATCTAATACAAACCAGGAGGAGAGTTTCTTATTTAGTTTGCTTTCAAAGAAATCTTACTCACATGCACCAAAACCATTCTGTGAATCTAACCAGTAAATGGTAAAAAGAAACAAATGGAAATTGTGTAAAAATATGATTATTACTTTCAGCCAAAGCGCTAGTATAGATGCAACCTTCAGCTCATAAGGTATTCTTTCTTCAACTTCGTAGGAAGCTATCTGGACAATAAGTAACCAAGTAACACCAGACCATCACACTAGAGTTTAAAAGTATGTCCTGTGCAAAGATCATTTGATTCTTTCCCACTTTTTTATACTGTCTCCCTAAGCGTCTCCTATTTGGCTTTGTCAGCCATAGGCTACTGGACCAGATAATGTGGTTTCAGCTGGGATGGAGTTAAATTTCTTTTAGCCACTGCTATAGTGCTATGTTTATTTGGGATGGGAATGGTGGTGGCAAAACACCGATGGTTTTTGGCTGTTGCTAAGCAGTCAAGGCCTTTTCTGCTCCTCACACCGCCCTGCCAGTGAGTAGGCTGGGGGTGGACAAGAAGCTGGGAGGGGACACAGCTGGGACAGCTGACCCCAACTGACCAAAGAGATATTCCATACCATATGACATTATGCTCAGTATACAAAGCTGAGGGAAGAAGGAGGAAGCAGGGATGTCTGGAGTGATGGCATTTGTCTTCCCAAGTCAGTGTTACACATGATGGAGCCCTGCTTTCCTGGGTCTGGATGAACACCTGCTTGCTGATGGGAAGTGGTGAATGAATTCCTCGTTTTGCTTTGCTTGTGTGTGTAGCTTTTGCTCTACCTATTAAACTGTCCTTATCTCAACCCATTAGTTTTTTTCTCAGTTTTACTCTTCTGATTCTCTCCCCCATACTGCGGGGGGGGAAGTGAGCGAGTGGCTGCATGGTTCTAGCTACTGGATGGTGTTAAACCATGACAACAGACATTAAGTTTGAGCCAGTCAAGATGTTCTTATGAAGTATTTTGATACATCCATCAACATAAAGAGGATTCAAATATTGATAAACCTTTACACGTTGGAGGCAATTCCAGATATCTACTACTTCACTATGGGATGTTGTACACCATGTTATTTAACTAATAGCATCCATGGGAATTATGATTGACATCAACAAGGACTGGGGAAACATGGATGGAAAATCAGAGCCCTAAATTTGACACTGGAGTTATATTTCACATTGAGAAACCACCATAATAAATACTTAAAATCTCATCAAATCTGTTCATGATGGAGGTGGAAAGCATCAGAATTATGTATTATTAATCTATACTCACTCATCTTGTTAATTTAATTAGTGAACTGAGTAAGATTGTCCCTTTTTGTGATCTTTCTATGAAAGCAAGCAAAAGTACTTTGTGTAAGACTAGATGGTTACCATTAACACTGTATCACTTTGGAAATTTCTGAGAGTGAATAACTTAATTTATCTTTGTTTCTTTACCACCACTGGATAGCATCTAGAGCAATGCAAAACAAAAATATAAAATGTTTTTATACTGGGGTAAAAATCAATCACTCAGTGATTTTTTCATTTTGTTTCAGATGAGCAGATACATGAATATATCCCTTCAAAAACTTGCTGAGCTTTAAGGCATGTCCTAAGCAATTTCTGTTCTTGTTTTGCCCCTGCCTGTGGAGAAGATGTTTAAAAGCCAATACCATCGCCTTGCAAAACCCTTTCTCTCATCAAAATCTATGATACTGATCTTTGCAAGTTTCTCGCAGAAATTGTCAGCAGTCTGAGTACATGTCTATTGCAATTTTCTAGAACTTTGGGATTAAGATTCATTTATAAACTTTCAAGGTCAGGAAAGCCAGACGAGAGTTATACATACATTTTTGTTTTGTTCTATTTTGTAAATCTGCGAATGAATATCTGAAGTATTGGTTGGCTGGTAAACAACTTGACTTTGTTACTCAGTCCAGGACATTTTAAAACAAATCTAGGTTGGTTTTTTTTTCCCCCGTTTAGTAAAAGCTTTTGTTTTAAATGTTGATCTTGTGTACATGGGAGATGCACAATTTCTTCATAGAAGACAAAAACTTAGTCATGTCCTGTCTTCAAAAACTGTAACAGGGAGGTAACTAATGCCAGAAAAATGGATAAGAAGATACTGTTGCTGGAGCACGATACTATAAAAAAAAAATTAGTCTAGAAATGAGAAGTGTATTTCTAATTACAAGTAATTACATAATGAAAAATATTGTTTTGAGGTGAGCAAACTTGCATTACGGGGATTGAAGCTGACCAGTAAAGGCTGAAATGTTCTTTAACTGACCATATCTCAATTACAGGTTCTTGCTTTTCATAGGGAGTCTTGCAGTATGTGGTATTTTCTGAAAGCCATTCACGCCAGGACCAAGTGATTCCAGTAAGTTCTCAATTTTCATTAAAAAGAAAGTTTAACTTGCAGTTACAGAGGAAAGCCTTGATGTGCATACCACATGTTTTATGAGTTTTATATTAAATACGTACAAGTATCAGACCTTTCCTACAATTATTATTGTATTATTTATCTATTTCATGATTTTAACATCCATTGTATGTCTCTCGAGAGGCCTTTTTGATGGTTTCTGAACATTCAGGTAGGCAACTGCCATTTCCACTGAAAATGTAAATATAGCTACACGATCCTCTTAGCAGACCCTGATTTTGTCAATCTCCTGTTTGCATTTTCTGGAACGTACAGCATCTGCTGGTAGGACTAAGTGACCCTTCACGTATTACTGAGGTGGATGTCTAAGAACAAACACTTTTTTGCACAATGAACCTGTTATGGACACAAGCAAAAATATTTCTCTATTTAGTATTGTGGGAAATTGATATAATTCCTGTCCTTTATGTCCTGTGCAGTGACTGCTGTGCAGTGAACAGGGTCATGGACCTGGAAGCAGCATCCTTGGTGAGAACTAACAGTGTTATCCCAGGCAAACCACTTCATCTCTTTGCAAGCTTCATTTCTTTCTTGAAACTGTAGACTCTTCAGGGCAGGGTCTGTCACTCAGTATGGCATTTGTACCTTGCCTAGTGCAAAGGGTGTCCCTTCTTCCTCAAATATTTAAGTCAAGCCTGTAATGTGTATAATAAATATTAACAGGAACATATTCTCTTCTTCCCGTCCATTTATAGCCCCCTTTACAATTTAATTATCAACGCAAAATGCTTAAAGTCATTAGAGAATTTTATTACTAATTTATGTCTGTAAATCAAAACTAGGCAATTTTAGAGTCTATTATCTCTAAATGAAAGTACTCAGCATAGCCCACCTTAAAAATGACAGAATCTTGGTGACTCCTTCCAGTGCAGAGCTGCCCTGCTCCCACTGCAAACAATAAAAACACACACACAAAAACTGGGCAGTGATTGCATCATTTATTCTTATTTATTAGTTTCAAGAAAGCTGTTGGTTTGCATAGCTAAGGAAGAAACATGGAGATCTGTTGACGTGACTTTAAGTTAACTCCAGGGAAATTAAAGCTGGACCTAAAGCAGGCTTGGAAGGACATTCTAGTCCCGAGATTCACTAGCTCTGACACTGCAGGAATCTGAATAACAGCTTAGTTTCATTTCCATCTGACAACCATTGGCATTAAGAACACAAAAATCCTGGGGAACTGGCGAAAGCATCCCAGCGGTGCTGGGACTGTGTGCTCCTCCCTGGCATCTCCACATCCTCACCGCACATGCACACAGTCTGGTTGCATGGATGGGGGCTTCATACCATGTGGCATGTACTCCTCACACTCCTTCATCACCTGGTCCCAGCATCATAATAGGAACACTAATAGATATTGCGGGGAACAACATGAGAGACCACAGTAATTCAGCCTTCCTGTCAAAAACCGAAGGAGTAACTTTCCTGATCCAGCTACAGGAGGAAAGCCACTTGCTGAAACATCACCTCAAACAGGCGTTCCCAATCCATGGGGCTCAGCACATTATGTGCTTGAGCAGCTGCTGGAACAGCAAAACACTCTGCCAGGTTCTGAAGAACATTGTCAGGTACGGTGGCATCTTGGCAGCTGCTCTGGCAACTATCCTTGAGAAGCTGGCACTGACAAGCCATGGTAGCCATAAGGGCCAAATGTTGAAATTCTGACTGATTTGCACACACTCTTAACCCAGACAAGCCCCCCATCAATTAAATGGAAGTTTTGTTTGAGGAAGAGCAGGGGAAGAAACCCTTTGCTAAGTAAAACACTGAAAACAAAGTTGAAGCAAGGAGATTATGTTACTCTAATATCAGTTACCGAAGAAGTAGACGAACTCAGAAACAAATAAAGACTTCCCCAAGCCTGTTATTTTATATTTATAGTATGTTTTTCATTCTAGAGAATGAAAGCATAATAACTTAATAAAAAGCCCTGCAAACAATGATCTGTTTTTCCCAAAACTGAAGAAAGCCGTCAGATGTACCTGCTGATTAATAATTACAGCAACAGAGAATGATTTAGGACTGGAGGCTTTTTATTCTTTTTTGGCACTGTAGGGTGAATTGAGGGTCAGACAAAATGTAATTTCCCATACTGGAATTTGGCCAGGACACATCCCTTACTCTTTGCTTGTGCTGCACCAAGCAAAGGGGAAAAACAAAGAACAAACTGCTTCAATACTTAGTAATAAACTGCATTCTAATACTTATAATAAATCACTTCATATCAGATAGAAATGTAGTTATGTTTGCACCACATTGTTTCCTATTTTCCACCTAAAATCCAAGTACCCTACGTTTAGCACGTCTCCTTTGTCTTATGCAGAGTTTGGCCATAATTAGAATCCTAGTGAAATCCAGAAAAAAATATCCCTGACTTAGCAGGCTTTGGATAGCAGAGTAATTCCATCTGATATCAATATTTCATAGATATTGAAAACATAGATCATTTATTTTGGTGACTTTTGCAGAGACTCCATTCTAAGGACCTAGCAGATAATAAACAATAATTTCTTTATGTTAGTTACAAAAGATGTTTCACAGTTGAACATACATCAAAGTCAGTTGCTGAGGGCATTATATATAATACGCTAAATCTTTAACAGATGGGCTATACAAGAGGCTGAAAAAGTCCTTGATTAGAGCTGTGCCTCTATTGCTCTACAAAACTTCCAGATGCCATCATGTTGTTAATAATCTGGGGATCTCTCTTCACCATATTGGACCTGCTTGTCAGCTCTGCCCAATTAGCAAAGATAGCTCCAAGGTAGGAGCACAATTCCTAGGGCAGTGGTTTTCAACATTTTTCAATTTGTGAACCCTTAAGGATTTATCGCTGGAGATGGGGATCTCTGCACAGCAAATGAAAATCTACTGGCAGTGGGCATGCTGATTTTGCTTACTTTTTGTAGTCCCCATAGTAGGAGTGCTGGGACCCACAGGAGTCTGCAAAGACACTAGGCTCAAAAAGACTGTCTTAGGATAACATGTTTCTCATGAAGAGATTTATGTTTTTCTTGGGTCTCCATAGCTGAAACTTGCAATTTTCTGCCACATAAGAGAAATCACCAGTCCTAAAAAATCAAAGCCTGTGAATAAAGCAAAGCTAGCCCTCTCAAAATGTTTGGGAATAGCATGTTCAAGTAATAATTTGGATGTTTTTTTTTTTCTGCCTGACCACAGGAAACATATAGCTTCATTTAATATTTTGAAAACATTTTCAGAATGTTCATGAATTCAAAGTGGAATAAATACAAGTACCTCAGCAGAACTGCCATTTAAATCAAATTAACTTTACTAATTAGGGGAAAAAAAGAAGGCATCTCAGTATCAGGCATAATTTGTGCTTATAGAACTTCACACTTCAGGTGATATACTCTGCCTGAGAGATAGCTATGAGAGCAATGTACCCATCAAAATGGGAAATCAACCATGGCTACTAAATTTTTCAATTCGCAAAGACTTAAAAAAATATCCAATTTGCCCAGAGGAATTTTAAGTCTTCAGATGAAACCAAAGTCATTATATTCAAATGAGTGAGTATATAGAGTTAGCTGGTGATATCAAAATGATTTCTTGTTGGGTAGCTGAAAATAATGGATGGAAATGTGCTTGTCATAACACAGTACCCGAGCAGTCGTGTTTAATTCACATTTGCCTGGACTCTCAGGCTTCTTCTTTTTTGACAGCTGAGACTGTGCAGTGCTGTATCTGCTGACAGGAGAAAACTTTCCAGCATCAGATGATGCGAGAAGAGCCCCGGCACTTGTATGCAACCTTGGATGCAGGTATGCCCCACATCTGCCAGGGGGTCTCCGGCCCTCATCTCCCTCAGGGGCACCACGTGCAATGTACGACCAGTTGGCAACCTGCTGCCACCTGCCAGGGCATCGCACTGGGTCACGGAGGTGGGGACAGGCAGTGTGTGCTGCGGGCACTCAGGAGACACGGGAGCAGTTAGAGGAAGGAGTGAGCCTGTGCGAGTCTCACTCTCAGTGCTTGGGACTTTACGGGTTTTATGGCTGCGCGATAGCATAATGATGCTGTAAATCATGCATAAAGGGCCTCTGGGGAATATACCTTATGTAAGAGATTTCTCAGGCAGGGTAAAGACACTTCCACCAGGCTTTGGCATATGCAACAGGAGAAAACAGACGGAGCCGAGTGGCTGGTAAGCCATGGCCGATGGCTGTCATTGTTCCAATGAGTCCTCAGGAATGAGGACTCGGTCAGAGCACTGCAGAGCCAGGTTCAAGATGAAATTTTGCCAAGCATCTCCAGTAGCCTGAGAATATGGTGCAGAGGCAGCTTAAAGTGATTATTATCTTCCCTCCTCATTCCGCCCTCGGTTGCTGTGCTGAGTCCAGGAAAGGGGGAAAGGAGAATTAGGGAATCTCTGCCTCTACAAATGTGAGCTGATAATGATTTGTCCACGAGGTTAAACAGCATAGGAAATAGTGATCAATATTGGATGGTTGTATCTTAAAAGTGCAAAGGCCATTTGTGCATTCTGGCCTGCCATGGAGGGGGTTACAGCACCATCAATAATTGATTCATAAACTGTGTCTACTTATTCCCAAATGCTACAGTAGGTAAATACATACTGAGGCTGAGTTCTGGGTAGGAAAAAAAGTCTTTCTTTAGCTTGCATTTGTTTCATTCTGAAATGCAGCTGACTTTTACTTTTAATTCTGGGGTTCTGTCCCTATATTACCTGAAAATATTAGTTGTTCTTCAGAAAACTCTGTCCACAGTGCAATGTCTCTGCAGGTTACCCACGCCATCCAAACATGGAAGGCAGAAAAGACTGGGGTCCCCCACAGCAGCACTTACAGCAGCTGCCGCCTTTCTACTGATGCCCCATCGCAGACTGAATTTCTACTACCTGTGCCAGTTACCAAATGTTTCATCAGCACGTATCCAGTAAATGAGTTTCCAATTTTGACCTTTGATATTAATACATCACGCTATCAAAAATCTAACTTTTTTTTAACAGAAGTGGCACTTGAGCTTGGCACAAATTTTCAGTTAATGATGCCTTTTTTGGGGAGAGGAAAAGAGTCGAGAGTTGGTTACTTACTGAGTCATCCATCATTTTGATAGTGAGACCTGGCCTAAGTCTTTCTTCTTCAAGACATTAATTTTCCACCTCCCTTTCCTTGCTCAGAGCAGGCCCAATCCTGCTCTTGTGGAAATCAATGGCAAAAATCCCACTAATTTCAGTGGATTAGTTCCAGTATCTCAATTTACATGTGATTAACAGTAATTTTGTCTACTTAGTGCCTAAAAAATTCATAATCAAATTTACAATAAGCTGTGCACTGATTTTCTAGGGATCCCAGCTTATTTCATAGGCTTCTAATTTCAACCTTTAATCACTTTTGGTTCTAGCCCAATATGCAATCATCTGACCACGGAATATGTTCTTAAAAGCTTCCCACAAAGTTGCTGGATTTGTAGCTGATGGAATGTTAATTTGCAGGATTTCTTTAATACTGAAGCACTAGCAGAATTGCTCGGCTTGACAGACATTCATCCTCCAAACACTTACTATACTGAAAGCCTTTTGATACTTTATCTGCATTAGCTGAGGTCAACGGGCAGAGCAATTCATGGTTCCGTGATACGTCCTAGGAACGTGGGGCAAGTGTGAAGCCTGGGTTTAAAGAACATGGAGTCGTGCTTACAGAGAAGACGCATGCTTAAATTGAGAAGAAATTTCTACGAGTTAATCTAAAACTATCCATCTGGAAGGGCCACACTGCCAGTTTGGGCCATCCTAGGTCAAATGGTCAGTAAGCCGTGTTATAGGAGCCATCTACCCCACTGGCAGATGAAGGATAGGCCCTCTGAGAGGGTCCCGTTTGCAGCAGAAGCAGACCCTGAAAACCATAAAGAAGAAACCCTATAGACCTAGCCGGATCTTGTGAGGTGCCCAGCACACTGGAGTGGTGCTGTGAGCCACTTTTCTCACTGATCTTGCTGGTAGTGGAGGCTTAACAGCACTTCAAAGGATAAAATCACAAGGGGGTGATTTAAAAAAGATGTGACTGACTCTGGTGCTCATTAAAATGAGGGACTAATTGCAGTGGTTCAGCTCCAGTCAGGTAGTGCCTGAGCAGGTGTTGTGTGTGCTTCCCCAGGCAGCTCAGGCAATGCACCTGCAAAAGGACCACCTTCCTGGTCTCGCCTCTCTCTGGGTTCATTCTGAGGCTCTTCTGAGAGCCTTTTTGGAAACAGCTGACATGCGTTGTCCTACAACTGACTTTTATAGCTCCAAACATGATTTGGACATAGGTTTCAATAAGAAAAAGGCGATTGCATAAGCATGAGCAGTGAGCTATTTCATTAAACACCTGTTGGTGTTAACATGTCAGGGGCTGAAGGACCTGGACTTCCACCTCAGGTTTGGCATTTTTGGCTTCCCAAGCCTAACCTCTCCCTCCTTCCCCAGCACTGTTCTCTGCTGGTGGCCTTCAGAGCTAGCATTCCCAAGATGCACCATGGAAACAGTGAGAAACTTTCCAAATTGCCTTTTTTTTTTTTTTTTTGCATATGCTTGCCTGGCTAAATACATTATTTGATACTTATTCTTTAATTTATGGTAGTGAAAAAACTATACCAAGCCCTGCATATCCGAGCTCATTGCTGTGACTCTTTCTGATCGCTTTATCAAATGGAACCCTTTCTTTAAGCTGTTAGCTAAATGTCGCGTGAAGTTCTGAGAACAAATTGTGCTGCTGTGGGACATTAACTTCACATTAATTTGGCTAATCACTTCTACTTGATAGAAGTTTGTTTGAAAAACAGGATACTTTGGCTGCAGTGAAACCTGTATGAAGAGTCACGTAATAACAGCCATCATCCCTGGTAGTGGGCAGTGAAATCTCAGGATGAGCAAATGTGGAATTAAAGACGAAAACTCATAGGAAGCGTGTTTTTCTGGGTAGTAAGTGTAACAGAATGGAGATGAGGATCAGGAGGAATTAGGAAAAACAGATTCAACAGAAAGAAATTAAAGTTTTAGTTAGGCTCAGCCCTTACTTGCCTATTTTATTCTGCCCACGGACATGTGCAGCATTGCCAAATTTTATAATCAATTCCACAACGTTTGTTGTCTGTTTTCTTGCAGCCCCAGCCCCTGAAGTCAGAAGACTTTTGTGGGAGTGTTCCCTTCCTCTCCAGCAATGTCTAATGCTTGCAGGAAAAGCCCTAGAGACCCTGACCCCTGGTGGCTCCAGAACCAGAAGGCACAAAGCATGTGCTGGTTTTAATATTCTGTGATTTTAATGCCAAACCCATGATTAATAAGCGTTAAACACATGACTTCTGAGTGTTGAGGGTTGTCAGCACTGAGCACGGCTCCCCTCTCCAGGCAAGAGGGAAGGTGGGCAGGGATACCAGTGACTGGGAAGGTGATATCCAGCAGCTACAGCACAGGGCACACAGGGAACACCACTTCCAGTCAGCTCCCCACCTGTTACACAGGAGAGGTCAACGTGGCTGGAAGGACTGGGTGTGGATTGTGAAGGTTGCTCTGGATTTGTGCAGGCAACCAGGCACCTTCCATGCTTCACCCTCCACACTTCTTACCCAGATAGGTGTAATGACAAGAGAGGCTATCAATAGGAGAGGACTATAAGCATGAATCAGGAGAAATGTACATTGCACCCAGTGCTTTTAGCTTGCAGAAGAAAGGAACAGCTCCCCAAGAAACATGTGAACGGCAGATGACACTACTTTGCTCCACTGCCCTGGCAGCTTGTGGTCAACACAAGGAAAAAGAGAAACATCAGCAACATTTCTGCTGAGGTGGAGTCATGTCCCCTGAACTCCAGCTCCCATGCTTAGCTCTGACGCTTGCTAAACCATATTTCCTAATAGGAAAGATGTTATATGGTATGGTGGATGTACCTCAGGGATAACAGGTGAGGGGATCTGGCCAAGCCCAATAGGTAATCATCTGAGGAATACCACTAACTAGAACCAATTGTGACAGTCTGAAGACTCAAGAGAAAAAAAAAAGAAAATCAAGGGGCTGTAAGCTACAAGAAGGTAGCCAAGACACTCCAGCAGACTCAACTGGAGGCAAAAAAATCCTTCCCCTACGTCCCTTAGGATGTGAGTGGCAACCAGGATCCCCTGCTCTCTGCTTTGTGGTGGCAGGTGGATGGTAAACCAGGGAGGAGTTGTGTCCTTGCTGCAGCGAACATGGGTGAAACTGTGGAGACTAGACCCCAAGGCAAGTGACTCAAGTTAAAACATTTTCACAAGTGTGCAGTGTGGGAGAAATTCAGCTTCAACATGTTTTGTTCTTACTCATGACACTTTCGAGGTCTGCAATACAGATCTTCAGCTACCATTCCAGGGGTTTGTTGTTGTTTTTTTTTTTTCTGATAGTATCATCTTGCTGAATGGACTAGACATTGCTGTCATGTTTAGGAAAGGTCTGCAGGTCTCCATCCATTTTTGATCGGCTTCTCTTGCAAATCACAGAGGGTTGCCAGTTGTGACTGGTCCCCAGAAATCTCCTTTGCCCTCCTGCAACATGCTTTTCCATAAAAAACTTCTACTTGCAGTCGAACCTGATTCAGCAGTCCTCCATGCAGAGAGAAATGCAGACTTCTCCTGGTACCACGTTTGGAGCCAACCAGCCCTGGAACCAGCATCCGGAACACAGCCAACACTAGCCAGCATCTACCGTGCATCATCCAGCATCTTTTGTAAGTGGCAGGGCCAGGCTCAGGCTTGCAATTAGCATATGTGAATGACTCAGTATAATATGTAAATGACACACTAGGTCAGAACTGCACGCCCATTCAAACTAATGAACTGTGCACTTTTTTTTTAAGTGGCACTAGTAATTGGGTGCATCATTTTTCTATCGCTGCTAGGCAGAGAATAAGGAAGCCATCTGTAACACCAGGCCAATGTTTGTAGCAATCCCGTTGAGAAGTAAAGGCAAGGACTGCTAATTTCCAAGTGTCCAGCAGGGAACCAGTACACATGCCTCCAGTCACCATCGTCACAATTCTTAGTATCTAAGCATGTAATTATATGGTCATATTTTTAGAAGAGATCAGCATCTAAGATAACTGTTGAAAACTCCTAGCCAGAGCAGCATGCAGAGATCTGTCTGAGCACCTACTGCCTAAAGTGCAGAACACCTGGGTTTTGAAAATGCAGCTGCATGTAACCTTGCTGTAACAAAGAAAACATTAATACCTTATTTATGGGTTCTGCTTTTCCCTCTCAAAAATAAATTATCGTGTAAATTTATACCTCTTTCTGAAGCAGACAAGTGCTCAGTTTAACATCAGACCCTAAGAATGGATAGACCATGAAGACTTGTTAAAATTGATTTATTTCAATGCTCACAAATGAATTATTTAGTTATTCCCCCTATTAATTAAAATCCTTACTAAGAGTCATAGAATCACAGAAACATAGAATCATTGAATCATAGACTATCAGGTTGGAAGGGACTTCAAGGATCATCTGGTCCAACCTTTCTTGGCAAAAGCACAGTCTTGAAAAGACTGCAGCCTGTCCAGCTGAATCTTAAAAGAGTCCAATGTTGGGGAACTTCTTTACCAAGAAAAAATTAGTAATTGAAGAATGATTCAAATATCAGTTCATATAGTGTGGTATTTTTTTTTAATCAAATACATTTTACAAAGGGATACGATTATTCTTTTATCCTAATTTTAGATACAAAAACAAAGAACTGAAATTATTTGTGTTAAATGTCACAGTGTAGACAGTCACCAGAGCTTGCCATAGAATCGAAATTGCCTGAGTCTGATCTCTCCAGCAGATATTACCCACAATAGCACTAAAGTACAGAGGAGCAATGTGGTCAGACTCTAAAGCTGACTGTGTACAAGACAGATCTTTATACGACTCAGCTTCAGTGCAATATCAATGCAGGAGATCCCAGACTGAAGCCCAGGCTGGTAACTCCCCACAACATTGCACCATGCCACATGGACAACCTATTCAGGTTTTTCATAGCCCATGAACCTCTGCAGCACGTTCTGGGTTTTGGTGTAGACCTACCTCATCCTTTTTAAAATTACCCATCCCATAGGGATATCTCTTTTGGGATTAGCTCTTTGGTGCAGGGATTTTCAGATTCTTCTAGCTTATTATATTTCTTGTATAAACTACTTATTTACATTAAGTCACTTCTGTCGAATATTTGCTCTTTTCTGTCTTTCCCATGCTGGGATAGCATTGTGGGGATGCAAACATGCTATAACGCCACCTCTATTATAACCAATTTAGAAAGCTCATTAAAAATGTCTATTAATCCTAATTTATCCACTCACATAGGCATTCTGACAGTGAAGGTATTTCCCTTCTGGCAATTTTATTAAGTGAGAGGAAGATATCAGCTCTGAGTTTCACTGCTTGTAAGTAGTCCTAGAATAAAGGACGTGCACATCATCTTCAATAGCCTCATGCTTCTGTGACTCATATCAGTTCCTCGGAGTCCCCTCATGGGTGGAAAGGTCAATAATGAGGCATGATGACCAAAAAAAATAGAATATTTTGACAAAACTGACTTAGTGTTTAAAGCCTAGAGTAGCATTCCCAGAAAAACTCCATCAGAGGATGTACAGCAGACTCTCAGGTAATAGCACTGATTGCAAAGGGCAACAACTTAACTATTGAGATATACTATGTGAAAACACAGTCATGTAACAGTGAGAAAATGCAGGAAATTTGACATCAATCTGCAGATGGAAGTGTTAAACTCTTTGCATGTGGTTCTTGCTTTTGATGTCAATAGAAATATCAAAGAGATCAGGATTGGGCCAGAGACTCTCTGTTCGATATCTCCGGACACATGGTCTTGGTATTAGCATTACAAAAAACGTCTCATGTTCCCAAAACCTAAATACATAATTTGTGAATGATATTATGTGTTTGCAGCTGGCAGTGAAGGGTGATATATTGTTAATGTCTTTCTGCAAATGTTAGATGAATAGCTATCAAAACTCTATTGTCTATATTGGCATTCATGTAGCATAGTCTAAAAACACTTCAATCTCTCTCACTAAACTAGAGGTTTTACTATTTTTCACATCATTTGAATTTTTATTACATCTAAATAATAAAATGTATTATTAGGATCAATCTAAATCCACAGTATTTGCAATTTTAGGATTTTCTCCACAGATTTGGCTCTACTCTCCAGAACCTAAGCCTTCACTTGACAGAACTGAACTTTCTCTTGCCCTTCTGGTTGCAAAGGTATCTTGGCATCATTTAAATGCTGTACCTCTCCAGTATGGCTTAGTGCTGAGCAGAGAAGGATTGAATTTAAACTTGCGAGCCACATTCCATTTATAAAATGAGATCTAATAAAAAAATGCTTATTTGGCTGCAAATAGGGTAGTCATGCTAGCAATTATGTTTCAAACTCTTTATAACATTTGTAGCACTTATTTAAAAGAAAATGAATAGAAAATGAATGTGATAGATGCATTATTTTCCAGTTGCAATGAATTTGAATAATATGTGATAATGTATATAAAAATAATTGCTGCTCTTAATCATAGGTTTTGCTTCAGCGCTGCCTGCTTAAATGACCCTAAGTCATAGAGTGCTTTTTAGTGTCTCTTCCCATTTCTTAAAAATTGAATTGCTCTTGCTAAATGAGTGGTGGCTGTCTCTATTCCCTCCCCACAGACCGCAGAGGATGAGAAAGGAAATATTATCTTGTTTCTATTTCAGAGCCATCAGCTAGCTTTAGAAATCTTCTTGACTATCTACCTAGGAAATGCCCTTGTCGGAGAGGCTGTGCTGCACCTGTCTGGGTGTAAAAGCCAGGTCGCCGTATGAGCAACTTGTAAATGGTGTCCCAGTCACGCAATTCACCAAGAATGGCTTGGGAGATGCAAGGGACCACCTCCCCAGGGTGGAAATTACCCTGTCACCTCACCAGCAGGGATGGGAGGTGCACAGCCAAGTACCCAGCACCACCGTAGGGTGACCAGCCCCTGGCCACACGCTCACTGCTCCGTCATTGTTAAAAGAGAGCACCTGTGGTGCACACAAGCTGAAATCTCTTTGATTGTTGGAGAAAGGTGTTTGCTGCCAGAGTGTGCGCACCTGAGAGATGATAAAATTTGGAGGACCCATCTGTGGGCTCTGCCTGTGGTTCTCAGTCTGTCTGGGGTTCCCGACAGTGGGCGTGAAGTCAGTGAGTGTCAGAGATGCCAGGCCTTTGGCATCCAAACCCCAAATCTCATCTGACTCCTGCAGTAACCAGTGCAAATAGTAACAGCTGGAGAAAAAGACATTGCCATCTACTTTGGTAAGATACAGAAGCTGAGGTTTTCACAGTCTCTTAAGGAGAGAAGGGGGCTACAGAGCAGGCACGAGACCTCTATCTCTGCAGACATCACATGGATGGAGCCATCCCCATCTCCACACAGATACAGCTCAGCCAAGTGACATGGGGCCGGACACCATGCCAGGCAGGAGAAAGAGGACCAGAGCTCCTGTGGACTTCCTGGTAACCCACACCTGACAGGAACCCTGGAGGCAAAAGGGGTGATTTTTCCAAGGACAATACAGTTCTAAAGCATAGACAGGACACTGCAAAGATGCTTAAACCCATTAGGCTGGATACCGGTAGCAGTTCAACCACTGCAGCAGAGAGTCTTCTGATGACAAACACCCTGTGGCATACCTGGTTTTGCTTTCCTGCGCAAGCACAAGCCCATTAAGCATCGTAGTCCAGGGGCTTTGTGTACTTACCATGGTCCCTACTGGGAACAGTAAAGCACAGTGTATTCCCCGCCCGCCATCAGTGCTCACCCATGCTTCAAAGTCCCAAGTCCACTGAGAGCTTCAGGCAGATGTCTGCTTACACCCAGGGGCTTTCAAATTGCATTACGGTCTTTTGAAGAGCTTTGTCTTGTGCTGTCACAAAATCTTGCCGCTTTTACTAAGGCAGGAGTAAAGTGCAGACCAGAATTTGGGTCTTCTGTTTGGGACGAGAGGGAAGCCAGAGGTCCATTCTCCATGCTCCAGAGCTGTGGTGCTTGCCTTGCAAGGAGCTATACTTGGGGCCTTCAGGAAGGCAGTCCCAAAAGGTCAACGTAAAGGCTGAAGGTCTGGCAGACCCCATTCATACATAGTGTTGGCTTTATCCCAAACTATTATTCCTGGCAATAAAGTGTGCTGTGTGTTTTAATGGTGAGTTTTATTTGTTGAAAGGATTAAACATTTGTAAAATATTTGACAAATCAAACCTTGATTCAAATAATCAGGGTAAGATGGCAAAAGCACTACATATATTCAGTGGCACAGATGTCAAAAGGCATTTTAGTTCCACAAAGACTGCAAATCCACACCTTACTGTTTTTCTTTGCAGAGGTTTCTAAGGACTCTTAAGTGAGTACAAGATTCCACTACGAAATTATACGAAGTGAATCACTAACCCACAGAGCTCACATGTTAGAGCGTAGGCAATAATAAACAACCAAATAAACATGCAAAGGGTAGGAAGATAACTGATCAGAGACAGGAGAGTTCCATAAATCAATAATTACAGAGGTATCAATGTTCACAGCAGGCTGCCATTCCTGCCAACCCAGGCTTGCCATGATTCATTCCAAAGAAGTGGGGTCAATTTTACCCCATGTTTGTCACTGATGTAGCATGGAGTACATATTAAAAGGGTTATGTATCATATGCTCTGGCTTCAGTTTCAGTTAACTGAGAGATGCCAAGCAGTTGTCAGACCTACAAACTAAAAAAGAAAAAAAAAAAAGAGGTTTTTGCTGGATATAGAGTGCAAACTATCCATTCTGAGTCTCAAGGAAAGCTAAGCTGAGATTTCTGAAGTTACATTGCATGGGCTAAAATCTGAAAATTCATCAGGATACTGATACATCAAAGTACATAGATGACTGGATAAATCAGTAAGTCATTTACATTTTTAGCATTTACTGCAGAATGTTGGGGTACACACATGAACAGGGGGAGAATCAAACTTTTCTGGGAAAACTCCCTGTTTTCTGGGAAAAGCTGTGACAGCCTTTTCCCGATGCAGGCTTTGCAGTGTGTGCTAATTCTGAGCAAATGCGGTTTGGACAGGTTGGATGCTGTTCATTTCTTCTTTGTTTTACCGTATGACTCTGGGAAATAGCCAGGTGATAAATACATTGACTAGTCATGGTTCTTGCCATCCGTACAAAGTTTATTTCATTTTTCCCTCTTTACTGATTAAATCCCACTGGCTTATCCCTGTCAGTCAAGGCTTATGTGAACTAGCGATCCAGTCAGCCTCAGGCTATGTAAAGCAGCCTTTTGGCCCTGTCTGACTTTGGTTGTATTGTGTTACCTGGGATATTCTCCAGCCAAGAGAGAATTGCAGAGCTATTGAGAAGTGGTACGTTGGCTCGTCCCACCACAGCAGCCTGCTTCCTGAGAAGCTAGCGGTTCTAGCCATGCTGAAAGTGAAATTTTAATACGGCCCTGGCAGCGCTCCATTGGCACGTCCCCAAATTTACACTAGTGAAACCAAGATGAGCGCCTGTGCCAGCGTCTGTATTGTATTAAAGATAAATTGGACAAGATGTGATCATATCTGAACTTAACTCAGCAAATCAAAAATGAACTTAACAAAATAAAATCAGATGTTCTGACTCATCCTCTTTTGAGAGATCCTGATAAAATATGGCTGTTCCAGAAGCGCTAATGTGATCTTAATAAAAGATGACACTGTGAAAAAGGCTGGGGGTGGAGGGGGGAGCTTGACAAAAAGAGAAGTTTTCACTGCAACTGGATCAGCCTCATAGAACCCATCCTATATAAATGGAAATAGATGAGAAACCTCAGCTTCCTTCATTGACATACACAGAATAAAATCACTGCATAGGCAAAACTCTGTGAGTATGCACAGTAGGTAGGTACCAGACTATAATTTCTTGTTCAAAATACCAAAATGCACCCGTTTAACTGAAAGAATGAGGACATGATATGAAACAGGCATGAGCTAAAGCACAAAACAGGAGGAATGACTGGTGCCTACCTCCTCCTACTTCCGAAAGAGCTGCCTAATCATTAGCCTGGGGAGTTGTGCTTTCACTTGCCCTTTCTCCTTCTCTCAGTGAATTCAAACTATTTTTCTGCACAGTGGTGAAGCTTCACGAGGAGTGGTAAAGCATTCCCAGAAAAACCTATAGTCTAATGACTAGAAGTGTGTTTGAATTCTTTCCAACAAGGATAGGAACCGAATGTGGGTTTCCTACTTCCAAATCCCTAGGCTGATGCAAGAAAGAAATGGTGGTGGCTGCTTTTCCAGGAGTCTTTTAAAAGAAAGTGAAACCATCAGAGAGTTTTACAAGGAACTTAGTCTAGCCAGGCTATGCTGGGCAAGCTCCAAGAGCATCTCCAGAACCCGTCAAGGGGCTGCCATATCCCATTGTTTGTTCATTACTGTAGAGGAAAGGGTTGGGCAGATGATCTGTTTTCATACCCTGATGGGTTGAAGGGATGATAGTTAAGAGGGAGAGGATGTGAGCATAACACTGGAGGGAGAATTCATTGTCTGTCTTCAGAACTACAGAAAGGACTTTTGGATGCCAGCTCTGTAGCCATATCCTGCAACGGCTTATTTAATTACCTACTTGCCAAGTATTTGGCCAAGTCACTTGAATAGCAGTATTCCTTCATCTGTCTTATTGTATATACCTGTGTGTCTTCTGTATGGACTGTGTCCTGACACCTGTGCCTATGCCTTCCCTTCAGGACACAGCTTCTCCTGCTGCCTGCCTTGGCTTCCATGGACATCAAGCCCATGAGCAGTGGCCAGAGTGAGACCGCACCATACTTGAGACCATTCCCATGGGTGGAGGCTGAGGGTTGCATAAGACACACAGCAGAGGGGTGGACAATACACATGGGCTACAGGTGAGACCAGACACAGCCAGAGAAGCCAAAGGATCAGTCTCACATGGTCTCATATGGGGAACCAACTTATCCAATGGTAGTTACAGCCATGCCAGTAAAGCCAATGTACTTTTAGGGCTTGAACTCAGGATGCTGAGTGTCGGGGTGTTCCCAGGTGAAGTCTGACAGCTCTTTATCACTAAAGTCAAGGAAAGCGAGACGATAACACAGCAAGGCATGAGAAGACCTTTGTAATGGGGTCATTAAGATCAACCTGAGAGTACATTCACAAATATCATGACAACATTGTGGATGCTAAGTGCTATCTAAAAAATGCACTCCTGTCTAAGTGCTAGTATTAGACAAGGTGCATTCTTGTCAAATACTGTTTGGTCCAGTAATTGAAAAGGATCATTAAACATTTACTGAAAGTCAAACTGGAAACACATGGCTGAACAGAGCTGTACTTGAATACCCCATAGCTGTCACTGATACCACAGATTAAGTGGCAGCATGTCACAGGTTTCCAGAAGAGGAGAGACAGCCCCACACACACATACACACACACACATGCAGAGCTAAGGAAGGTGACAGTGGAGAAAGACACTGTTGCACATGTAATCAGCCTCCATGCTCTTGCCTCAGAGGGCTGGTCATCAAGTTGTAGCAAAGCATCAACATTTTCACTTGCAGTCCATTCACACAGACACACCTACAGATTTATTTTGCATGAATATTTGATATGACAACATATTTGATATCAAGTAGGCAGAGTTTGAATTATTTAATTGTTTTCCTAGAGAATTTTATTTTTTTATTTAATGAGTGCTGATTTTGTGATCAGTGCTGGACAGCCATGAAGCAAACCTTAACTCCAGCACTCATGGACTGACATAATGAAGTCCTTCATGGCTTTGAGGAATCTCAACCTCCGCTAAATTCTCACCCTATGCATGATGTTGTCCCAGCACAGTCTTCAGCATTAACCTGGCCAACTAAACCTACATCTGTAGATTGTGATGGTCTCCTGGTAAAACAGGCCATGGATCAGTCTCCATCCCAGGATCAGGGGTAAATTCTGCAATCTCTCTTCTACCCTCCTCTTATCAACCCCTTCACTGCAGCAGACAGAACTTCTGTGAAGATTTGGTGTGGCATATTTAAGATGTGAAAACAACACAGAGGAAAAAAATTAAAACGCTTGTGATCCATTATGCAGAAGGAGCATATTCTACATGAAAATATTATTTACTTGAGTTTTCCATTCTAAAACTTGATTTTGTATTCAAGATTTAAGGTCTCCATGGATGTGGAAAAACACTTTGAGACTCTGAGGCTTTGAAATGCTGAATTGCCTTGTATAAGATAAAATCGATATTTTGAAAAAAAAAGTAAAGTGGAAATTAATGTTCTTGTAATAGGTGAGTAGCTTTTACACAATTATTTCATGGTGATAGACTTGGTTTTGATGTAGCTTAATTAGCAGAATATAAATTATATATGTTTTTTTTAAAGATGTGCATATGTATATTACAAGATTTTTTTTTATTTCATTGTGGAGCAAACCATTTGATGTGGCTCTGCAAAAAGCTCTAATACACATCAAAAAGCAATCAACAAACTCTTTGAGTACATCAAGCAGGATAATTTAGATGGTTTTTAATCATGATTATGAAAATATAATTAGGTGGTTTCATGTTGGTTGGTGAGTGCGTAGGGAAAAGTGATTCTCCAAACAGAAAAATATGGATAACATTACCCAGGAGCCACGAAACAACCACACACACATGCATACACAAACCAAACAAAAAACTGCTGGCCTGCTTCTCTCGTAGATCAGCAGGTAACATGTTTAAATAGAATGTCATTTCCTTCAGCGTGCCAGGAAGATTCTTATTTAACAGGCAGGTAACACAGAAGTAGCTTTGGAAAAATGCCCCTTTTTAATGTGCTAGAAATCATTAGTCTGCGATTTAATAAAATAAAATCCTCTTTTCAGAATTTAGGCAACAAGCAGAAGATGCACTTTGGGTCTAATCAAACAGGAGTTTTGCTGAAGGAAAAAAGAGGTATTGATGAGAGTGCTTTAACTCTACCTAGGCCTCGAGTACTGGAGCACATTCCATGTTTACGTGTGCACAGTCTTCAGGTAAAGACTTCTCTAGATGCTTTTAACCACCTTAAGTGCCCTGCTGTTCTTCGATCCCAAGGAAGGCTGACTAAAGACTCCTTACTTCAGAGCTGCCACATCTCAACAGACTTATCTTTGCAGGTTCTTTTTGCGCGAAGCCTCCCTATGCTTTCAGTTCTTTTCGATGTGCTGATCATGATCTCTTCTCTTTCCATATAGCTAACTTTTCTTAATAGTGCTTGATTAATCCCAAACACTTATATGACAATATCTTAAATATTTGAACTGTTATTTTCGAGTCCTTTCCTTTTATGGATGAACATTATATTTTTGTTGTCTGGGAGCACTGAGCAGATCGACCTCCTGGCTGTGTGTAGGTAACCTATAACCCCACAGTGTCCTCAGTGCATGCCTGCCTATATGTAATCCTCACACCAATGCTCCTCTGTCATGGTCCTCACTCACCTGTCCGCTTCTGACAAAACAAGGTCACCAATATCAGCTTGCCAACACATTAAAGAATTAGAGAGACAGATTTTTCACTTTTTGCTATAGTGAAAACTTCCTGGTTTGCCCTTTCTCTTTTTCCCCTCTCCTCACTGGGTCCTGTTTCATGGAGGGCTTTATCTCTTGCTCCGAGGGAGTGATTATCAATATAGGGATGGCTAGAGATATCTCAATAATCTCCTACCATCTCATGTGGATCCCTAACAAATACTCTCCTCTCTCCACGAGATCTGTTTTCAGTGTCTAAGTGGAAATGTATTTCATACTGTTTTAGTGATAAAGGAATTACTTCAGGTTCTTTACAAGCACTTGGATCACTTTTTTTTTTTTTAATTTAGATAAATATTTTTGATAGAAGTCCTACAGAGTCATATACATGGGGAGGGGAGGTGTAAAAAATAGCAAGTTGGTAGAAGATGTCTGGAAGTGTTTTGGGTTTTTTTGTCAGCTAAACACAAATTACCAGTATATCCTTAGAGGCTCTTAGGAAAGAAAATACTGCCTTCCAGTCGTTCAGTCTGAAGCCAAAAAATAATGTACCAATGTGCTGAAATGGCAATCACAAAACACAGGGTGGGTGAAATTCAGAAGGTTTTTTGAATTAATTTTTTTAAGACTAACTGGAACAACAGTTAAGTGCTCTTTAATTTAGCGGCAAAAGAAACAATTGGAGTCACTGCCCAGAGCATGGCTCAGCTTGAGAAGGCAAGAGCGGAAAGGGCAGGAGCACAGAGCAGACCAAGCAGTTCTCCTGGGTGCAGATTGTGAGTAAAACTGCTGGGGGTTTGTATGCTTGTAGGTGGATGTGTGAAGGAGTGAAAAACAATGAGAAAAGAGAAGACATTGGGAAAGCCACCTGCTAGAGTAATAAGCAATGATGCATTGTCACAGGGTGAAATATATAAAATATAGTTCTTCCTGGCAAAGCGCTCACTAAAAAGACTTACACTTCCAAAGAAGAAACTACCTTGCTTGCTCCTGACTTGCTGTTATAGGACTTTGTATGCATCCTCTGTAGACAAGTGGGGCTGTTCCAAAAGAAATCCTGCCTTCCTATCACCCTCTTCCCTTCCTAATGCAACGAAGCCAGCAAAGCCCAGATTTTGGATAAGTACTTGCACCATGGGGACAAAAATATTAGCTGGCATCAAAGCCTGTGCTGCAGAAATTAGATCTTCTTATCAAGAGTTAGAGAGATGAAGAACTATTGCTCTCTGCCTGGGAGGCTGGGGTCCATGCTTTCCCATATGCTGTCACAGGCAGCATTGCCTCCTGCCCTTTGGGAGTTTGCTATAAACTCTGGCCTGATCCTGTTACTGCTGAAGCGAATGGGAGTTTTGCCATTGACTTCAAGGAGACGAGAAGCAGGCCCTGTGCTAGCAAATCCAGTCTTTATGGTCCTTTCCAGATACTAAATAAAACTGTGCTTGGAAGTAATTTAGATGCCAGCAAGCTGGCCCAGTTTGCTGCGAAATTCAAAGATGCCCAACAATGTGATGTTTATTAGGATACAATTAAAGTATCTTCTTCACAGTGCAATGTGTAATTTCCTTCCCAATAAAAATATAAACTTGCCGTATGTGCAAACAATTTTAGCATTTCTGTTTTTATGCCATCTTACTGACAAGAAACTCCCAGCTGTTATAATTTGTCTCATCCTTCTCTCTCTTGTAGAACCAGCCTTTGTTCCTTTTTGCAGTGCCAGGGACTTGCTGAGCTCCACCTGATGTGATTTGTCCAGGCATTAATAATGCATCTTCAAGATGCAAGATGCATGAATTCCTTTAGTAACAGATCCGCCGGCAGACTGCCGCACCGTATTGTGCCGCTTTCCCCAGACGGGGGAGGCAAGGGGACCGCACAGGCGCGCACGCACCCGCGGCAGGTCACAGGGCTGGGGAGCGAGGGGTGTCCTGTTATTACGAGGGGGTCACTGCATCTTCACGCTGAGGTCAGGCTGAGGATGATGAATATTACAGGAGCCGTTCCTCCAGCAGGAAGGCCCTTGCCCGCCATCCAAGGAATCCCTGTGGGAAGGCTTGAGGTGGCCACAGGCTGACTCACTTCAGGAGATCCAGCAAGCGAGGCTTGAGCGTTGCCGCGCTGGCGAGTGCCCCGCCGCTGTCCCTAAACATTGCAGAAACAAATTAACTTTGCCTCCAAGTGCTCCTTTTGGCCCACCATCAGGCGTTGGGGGCTCGGCATGGGGAGGACGTAGTTTATTTACTGTGTGTGGGAAGGAGAGGAGACTTCATCCCGGAGGACAACCGCACGGCTTGGGTCACCTACTCCCAGGGACAGCCAAGGTCCCTGATGGCCACCCCGCAGCCCCACCGAGCCCCACTCGCTGCTTTCCCCCTGCGTGGCTTGCAGGGGGTCACCCGCCCCGCTGCCCCTCCGCCTTAAAAAAAATAATAATAATAATAACAATTAAAATAATCATATAAAAAGCTCGTTTAATCGATACGATCGC
>JAHREE010000073.1:9391404-9448812 GCA_033628505.1 Tringa tobata | reverse complement strand
GAAGAGAAAAATGCTCTGTGCTCCTGTGTGCAATGAGGTGGCCTTGCAGGTCCTCCAACCTGCTGAAGGAAGGGGAACTTTCCACCATGAGAGGTGAGGAGGCAGCCAGAATCTTACCTGCCAGATCTGGCCTTGCATCGGGCACAGTTCAGACTCAGAAATCATCGGAGGCAGTACTGTCCCCCCACTCCCCCCAACCAGCCCCAGCTTTTTAGTCTGAAGGGAATTTCTACACATGACAAGGAGTGTTTCATTGCTCTGCACCACACTGGATCCACTGCAAGAAGTTTTGTGTACAGAAATCTAAATATTATAAGCTCAAAATGCAATTTGAAAGTCTCCCCTGTTCAATATGATTTTTTTGTTGTTGTTGCTCCAAGAGGCTAGGAAGTTTTCCTCATGTTAATTTTGGCAAAATTTCCTTTGAAAAACCGCTAGCATCAACATTTTGTGAAAAAAAACTTTAAAAATGGTTGAATGGATGATGAAATGTGATGTGCCTGTGTCACAGAAAGGACTATTCAGGAATCAGGCTTTCTATTGTGTCAAGGTTGGAGGTTTTGAGATATTTTCTTGTCTGATGCTCAGATCTCAAAAATTTTGCAAAATCTGCTAATGCAAGAGCAATCCAATATGGATAAAGCTAAAAATTTTAGTCTGATGTTTTTCTAAAAAATCCATTTTGACTTCAGTTTTCACTAATCTTCAGTAGCCCTAATTTACTTGCACTTCAAGTGCAAAAATTCCCGAGTGAATAATGACAGGACCAGAGCAAATGGTCTGAAGTTGTGGCAGGGGAGGTTTAGATTAGATATTAGGAAGAATTACTTTACTGAGAGGGTGGTCAGGCACTGGAACAGCCTGCCCAGGGGGGTGGTGGAGTCACAATCCCTGGAGGTATTTAAGAAACGTGTAGATCTGGCACTTCAGGGCATGCTCTAGTGCCTGAGATTGTTGGGTGTGGTGATTGTTGTGGTGATGGAGTGTTGTTTTTTTTGTTTTGGTGTTGTGTTTTTTGTTTTGGGGGTTTGTTTTTTTTTCCTTTTTTAATGGTTGGACTCGATGATCTCAAAGGTCCCTTCCAACCATGAAGATTCTGTGATGGGGGCAGCCCCACTTAAAACACAACAAGGCACTGACCTAGACTAGCAGCTCCCTTGGCCAGGGAGTTTGGAGTGGGCAATTTCAAGGTGTCTGTGTGCTGTGTATGTCCCCTTTCTTTGCACGCTTCTTGAAGAGTGAGAAATAGCCTCAACTAAAGCCAGACATGGGTAAATGGTGCTGTAGCAGCCCTGGTCTGTACGCCGTTGCTCAGGCGTAACCCCATGAAAGCCCAGATGTGAGGAGGCACAGCGCCTCGCCTCTGGATGTTGTGCTATCGATAGTCACGGGAACGACCGGGAGGGTAAGCAGTGATAAACTCAAAAAACATCAGGAGCTGGGCAGAACACCTGATTTTACAACTGCCTGCGCCGGGTCCCGGCGGTAGCAAAGCCGATGCGCTCAGGCAAGGTGATACAGGTCACCGTTGCTGGGGGAGCGAGGGAAAGATAAGAAAGCGAGAAGAGAAGAGCGGCTCTGCCTGCCTGCCCGGCCCCGTCAGGCAGATAAACCACACGCATCTACACAGCCGGGAGAGCCTGGCTGGCCCCGGTGGAGGTGGTCCCTCGCCATCCCCGAGGCAACCGGGCCACGGCAGAGGGTCTAAGCGGTGAGGAAACAGCTGGCCTTAGCAGGCAAAAAAACCCAGAGCCCGAGGCAGCAGCTGTGGAAGAGAACTGGTCTGAGAGCTGTTTCTTCCGTGACACCACTTCTGACCCTTCCCCCCAGCTAAAAATACAATCTATTTAAGTAGATATTTGTATTTAGATATTTTATCACAAAAAGTTATGGAGCTTTAGTGTTTGTTTAACTGTTCTTTTCTATAAATATTAATAGGCAGACTGTGTTTTGTATATACACAGTTCCATAACAACGGAGTGTATCCCAGCTTTGCAAAGTCCTAGTCATCCCTTTGCCTGGGGTGAATAATTTCTTTCAAGAGGCAAGAGTATTCAGGTTTTCTTTCTCGACATTTATGGAAAAACAGTGAGATTTTTGGGGGCTTGCCGAGGTAAACGCTCAAGATTTCAAGGAAGTCGCAACATTTCAACATTCTAATGATCTCCTGGAGGTTTCTCAATTATAATATTTTTTTTTTTTGTTTATCATTTGGATTTTGCTCATTCTGTAGCCTGGTATGGTACAATGTGGAATTCAGACCATTTCCTTTATACCACAGAATATCAAACTACAATATGTACAGAGGTAGTAATGGCAACAGCTTATGCCAACTATTCAGTCCTTTACCCAATTTCTGCTGTATACTGTGTGAGGTTTTTAATCACTGAACTACTAGATGAAAGGACAGTAGTAGGGCCTTTTCTCCCCTTCCTTCTAACCTTCATCACAGGTATCTACTGCAGCATTCCACTTTGAGACTGAAAAAGCCCTTCATTTGTGGATCTCAAAAGAGATTAGACTGAGACAGAAGCCAAACGCTGCCAAGGATGATAAAGGTGTTTCTGGCTGTACGGAGAAGCTGAACTTTAGAAATCCACTGTAAGCTGCATTTTAATATCAACATCTTTAGCACCTCCAGAATTATCCAGGAATTTTAGGATCACAAATCCAGGCACCTGCAGGTAGAGTATTAGGTAGCTGAGCTTTTTTGTGTATTTAGGTACATTTTAAAGGGACAGAAGGTACAGCTCCACAGCTTTGACCGTGAACCTGACTTAATAACTTCTTGGACCCCAGAGGGCATTTGTTCCTAGGCCAAAATTCATCACCTCTGCAGTCATAACAGTACCACTGCCATGCTCTGAACTTTTTCACTTAAGTCTCCACTTAAAAGAGAAAAAAAAAAAGTGTTAACTAGTTTTGCTGCTAAAGCCAATTTATTGCATAAACGAATCCTTGGTCCCTTCAATCCTTAAGTTGCTTGTGAAGAAGTTACTCGTTATCCCTGAACTGATGTGGTGAGTTTGCCAGCAGCCTTTTCAGAAACCTCATCATCCTACTGTCTCTAGCCTCAGATCAACGAGGCAGTCAAGCACATGCTTACCTTTAGGTATGTACTTACTCCCCTTAACTTGCTGCTCTCACAGCAGGTTAGAAAGGCTAAGCACATACTTAAAGACAGGCATACACTTACCTTTCCCCTTCTTTATTACAGCACTCGGAACCTGTGAAGAACCCTAACTGAAGCCAAATTCCCATTTCTGCTAATTCTGAAAACAAGCACAAATATTTGCTTAAAATATTAATATGCTTACCATATCTTATCTTTGACATAATTACTTTAATTAAAGGAATTTTTAAAAACTAATGTTACGCCTACATGCCCTAGCAGTAACATGTGAGGATAATGGAATTTAGAGTGGCTGATTTATTAAGCCTAAAATATGTACTTGGAATGAAACTGCTAAAATTGTAAATTGGGAAGCAATGCATATGAATATTGTGTTTTATCATTTAGACTTTGAAGAGTTGTGTTTACACATAGAAAGGGCATACACTAGCTGATTACATTAAGCTTTTTTAAATTTTTATATTCTGGAAAATATAAAATAAATATAAAGCATGCCATTTTACTGCTTCTTGATAGAAATTTTTTAGATTGTATTGATCTTTGATATGAGCAACATTTACATAGCAACCATTACCAAGATCTTTAATACTATATATACGCTAATACTAATATTATTTTCTTCATAAATTTGTATATCTGACCCCAGTTGCCACTACAGCTATTACCATGTCCCTACACACATCAGATGCATCATTCTCTGGTGTTTTCCCTCCTCCCCTCCCCAGAAAACTTCCTTCAACGTGTCTCCAGTGCCTTGCAGTCAGGTGAAGTTTTCATTGACCTCTTCATAGCCAGCTCTGCCCTTCTTAACCTGTGGACAACCTCAGACATTGCTCCCCTAACTTTTTCTTGAAATCTTATTTTTCTTTGGCTTCTTTGTCTCGTTCTGCCCATCCTTCTACCTGTATAATTTCATTTTTGGTGTGTCATAGTGCTTTCTGATCACTACTGACTAGTGTTATCCAACGCTGCCTCCCTCACTGGTTACTTTTACTCCCTCCCTCACTGGTTACTTTTACTCCCTGCCAGCGTCCATCGGTCATGTCCTGGCTGGTAAATATATTGGAAACACATGGGAAGAACCATCTTTGTCTTCCATGTTGACACAACACTGAGTACTGGTCTGAATTTGAAGAAATATATGTATATGTCTGGCTGCTGTGACATAGTAACTACCTGAAGCTAAGGGTAGATTTTACTTGTTGATTTGTTTAAACAATTGGTAGAGGAATGGCAATGTATTGTTTACATATGGTTGTTTCATGTCATCCTTATGACATTACCTTATCTAATGTGATTACACAGCAAAATAAACAATGTCAAATCATTACGTCTTTGTAGGGAAGTCTAGTCTTTTAGACTGCAAGTCTGGCATACTAGCCAAAAGCATACATAATTTAAAAGGCACTTTGAATACTGCCAGAAAAATTGTGTGAAATATGGGTGAGCTTGAAGGGAAGAAACTACACAGAGGTTAAGTTGCATGAGAAAATCTTTCTTCCAACTACGATCCTATTAGAAAATAAAGGAATTATTATTTTTTTCTCTTGTGCGTATATGCATGTCAGTGATGTAGTACAGCTCACAGACTAGAAGAGACCTCATGAAAAAATGCATTTGTGTGTGTCCCCACCTATTTGGAAAAGCACACAATTGATTACTGAAATAAATGTGACTATATACTCTGAGTAGGAATGCTATGAAGTTCCAGGTTAGTCAATATACTCTATAGGTCATCTGTGTTTGATGCTGGTGTGCTCACCCGAGTACCTTCACTCCTTTCCACCACACTCTGCCAGGTGAAGAACTAATGCACCAACAGGAGCTGCATAATACACAAAGGCAAATGCACCTCTGCTTCAGCCTTGAGCCAGCCCAGACATAATAACTGCATGGAGGAAATTAATTTGACGATTACAGATTTCAAGTTTAGAGAACATTTTGCTGTTGCTTTTATCTGCCCTTGCCTGTGAGTTCTGAACTGGGGTTCATAAGGTCATTAATTCTAATAGCAATGGGAAAGCAGGAGAAAGAGAGACGTCATGGCATGAAACAAAAATCCTAAGAGCAAGAATGATTTAACGTTTAAATCCAATCTCCTTTATATTATGTTAGGGAGTTTGAGATGCGCTTTTTTAATCTTATCTTCCAGGATTTTTTTTCCACAGGAAAACTTGCCCATAAATTCACAAAACGTTCTGGTCCTTGGTATGGTTTTACACCCTGAGAATTTATTATTCATGAAATAGGTCTTTTGAAGTACAATTTCTAAGTATTGATGTTTTATCTTTAAACAGCGAACATGAGCACAGGCTTAAAGGCCCACTGACAATCACTCAGGAATAGCTCAAATGCTCATGTCTAGGCGAGGTCTTCCCCACACAGGGAACCTTTTGTAAATATTAGTTTCTAGAATCACAACACTAATACATGTAGTTAATAATTATCGCAATGTGCCAAAACTGTACAGTTTGCTCCCTGATTACAATATTAAATTGCTATTGAGCTGTGGTATTTGCTTCAGGCAATACTACTGAGAAGCCTCCAAAGACTTTGGTTGGCCTCCCCGCGCAAGCATGGGAAATGTGTGCCTGCACAGAAAGCAGAGGCAGCGCTGGGGTTTGCCAGAAAACAAACAAAACTCAGACAATAGAAGGAAAGTTTTATCAGAGCTGAAGTGTCCTTTCACTTGGGAACTGTCATCTCCTGAAAAGAAAACACACACGCGTACTTGATGAGAGCTTCTGCGGCAGACCATTACCATGAGCCGGGTGATTCAAGCTGTTCATGGAGAGCACTGCACAGCCAGCTCTGGAAGATTTGTTTTGGCTGCCTTTGATGACATCTAGAAAAGAGCGAAGCCACTTCAGAAAAGTTCAGAGGTTCTGCCTGGCACGTTAGTGCACCTCTATCAATGGGTGCTTTCTGCTAATATTTTCGCCCGTCGCCCTGAGGACCGAGTAGTTGGGGATGACAAAGGGGAGCCACTATTGCTGGTGCCGGTGTTCATCTTGGTCATGCATTATGAATTCATGATGACTCTAAACACAAACCCTAATCCGCATCTTCAAGTCTTCATTGTTTATCTTTCTAAACCCATGAACCAAGTCTCCATTTTACTTGAAGAGTCTCCATTTAACTGTAAAATTCAGAAATGCTGTCTCCTTAGATCTTGGGTGTCTGGGCTGGTATCAACATTCATACAAGCTCAGGGAACGGTCTAAGAGGTACAGTGATGTCTGACCCCAGATCAGGTCCTAGGTTAAGGTTTCTGCTTGAAAACAAGAGCTGGAAATTGCTTCTGCAATGCTGGCTAACGTGCTCAGCAATCTGGTACGTAAATGTCACCCTTATTTGGTGGGAGGAGAAGGTGTGACAAATCTATCAGGAGCAAAGTTTCAGACTCAAGGTTTGTTCCTTCTTTGCCTGTGATGGAAGACGGCTTCTCTGTGATTTTTCTGAAGTGAATGCATTTAACGTTTAGTGAAGTACTGAAGACAACATAGCCAGAAGAAGGATTGCAGTTATTAGGGTATCAGTAGGAGTAGTCCAGGAATGTGATTTGCAGGTACAGATTCCAATCCTTGCACTTACAAAAGGCTGTTGAAAGAGAGCATGCAGGCTTTTGACTCTTTCTATAAAGCAAAGCCAGCTGCTTGCACTTGGAAAGTGCAGGTGCAAGTTTATGTACTTGAGTTTATCAGGCCCAGGCTGAAACCATATCCCTTATGAGATCATACGCTATTGTCCAGCTTCTGCGTCGTTAAGGCATGCTGTTCATGTAGGTTCTGGGAGCTACTCTTGAAATCACTGTGCTGGGTTTTCTAACTCGGGGTTTTTGTGACCTGTATGGTCTCTTTAGCAGAGCTGTGTGAGTTACACCAGGCAAGGCTTCCATCCTCCTTCAGAAAACATATGTTAAGTTGAAATAGCAATAACACTATAACCCCTAGAAGGCTGGGAAAAAAAGAAGGGACACACATTTGCTGGCTGCTTACCTGGAACTGTGCAAAGGCATCTCAGCTGAATTCAGTATTTCATTTCAGCATTTGCAACTTACCTCAGGTGCTTCCTCAGAGAAGACACGAGTGCTAACTTGTCCCTTTTATTTATGCACTTGCTGAATTGTGGAATGTGTGTTTCAGGTCTCAGCTGTCAGCCTTATACCATGGACCTCTTGTCCAGAATGAAACGTCATTCTTAAATTAAATCACAATGGTGTTAAAAAGAAAAAGAAAAGGAAAAATTTGTCTCCAGACTGTTTTCAGGGTTCTTCTGAAACCCAGGTCATAAAATAAAATAGAAAGAAACTGTTGTGCCGTTAAATCTATGCTGCTATCAGCTCCTGCTTTTTTCCTAGCACCTATTTCATGTGCCGTTGTAGTGCCTGATTTTAAATGTCCCAAGCAAAAATTGTATTCGTGGGCTCTTTGGGTTCATGCACCAAACTCAGATTAAGGTAGCCAGATACTGCTTTTTCTGCTGATTTTGTTCTGCCAGGCATTGCAGGCAGAATTATATCCTGTCAACAGCCTCTCCTCAAGAATAACCTGAGAAAGCAGGTAGGCTATCACACAAGTAACAAGGGTCTGCTCTCTTTCTTCCAGTTTGTTCTTCTACGCCAGCGAACACAGGAAAAGATCAAGGCTTGTCGTGGAAAACAAAAAGCAAAGAACTTCTATACGTTACATTGGCAGGTATGATTAATTATTTATGCAGTACCATTGGTAGAGCAGCAGACAGGTCAGGTTCCTGATTATGCTGTCTGTGGGCATTTTGCTGAAGCGTGTCAGCTCCATTCTTGGTCAAATATTATGGTCCCATCCTGCTGCCAAGTGTGTTTGTCTTTTATTTGTGAATCGCCACTAAAAGGAAAGGCACAGAGATGGCAGGAAAAATGGCATCTCAAGCAGCATATATGCGTTTTGCTAACTGTGGATCGAGCAATAATTTTGATCTTTCAGCCTTGATTCTGGACAAAATCGATTGGATTTGAAGCTATAAAACAAGAGACAGAATAGCTGTATTTAGTATGCATTACTCCCAAGGCAAAACTAGAAATCTAGAATACTTTAAAAGGTTAAAATGCAGAGAAAGAGACAAGCTGGGTTTGGTATTATTTTGAAGCTTACATGAAAGCTGGTGGCATGTATTTTTTCCTGTCACCTTCTTCTCACCTTTTCTAGTATATCTCCCTCTCCCACCAACTTCTAGCCAAATTTTGAGGAGAATTTCTCATCTATACCTTTAAAACTCACGCCTTGTATTTCACATTATAACTGCAAGCCCGGGCTGGGACGGGCTATGACTTCCTTATCTGCTCCTCCGAGCAGAGATTTGCCACCAGTGCTGACGAGGCGGCGGCAGCCTCGCCTGCTGCAAGGAACATCTCTCCTCGCTGACAAAATACCCCGTCAGCCAGTATTAGTCTGGAGAGAGTGTCTCTCCCAAAAAGCCTTACGTTCCTCGCCACGAGTCGCAATGTGAAAGCCCTACCATCAGGGCAACCGTCAAAATTTATTCTCAGGCTGGCCTCCCATGTTAACTTATCACCAAACTAAACTCTTTGCTGAAAGGCTGGAGCTTGTACTCACAGAGGGTGAAAATTGGTTCCGCTGGGAAAGCTTCAAAGTCATTTCAGCCATTAAACTGTGGCTGGATGTATCATAAGTACAGGAGAGGTCGAGGCACTGCCTGTGAACCACAGGGACTTGGGAAAGAAGTTCCTGCTGAAATTGGCAGCGCGATTGTGTATTCTGTTTCAGTCCAGCTCTGCAGCAGGAGCGAGTCGCGTTGGTACATGAGACTCATTATGCTTCCCCTGTTTAACATACCAATTACTTTCTGTATTTACCATGTTTAGAGCGACTTCATGTCAAAAATTAATAACGCTAAAATAAAGAGCTGCACTGATGTATGCTAAAGGGGAAGCGCGGCAGAGTAATAGAATGTGTAATGGAAAGGGAAGGTGGATTTGCAGCTGTGGGGATCACATCCAGATGAATTTCACGACATGCCATGGTGGGGGGGGGCTGTGTGCTCTTTAGGCACACTCCAGACTGCGATAAGTGTGTCTTGAGAGGTCGCAGCGCCTAAGTGATTTCGCCCTGTAAGCAGTGCAAACACGTAGCGGTGCCAGTCAGTCCCTCTAAGAGCTTCGCACCTCCAAATTTCTCATCTGTCGCTCCATATTGAACAGAAGTGTTTGGGGGACAAGTAATTAAGTTTGGAGGACAAGATGACAGGCAACCGTCTTTGTCTTTTTTTAACTGACCTTTGTCCAAGCTTGGGCAAGTGAGGGAACTTTGCTTCATCCCTTGCTGGTCCTTGGCAAACCCCTGCAACCTCTGATCTTCCTCTTCAAAACTCAGGTGGTTTTTACCCAGATTCCCCAGAGTCTGACAACTCCAGCGCATTAACCCTTCCTTACAACTTTTGAATTCAGCATTTCTCTGGTACTAGGACCCGATACACTGTCAAAGTCTCTAGCAGGCAGCGTGCCATCACACGCTGAGGAGGATGTTCTTACCCTCCTTGGTCCCCGAAGACAACAGACTGGACAACCTTCTAATGGGAAATAACGTTAAAAGGACCACACTGATTAGTGGTGTTGGAGCAGTTGTCATTAATGGAGATCATAAATACTATAACCAAAACAGATGGAAATTTGATGTTTTCATTAGAAGAAAGCCTCTGTATATGAAAACCCCAACCAGCAACTAGTATCAGGCGTGCACTGATATTTGTTGTCTCCAGATTCAGCCGGGCACTTTCTCCAGGTTGTCATGGGAAAGATCCTTGTTTCTGTGTCACTTTGCTCACAGTCATTGTTGATTTCTTTGTGGGGAACTGTTGAGGGAGAAAGGGGAGAATTTCTGAGTCTGCCTACCAGCTCCAGCAGTAATGGATGGCATTTTAACATTTTCCTGGTTTTCTTGCTTTGGAAAGCTAATCTGTACCTAAGCAAACAGGTTGTTTTTACAATAAAAACACACTTGGTGCTGAGAGTTTTCCTGGTGTGTTTGCCCTCTTGTAAAAGACGACCTCCGTTAAGAAATCTGTATTTGATAGCCCATTCCGTAACATCTTAAGAGATGTTTCCTGTGAATAGACTTTCTCAGGGCCAAATACTGAGCTCTTTGCTTACTTCTTTTCCATTTAAATTCCCATTTGCTTTAGTGGAAGTTTGCTTTTTGTGGATTTCCGCTATTTACCTGACATTTTTTCTCCACTGCCAACTCAAACAGAAGCAAGATTCTTTCCTTCCAGTGTGTCATTCGCAGGTCATGAAATCTCTGTCAGTGAAAATATGCAAGAATTATTGCTGTGCAAATATTATTCTCCCCTACACAAGGAGAAATTCCACTCATGCCAATGCTAAAGGTGAAAAAGGAAGAGATCCAGGAACACTTGTTAACGATCAGTGTGTGCACTGACTGGCCTGGCAGCTGATAAAGAGTACAGACTTTTATTAATAATAAAATAAAGAGGAACGAGCTCACTTGTCCTGAGGAGGGTTGGTTTTGCAGGGCTAAAAACCATAAACTTTTTGGTTTTGAACGCAAGCAGCAATGATTCTCAATACACAACAGGAACAGATCTGCTGAGTAAGAAGGTACCATTTTTATAACATTGCTTTCAGAATAAGACATACATAAATCTTTTAGTCTTAAACAAGCTCAGTGTTATTCTTCCAACAAAAAAGGTCAAAAATACATGGTACGAAATCTAAATCACTCTGTTTCATTCGGCTTTCACTGGATGTAGGGCTATTTGCCCCTCACTGACTGTGTGAAAGATAATACAAGTGCAGAAGTATCTCAGGTTTAAATATCCTCCAGAAGGCTTCTTTCTCAAGGTGTGGTGAATGATGGGGTATGGCTACTAGCAAACAGAGGCTGAAGTCATCATGACTGCAGCTAGGAAGCACAAAAATGAACACCAATTTCCTGCTTAGCTGCTAAGCCCAGCCATGGAAGATACTCTGTGTGCTGACCTCCACCATCAGGAATTAGAGCAATAAACCCAACAGCTTGAATATCTGTTTGGTTTTGCAATTAAAGTACTCTTATTTTTCTTGAGTGCTTTCTATGCTCAAGACCCATCAAAACGCATGGCAGGGAAGGGGACTTCCCCTTTGGGGACCCCACTGCAGGGGAACCAGCCACTTAGGGTGCCAGCACTAGCTGCATAGGTGAAAGAAGCAGCCAGTCTGCAGTGTTGAATTTCTGCTTGGTGACAACACAGGGCTATTGGACACTTTGGCTGAGGTGCACCGAGTTCTCCACTTGCTTCATGATACGGTCCCTGAGGCCAGTCACTCCAGGGTTTGCCTGAAAGGGTCCAGAGTTGGTCAGCAATTTCTTGATGTTACAGTGCCAACTGTCAAAACAGACTTTCTGGTGAGAGGCCTCCAAGGCGTATCTTCCTCATGTCATTTTGAAAAATAGTCTGTCCAGTGGATTCACTTGGGCTAGAAGACACCATTCCTGCACTATTTTAATCAGAGAAAGGACTTGACCCTCATCCAAGGTGAATGTTTGAGTCCCTCATGATCTAGAGCAGATACGATTTAGGAAACATCTCATATTTTTACAGGATTGCAACAGCCATTTCTCACATGTCTTGAGTTTTGCTCCTTATGACATGCACTAAAAACTATAAACACCAGAAATTATGCTACAAGACCTAGCTTCTTGCTGTAATTACAAGATACAGTTAATAGCAGTAATTTGTAACTGCTCAACGTTATGAATAACTCAGTAATTTCAGGGCAGTTCATTGCCTGGACCTGGAGGAACCTCCTTCTTTGAATCCTAATAGTATTTTAAAGTAATCTCACCACTTGCCAGTGGCTTAGCAAAAATTGTATATCACAGGATGGAAGAGCAGAGAGTTCAGAGATTCACATAAGAACAGCAAAGATGACACTGCATTGGGATTCCAGAAAAAAACAAGAACCTCATGCCAAAGGTCTGGTAAATAACTCAGGGACAAGTAACATTCTACTGATCAAAAGTGTACTATAAATTGCATGCATGGGTCACATCAGGAATATACAACGGACTTCATGCAGCCGAAGATAATCAAGGAGTCTGAATCTGGAATCTGTCTCCAGCAAGTAATGTGCACCTTCCTATGTGATAATTGTACAACTCGAGGCCATCTACAAAATACAAACAGAATAATTAATATCTCCCTCATAACATAAAATGGTGGGATGGACTAATGTTGTTTGATCTCCTTGAGTCTTCTCCTTGTAATAAGCTCTTATTTTGTATTGCATTATGCATAGTATATTCACTCACGTCTCACCGTTGCACTGTTTTCCACCAAGACAATGAAAATACGGGCCCCCTTTTACACGAACCCACACCACATATTGCCAGAAGTAGCTTACATCTAACCTGAGGCCAATAGCTGCTGGGAAGTAATTAGTTGTAGTGCTGCTATAATCCCTTAGTAAATGTAAGCGCAACTCTTATTTGTGCTGAAGGTGAAATGTTTGTGGTAACAAATGCCCTTTTCTCTGAATAAAAATGTATTTACTTTTAATCAATCAGGGACTCATTATCAGCCTTGTCTTCATCTCCCTAAACCGTGGCCTTTGGTATATGATTTCAGCGTTGGAGGAGAGCATCTGCAGGTTATTAAGAGAATGTTGCAAAATAACTCTAATGACCTGAATCAGCTAGGGACAGTCAGTCAGAAATTACAAGGCAGTCCTGTTATCTCCTGGTACCTCCGGGCTCTCACCAGACCCTCGCAGTCCTCAAAACAAAAGGAGGAGGACACTGTTCCCACTCAGCAGGTATGTTCACATGTTGCATGACATGTGTACACGTGCACATCACATGTGTGAAGAGCAGCTTCTGAAAGGGGAGAGGGATCCTAGGGCTTTGCTGCCGAGGAACCTGCTATTGAGCGACCTGCTCTAGTGGAGGTGTCCCTGCCCATGGCAGGGGCGTTGGAACTCCATGATCTTTAAGGTCCCTTCCAACTCTAACCATTCTATGATTCTATGATTCTATTACTATAACCTGCAGACTTTGGCCGTGCTAAGTTAACCGCTGGATTTGATCTCAAAGGGCTCTTCCAACCAAACAATTTTATGATTCTATGATTCCATGACTTTGGAAGGCGACCTGGAGAAATGGAGCTGTCTGAGGAGCAGGGGGATGGCTGGGTGAGCTCTGCGGGAGCTGGAGACATCCTGAGCTGTAAAACCCAGGGGACCGGGCTGACCAGGGGGGCTGCACAACGTCTGCTGGGCTGTGCATCTCTGCAGTGCTGAGTCCACCTCACAGCCGTGCCAGGGGACGGGGAGCCGCTGGCTGGCTTCTCCCCCAAGGCACCCCAAGTACAACTCTCCCCAAGAGGGCTGCCAGGTCAAGGGCTGCAGCCAAGCAGAGGTCTCCTGGTCACAAGCAGCCCTTGAAGACCCTCTAGATGGCTGCAGCCCTTTTCCCTCCACCTTCTTTTGCAGAGAAACAAAGCACCCAGAGCAGGGTTGAAGGTCTGATCCATAAAGTTTTGCTGCTTTTAAAGGCTGAAGAAGGAAACTCTGGGAATTGGTTGCCATGAACTAGGGCAGTTGCTTTATTTATTTTCAGTTTCCCCAATGTGCTTCTCTTGGCCAACCCTGGAAATAAAAGTTACAAATCTCAGCTATTACGGTAAGTAACTTCCCAGCAGGGGCCCTGCTGCTTGATCAGACAGAGGTTCTTTCCAACAGGTTTTTCCAAGACATGAATGAGGACAGAAGAGGATCCTGTGCCGGAAAGAGCATGAGCGATGCTCCACCTCACTCACCTTCTTGGTCTTCATTTTTGGCCCCAGAAAAGCACCCGCTCCAACAGGCATGTCACCAGGGATGCGAGAATATTGCGAGAAGCGAGAGAAAAATCACAGTGGCAATCTACTAGGAAAAAATAGATGGATTTTCTGTCTTGGCAGCATCTTCAGACATCTGTAGGATAGCCCGTTCTCCTGCCTGGTCAGTTTGCCCAGACATTTCTCCCTCCTTGGTCTTTGGTGTCCTACTCAGAGCAAGCAGGGAAGCGACTAATGTTGCTGGATGCAAGAAAGTGGCACTGGCTTCAGGTGTGGCTGCAGCACCTGGAGTGACTTGGGCAATTTGTTTTTGATTTTTTCATTTGTTGAGATCTTGACGTTGAATGCGAAACGTTAAGATCAATGAGAGTGGGAAAAATCTTAGTAAGCAAGCTCGTTTTAGAGAGGAAAAACTCAGAATCAGTGTCTTTTCCCTCTGGAGGTAATCTGTTATCCCTCAACATACAGGCAAGGCTTCCGTAGACAAACGAAATGGCAGCGCACAGCATCTGTTTGCTATGGAAGGAGCACAGACTTCTGGTAAAAAGTACGTGTGTTGCAGGAGGAAATTTTGATTCCGAACACGTGCGGTTAGCTTTTGATACAAAACTCCACCGCTGCAAACTGTGATCTGGACTCCATTATTACCCGCTTTAAAGATCTCTTTCCATAACATCAGCAATGCTGAATCAAGCCAGCATATTTGACTTACAAGAACAGCTTTAGCAAAGGGTAAATTGTCACAAAAATTGTCTCCCTCCTTGTTTCTTTGTACAGTGCAGATCAAGTGATACACTCTCAGCAGTAATGCAGCCTGATCATTACTGAGCACTCTCCCTGGCATGCCTATGAGCAAACTTTCTATTGTTTCAATTAGATGATCTTGGGCATTCAGGGAATTTAATACTGATGGAGCTCAGCTCCTAAAATCCTAGAAATTAGAGCCTGAGAGAACCCAGGGAATCATCTTGTCCATCCCCTGACAATGCAGATTATTTTCTACTGTATTTTTACTGTGTTTTTTTCCAGTCTATTTTTAATGATTCTAGCAACGGGGCTTCCATCACTTTTCCTGGGGGACTATTCCCCATTCTAATAGATCTCACTGTTAGGAAAATTTTCCTGATATTCAGTCTAAATTTTCCTTTGCTCAATTTCATCCCATTACTCCTAGATATGCCCAGTAGAGGCGGGTGAAAACTGAAAGTGAGTAGGCAAACCTGACACATTATGTGTGCTCAGAGCCAATTTACAGCAGCGGGTAAAGTGATAGAGTCAATTTGCAGCATTCTGTAAGTGACAGAGAGGGTCTTAGGGCATGCACTCTCTGAAAATGGTTCTGAATCTTGATGAAAACCCCAAAGTATAGAAAAATATCCAGAAGCTGTAATGACTTTATATTTTTTGCAACACTCAGGCTGAACACAACAAGAATCCTCTATGAAGAGATAACAGGTAGGGCACCTTGTTTATGCTATGGCTGCCAATAAAACTTAAATTTATACAGGCATCTCAACAGCATACTTGCCATTGCACCAAACACTGCAAATTGTCATTTACTTTTACATGCTGGACAGAATTAAAATCCAGCTTACATTCCTTGAGCTATTACCCACTAGGTAATGAAACCCATAGCTGAAAATTTCATTTATATTGTAAATGTTCTTGTGTAAGTAACTTTATGCTTGTATAATTTTCTGATACCTTGCTAATAAACTTTGTAGCAAAAGAAATTCACAAAATCCCCTCTGCACAGACATGCATTGCTCTTTCTTATTTTTCCTCCTTTTTTTCTTTCCTTTCTATCCTTTTATGCACTATTATGGGGCATACCTGTTTTCTTTCCTCCTGCTAATTCATTTCCAAACAGGCAGCCCATCCTGCCACCACTTTGTTGCCCGCATCACCAAACCTTTCAAACCACTTACCTACTTTCTTTTCTCGTGCTGTATAAAGATTATATTTCTGCTCCTTCTCTTCAGTACCGTGTAACTCTTTATTATTGGATGTAGCTGTACCATTTCTACCCCATCACCTTATATTACCAAAAAATTGTTTTGCGTCCTATACCTTCTTTATATCCTCTCTCGTACTCATCTCTTCCCCAGCATCTTTTAGTGATGCTCACCCCCCTCCACTCCAGACCTATGTGCCTTCAGCCTTCAGCCAGTGTTTGTATCTGATGGAAACTGCAAAGTTCTCAGGTATGGATAGTGCCTGCCTTTATATTGGTTATGGAAGATGACAGAAAGCTAGTGAAGTAATTCACAGTGGGGAGTGATATGGCCCCTGCAACATTAAAGGAGGATGGTTTTCACAGTCTCTTGAACAGCAATCCAGCCTCCCTCAAATCTGTAAAAATTTTAGCAGACAAAAGAAAACTAAAAGTCTGTGTTAATCTCATGGTGATATGAGGAACTCCACAAGGATGTGGCCGGAGTTGTATCCAGATATCTAGCTAGTGGCTGAACCTGGTGAATCAGAAAAAGCATGAAAACAGTCCACTTATGACAAAGCAGGTAGATCTAGAAGAACCAAAAGTCACAGGCACTGGAATTGCTGGCTGAGGCACAGTGCATGTACTACAAATTCTGCCCTGGGGGAGGGATTCAGAAATTGGGACAGGCAAGGAAAAGAGGGGTTTGCGAGAGACTGCGAGGGAATGCTGGTACTTATAAAGAGCCACAGTATGATGAGGACAAGGAGCAAAAGCTGTTTCTGAGGCTGGTGGGAAGCGGAGAGGACAGTGCAGCCCACAGAGTGGGGAAAGAAGTGAGGCATTAGGAGAAATTTCAGGTTGGGTGTAGTGGACACATGCCTGAAGTCTCTCTGGCGATATCATCAGGACTGCAGGTGTTCCTGGCAGTCCTAGGAATATCTAAGGCTGGACATCAGAAAGGTAAGAGGAAAAGTCATATTTCAAGATACAACTGTTTCTTCTGGCCTTGGATTTTGTTAATCCTGGTGACTTCTCCTATTTTCTTCCTCTTTCCTTCTTTTTGCAGTAAGTCCAAATAGTGCTCTAGCTGTCACTTTTTTCTCATCTGCATTTAACCACATAAACTACCTTATCTCCAACCTGGACCGTTTCATAGTCTTTTAGTCTTTTTGTTAATTGAAACTCAAGATGTGTGTTTTGAGAAAAATGAAAAATTTCTACATCATTGAGGATCCATTAAATTAAGGTGCTGTCTCCCCCTGTAGCAAACTGCCATAGCTGAGGCCAGCAGGTGCATTCAGATTGGAATTATGTCAGTGGCTGAACCAGTAATCATTTCTTGTGGAGGACTTCTGCTCTAAGATGCCACTTCTCACCACAGTCCTGTGAAGTCCTCTGCACACCCTACCAATACTCTCCTTTTGGTTTTCTTTTCCCAAGGGTGAGAAATTTAGCAACACTTGTAATCAGCAGTGCTCTTCATCTGCAGCTGTACTTCATCTGCAGCTGTACAGGCACCAATCCTTAACTGTATTTAGCAATCAGAAGACAGTGGTGTATCAACTTTACCTGTCTCCGTTGTTCCTTAGGGGAACATGCACAATCTCCTCCATGCATTCCTTTCATCCTGTTTCCCTCATTGATCCTATATTGCTCTGACTTTGCTGCTCACAGAGCTCCCTGTGATCCCTTCTTCCACTCTGGTCTCTGTCTTCTTTCATGCCATTTGAGCTGGCTTTTCCCACCTCCTTCCTCCATGTACCGACTTAAAACCTATGGGAGTGTCATCCTGATCTTCTCACCACTTGTGTTCCCAAGCCTTCTTTCTTCTCAGCATTGATTGAAACTTTTATTGATCCATTAACTCATAAGCTTTTTTGACCAACAAACTTGACTCTTTGATTCTTTCACCAGTTGTCAGGTATCTTGCTGGCTAGCTCATTGAAATGGTATATCTATGTGGTGATAGGTACTGAGCTTAGATTTAATTGTTGTCCTGCACTTAAGATATCTATAGGAAGAGTAAGTCCATGTCTCCATCTAAATATAGGACATCTAAAGGCATAGAAGCATTAACTCTGTAGACAGCAAGTATTTGTTGAGGTAGAGCTGTGCAGAAGGAACAGAGTACAAGGAGAAGAAGATGCAGCAGTCTGAACAGATCTAATGCATAGTCCTCTCAGCATTGCTGTGGCTCAGTCTTAGGGAAAAAGCTTCTCCCCTGGATGCTACTGTGTGAAGAGACCCAAAATAGGCTAACATTTGGAGTAGATCTTTAAGAAGTCATGAAAACCAGAATGTGCTTCACCTCTAACCCCGTCACACAGTTGCCTACTCTACCCTATTTAGAGCTTCTTTTGGTGACTGCTGGTTTCAGAGCATTTCCCCTTTTTCCCTGCCTGTAACTCTTTGGCTCAGTGTACCTACCTCTGTCTGTGACTGGAGCAAGTGTCTCCTTAAGGTGTTTCTTCCTTCAGTGTGCAGATCTGCGACCTTCCCACAGGCCCCAAGGAAAGGCTAATAGGGGGATTTTTTTGGACAGGTTTCTAGCAGAAAGAGCTTTGGGCAAAAAATCTGTGCATGATTAACACTTCTCCTAAGAAAGCAGAACTTCATACATTATTATAAATTAACAAAACTATATCAGAAGTATCTCCCCCATCAATTTCTCCTTCTAATTGGAATAACCTGATCAGGTCACAGGATGAAAGCCTGGTGTCAACACTGGGCCCCATTCAAATAGAGAAATTATGAGCTGGTGTTCTTCTTGAACCAATAACAAATCTGCTCTCAGAAAAAAAAACAAAAAAAAAAACTAGCCAAAAGGAATTAAAGCAAGACCAGAAGGCGCTAAAACAAGAGTTGGAAACTTTACAAAAGGAATTACAGCAGCATCTGGAGATTTCCCAGAAATGGCTGAAGTGATTTGCAGGCAGGGGTGAACTCTCTGTTGGAGTAATGACTACAAAATGTCCTAACAGACTGAGAAGGCCAGCTGCAAAACTTCCAGTCTGAATTGGTAAGCCCAAAAAGGTAAATGGCAATGATACTGCCATAGATGTTTCAAGGCAGGGAGATGCCAGCTGGGAACCCACTAGCAGGGATGAAGAGGAACAAGGACTCACTGGCTAAATTTCAGCTCCAGAAAGAAATGTCTGGTCACAAACCCATCATGGTAGCCAACCATCTGGACGTTCAGTTGGGCCAGTCGGAGAGCTTAGGAAAAAACGTTTACTGCAGTTCATCTACTTGGTTGGCAAAGTCACAGAGTCCCGTGGGACAGGCTGGACTCCCGTAATTCAAATAATGCAAGTACCTAATATCTTTTAGGGAAAACTCCATTTGACATTTACTGTGCTCAATATGACATCATGGGCTGAATGAAAACTCATGAAGAGGAAGGAGGAGTTCTAGCAGCAAGCCTGAATAGCCATGCCCGGAGAGTGCCATGATTCTGATTTCCCAAAAAGAGACTTCATCCAAACCTTTGCCTCTTGATTAGAACCATCCGAGCCAACCCAGGTGCAAGTAAAAGCCAGAAGAAAAAGGAAAAAGAAAGAGAAAATTCTACCTGAAATGCAAGAGAAGCTGCAGAAACTTGTATTTCTGGCATGTACAGATGTTAGTGGGGGCTTTCAGGATAAACTGTCAAGAGATCAATTCAAACGTGCTCAACTGGACTCAGGTTTTAACGCTAAGGTCAGTGAATGGCAGCCAAAGACACTCCAAAGGGGTCTCTGGAGTTTACCGTGGAAATTGCGGTTCTCCCCTTGCAGCTGTGGACCAAAGGAGGAAGCAGTTTCTGGTGACAGGGATGAAAGACAGTGCCTACAAATTCTCTCAGTGCAGTTCCGTATCAGGGAAAGAGGATACAAATCTGCCTCACAACGTTATTGAAAAATAATAAAAATGAAAAATTTGGCCCAGTAAAATGAAATTGAAAATAACATGAACTTCATTTGAAAACTGGCCCCATGAAAAGAAGGATTATTATTAACATAAGGCTGCCCTGGGCAGACCATCATTACTTCCTAGAGAACTTCTCTTTCAGCTCAGGAAATGGAATGACATAAAACTGAAGAAGCAAAACTTGGGGACGTGTAAAAGGACCAGCATGCCATTTTTATTTCAAGCTGGACAGCTAACAACAATAATGGGAATTTTGGCGATTGAATGTGTAATAGAATCAGTGAAATGTGAAGGAATCATAGACGTTGTCTCAAACCTTACATTTATTAGACTAGACAAGCCAAAAGGGCTAGGGATTTGGGAGATCCAAAACGGAACCTCCTAATTGATTTCAAATGGAGGGAATATCTGGGGAATGCGAACGCATCCAAAAACTGGAAAAAATAGTTTTTGAAACCAGGACATCTGTAATTTGAACAAGAACTATGAGTAACTGAGGTAATAGATGAACTAATAAGTGAGTCAATCATACCTAGTAACAACAGAAAAAGTATATTGCAAAAATTATCTTTGGAAGTTCCTTTGAAGATGTGGACTAACTGAAACAAATGAAACAAATCTAACTAACTGGTTTACAGCAAATAAGCCGTCCTACTTCCAGGCATAGAAACCATGATAATTGCAACATAGTCTGCGCTCTTTTCTGCAGAAGAAAGATGGAAGTGGTGGAAATTTGTTTTGTGACCCAAAGCTCTTGGTGAAACTTTGCCTACCAAAGTTCTTGCAAGTCTGCTCCAGGACCAAGTCCCTCTTGTTTACTGCTGAGCAGAAAATACTATCAGTAAATAAAGAAGGTTTTCTTTCAAATTTTGAATTAGCCCTAAGATACAAGGAAATTGAGATAGTGTAGGAGTAGCCTATACCTCACATTCTTCCAGAAGCAGAAGGTTTGTATGACTGCTCCTGTTCAGTTGTGGGCTTGCAAACAGCACCAGAACCACTCCATAAGTTTGATGAAAACGGGAATCTGTATCAAAACCATCCATACCCTTCACTAGAAGGTTCACTTAATACCTTCTGGTTTAGAAATGTCACTTCTAGTTGGTGACCATTTCTTCAGTTCCTGAACCACACCTGCTCCTCAGCATCCCCAATGTTGCTTTCAAGCCAATGGTATGTCCTGGAACCCTCTGCAGAGTCAACTGCATCTCTGGCAAAAATTGAACCGTTGAGGACTGTTGAAGTTGGCACTGTCAACTTCTACTGGGACTTTGCCTTGCCCCAACTGTTATCTCATGTAGGGCATCCCTAGAAGGCCTCCATCTCCTATTTATGCATGTGGCCACAGGAAGTTGTCGGTTCATTGTTTGTAACATCAGAAAAAAGGACCATGCTGTTCTGGTGGTTGCTTCTTTCATAGTCTACCATTGTTATATGGAAGTTCTAGCTTATACTGGAAAAAGTTGAGTAGCTTCATTTGGGGAACAGAATAGACCCAGAAAGAGAATACAGGGACCTTACAGAGTAAATATGGGATGCATGAAATTCAGGCGTTCATTAGAGATGACCTTCCATTTGGCAGCTGGAAGAAAACAAGTCAGAGTCTTATTTTAAACACTGGGAATGCCCAATGATATGAAATTAGCTTAATAGAAGTTTATAAATGTGGGAAGGCTTAAGTTTTCTTTGATTTTGTTTTGTTAAAATATGGGAAAACTATCTTTACTTTGACTGAAATAAGGTGGCTCCATTTCAGTGAACTACGTTGAGGGGAAGGATGTACACCAAGTTATCTCTTTCAGATCAGTGTGTTTAGGTATCAGCCTTTAAGATAACTGTAAGAGGTAGATAACCATGTGTTTTCACCTACAATAGAGAAAAGGTGACAGGAAAAAGAAAGGCTTTTCTTGATATTTCAGAAAAACATGAAGGCAGGGGTAAGAGAGAGTAGACAAGACACCAATCAAACTGAGAACACCAGAAAATACACTTTTTTCACAGGGAGTTGCAAAAGAGCTTCAAGCATGGAAACTGCCTGTCTGGATCCTTCTTGCATCAAGAATGCAGGATTTGGTAAATTTCTGTAAATAAACAGAATTTTATCAAATACATCATCTCCATCACCAATTTCCCCTCCTAGCTGAAATAATATAAGATTTTGGCTACCTGCTCACATCAAAAGAAGTCACAAAGCTGCCCACATTCATGATGAGATGCAATATGATAAAAAGGATCAGTGGTAAAAGGGTCCGTGTTTTCTAGCAGAGAGCTTAAATACAAAGATACAGGCTCAAGAGAATCTTCTGCCACATTTTTTACAAACTTCTTCTGTGAGTTAATTAAAAGTTTGGTTCTCAGAAGATTAATCCAGATTTAAACACACTTTTTTCCTAGTTGCAGTATCTAGAGAACAACATACATTAGAGTGGGAAAAACTCTCAGAAACATAAAAAGTGAACTAGGACAACAGAGTGAGTATTCTTTACTGATAAGGGGAGAGAGGTTTGTGATGAGAAAAACACTATGATCAATAATCAGACACACTTCAAACTGAGTGGCTGAGAGGCAAATTGAACAAGTGGAGCAGCACTTCATGTGGCTCGTTTTCCTTCCTGCTGGATTGCTGGATTTGGTCTTTGTGTTAAAGTTTTTGGATGATATCTACATAGTTTGGAAAAGACATCCCTGATGTCACACCTATTTATTCCTTTATTTTGCAGGCAGTCTACAGAGAGCAAGATCTGATCCACAACAGAGGATCCTTTGAGTTGTAGTGTTTATCATGCTATCTCAAGACCTAACCACTTCATTCTTTGTAATTTGATTATTTGGTCACGCCCTGGAATGCAAAGTATTACTCTGATGTATTTGTATAAACCTAGCCTCTTCAAATACAGTAAGTAGCTGAATGATGTATGTTAATGACATGCTCTCAATAATTTTTATAATGCAAGATCTCAGCCCAGATTTAATGTTTAATATCCCTGGGATTCACATTGAAATTATTACACACATTATGTATTCCATTCCTTGGACTTAGAATTAATTCCAAAACAGAGCAAAAGTGCATCCTATTTGTTTTCTTGAGGGAGTTTGCATCAGTAACAGTCTATTTATTCTGGAGTTTCTGAAGTTAGAAATACCTTTTCCCTTTGCTATCTTTGATCTATCCTGACGAATTGTGCAGAACATTTCATTTCTGTGTCTTGTCTCGGTTATGTCATTTCTTCGTTCACTTGAAAAATATTTATTCTAGCAGAATTTACCTCCTTAAATAAAGGACACAGGTTGTTACAAAACAGTTTCACAGAATCTTTGACTTAAAGCTGTCTGCCAAAAATAAACAGAAAAAAATAGCTGCTTCTCTAGATCCCCTTTATAGAAGACTGCATAGGAGAATTCATAATCTGACTTCATTGCTTTGATCGATCATTCAATCTTTGCATTGGTGATGTTTCTAATACAGGGGCTTAGCCTCTGGAAAGACTCCAGACAGGATGGAACAAAGCAGCTAAACCTGTGTAAGGTTGTGATCTGAGTACTCTCAGGCAATAAATCTTTAATTTGCAAGATTGGCAACTGTATCAAAATTAGAATTAAAGGAACATTTAGTATTAGTGATGTTTTCACTGTTGTCAGGAATTGCTTTCCTAGACATTTTTTGAAAGGCCGGATCTTACTTCCAAGATACCCACTAAACCCACTAAGCCACCCTTTCTTTCCCCTTCTTCTGAAAATCAAGCCCAAAAGGCAGCAGGAAGATGTAAATGAGGACAGGGAGTTGAAGCTCCCATTTATTATAGTCCCACCTGACAGGATGATTTGTTCTAGCTGGGCTTCTATCCATCCTGTTGTCCCCGAGCAAGTCTTTTAGTTTTGCCAGCGCAGAGAGAAAACCCTGGTGTGAACTAGCCTGCTTCGGAAAAGGGAGTTTCCCCTCCGGCATGAGGACAGCATGGTGGTGATGCTATTTGGGTGTGTGAGGGCAGAACGATCCCCCACCGCGGCTGGGGGAGGATTTCAGGATTACCTACGGGCTCGCTTAAGCCTTGGGTACGAACGGTTGCTTGGCCACACAGTCCTCCTAGGCTAGAGCCACAGAGGGTTTCCCACCTAATTTCTCCTTCAGGCGTGCTAAGCCCAAAGCTATGTGGTTCCCAGCTTTCTCCTTTCTGCACGATGTATCCCCATGTGCGGGTGGGCATCGCACAGCTGGGCCGCTGAGCCAGTCCCACCTATTTTGCAAGTGCCGACAGGCTCCTCGGAACGTCTTATACTCCCCACCTCCGAGGAATGCTCCAGTAGGTACTCCCTTAACAGCTCCAGCGTCACACCAGGCAGAGCGAGCGGGGGAAATAACGCCTCCTCTCATCTAATGACTCCGTGAAGTTTTCATATTAAGTAGAGCAGGAACTGAAACATCCCAACTGAGTGCCCTAATCCCCCTGCCATGCCTCCGTACTTGCTCTCCCTGGCTACTTAATTCTCTCTTACAAAATAGAGCTGCTTCACTGGAGAGAAATTGGGAACAATCCCCTGCAGTCCCTGGCCTGTTAGTTATGGTATTCCCCCATGAGATGTAAGCTTGAAGCTTTTTCCAGTAGAGAAGTGAACCAAGGTCTCCTACAGCCCGACTGAAAGATACAGCCACTGAAATACTTCTCCTTACCATGAAATGAAGTACATCTCCAAAGGACTGTGTTCCTGCCAATGTGCCTTTCCATATGCAATTACCTTCTCCCCCCTCCTCTGTTTTGGGATGGGGAAGAGGTGGGAATTTGGCCCTGAATGAAAGATTATTAGCTTCTCTCTCAGCAAGGGAAAAGACAGGGACATACAATAAGAATATTAATTTTAATGAGAAACTCAGACTGGCAAGAGAACTTTATTGGCAGAAGTGAAATTAGCTTTTCTACATAAACAGTTAGTGGTGTCAAGGGACTAGTCATTCATTGCCCAGAAGGAAAAAAACAAAACAAAACACAAGAGTCTTTAAGGGTCCTTACTCTCAAGAATGCTCTTCGCTGTTTAATGCAGAGAGGATTTGCTTTGTACTTCAGCAAAAATCAAGTATGAAAGATATCGTCCCTTTCCAGCATTTTGAAGCAGTAAATATCCAAAAGGAACCAAGTACTTCAGGCTTCTCTCTTGACCCTTCCCCTTCTCCACACAGACATGTGCTCGCATGCTCTGCATAGTTATTTTTAAAAGCCATTTCCCAAGTCAGAACAAGCATTAAGCGTAAAAATGTTCATAATCCCACCCAGACCCATCGCTGGTTCAGTCCATCTTTGCAAGACTCACCTTCCCTGGTCCTGCTTTTCCCCGTTCCCCCTCCCTCTTGCCACCCTGATCTTGGAGAACAAGCCACTAAGGATGGACTGGCCATTTTCCCCATCTCCCCCTTTCCCGTTCCCCTGAGCTAGCACAGGAGGGGCCACCAGGTGATCAAGGCCCCCCATTAGATGGCAGATCCTGCGTTGACTGGTCACTGAGAATCCAGAATCAAAGGCATTTTCTTGCCGCTTCTACCACACGTGTTAGCCACAGGGTAGCCTCTAGTGCTAGAGCAAAAGACAGCCAAGCAGCCCGGCCAGTAGTTTTCCTCTGTGTGTGCTTGGTGGTAGGATGGGATTTAAGCCATAGAGTAAGAAACCATGGAAGGATTACAGATTATACAGATTCCCAGAAGGAAGTTTTTACCTTAGTCCCACCTGATATTATAAGGAAAAATAACATTTTATGTTGGACAATGAGAATGTCTGCCACAAAGGGTGCTAATTAGTGGAAGCGACCCTATTTTTCACTTGAGAGTAGGGCCAAAAAAAAAAAAATACCCACTGGGGCATATTTCCTCACAGAAACAACTGGCCACATCTGATAATGTCGTGTGGGGTTTTTTGGGTTTGTTTGTGGGTTTTTTTCCCCACTCAGCACAATGGGAGGCAAATGTGTGCAGATCCTGTAATATTTCCACCCCTGGTGGAAATGACTGATGGAAAGAGAGTCAGCTCACCTGCACACCATCAGCCAGCCTCAGCCAACATCCCTCTTCCTCCCCTCTTCAAGGCAACCCGCTTCTCTTACTGTCAAGACTTCTGCAGGTTATGTTCTGGAAACACCGTGGTATCTCACTGCACCTGGAATGAACTAACCCCAGCCTGAATGAGGAAGGCAGATTCAAAATTTATGCTTTAGAGCTGGATGAGAAAGCACGTGTCCAGAGTGAGGGAGGAGACACGTTTGATCTTCCTGACCTGTTGTCTTACTTAGCCAGGAGTCACACACAGTAAAATTGCTTCCATTTTAATTACCAATAGTCACATGGTTCAGACACTGCTGCTTTCCAATAGTCTTTCCACGGCAGCTTTGCTTGGACATCATTGCTTTTTGCTCAGCTGCCATGAGTCTTTTGCGGGACTGACTCGTGGTACTGATGCTGAAACAAGTCCTCGCTCAAAAAGTGGCATTGGAGGCATTGAAACAGCCCCTGCCACCCTGGTGCACAACTAGTTTGTCTATGCCAGAGGTGAGCAAAGCCAGGTTGGTGAGGAGATAGATACAGTGTGAAGCTACTGTTGGTGAAAGGCAAAAGGAAAAAAGGGCAAAATAGCCCCTCCTAGAGCCTGTAGCTGTTGCCTGACTTCTCTGGGCTCCAAGTGGTAGCAAGACCAGTAAGTCCCACTGCTGAGGGGTTTCTTCTTCCTCCACCCCAGTCCCTTGCTTTGGTTTCCCCCTTCAGAGCCAGAGCAGCTGGGCAGGCACGTCTGGGAAGCTGGATGTGCCGCTGCGGTGCCGACATGCGTGGAGAGAGACTCATTTACACCAACAGAAAAACGGCTGTAATGCATCCATTGACTGATCAGAACACACTTTGTCAAAGGAAGATGATTGCTTATGCTTAAACATTCACTTGGGTTTTTTTGAAGATAAACAGCAAATCCCATTTACGCCCGGCTGCCATGTCTCAGTGATTTTGAACACACTCAGCTTACGTATAACTTTGCTCATCCTTTTTCCCATCTCGAATTCAGGATAAAAATCTGCCTCGGAGTATATTCTGCTTTAATTAAACAAATACAGTCAAGATTCTGAGCCATCTGTATTTCATACCATACTTAGTAATGTCTCAATATCACAAACTCCAAGGAGTAACACTATACATTAATGGGAACATGTGTCATATCTACTTGCTCTTTATGACTTACAGGCTATCTATATTATCCCCATGTCTCCAAATCTCTGAAAACAAGTGTAAATAGTAATTCTTATTAACTGCAGAGACACCTGCACTGATATGGACAAATCTGGTCAACAGCAGGTTCCCCTGCTGTTTTACTAAGCCAGCAACATGCTCCTGTCTCTGGCAGATGCTCCTGTTTTGTATTACTTCTAAGCAGATACCAACTTTATGCACTTTTTGAAATTCCTTTCAGGAACCAGTGTCCTTCTGGCTACCAAGGGCTTTTTGCTGGAACAAAGCAATGAAGAGATCAGGGAGGTACCAGGAGACTGAGTTTTGGTCCTGAAAATTACTGGCAGCTTTTGTAATCTTTCCATATCCCTTCTGCCAGGGATTAGCAGCAGCAAGAAGGATAGGTTTACTGGGGAAGTCTTGTAAAATAAACAAACATTTCCAGTCTAAGTATCCACCCATTAAATACCAGTTAAATTACCAGTTTAAGCACCTAGGATTACTAAATACCTTTCCTGGGCACACTAATAGGTAATACTTCTCTTTTTGAAAGCTCTGAGTATTTGTATCAAGCAAGAACGGTATTAGGGGAAAAAAGTTAGCATAGCATCAACCTGGGATAATACAGCCATAAACAAATCCAGATGAATGATAAGTGGAACACTCTGGACAGTGGTTTTTGGCTGTTCCTGTAGCTGGTGGAAACACAGGGCTGAAGGCACCCCCTTGGGTCACTTAGTGCAAAGCTGGGTGATGGCAGGCAACAGCTATACATAATGCCTTTCTTAAATTGAGGAAGCGCCATCATGAAACTTTCCAGGGTCCTTCCCCATTTATTTTTTTTTTTTTTTTTCCTACCAGACACCCGTCCCCAAAGCGTACTGCTCGTTGTGTGCCCCACATGAGCCCTGGACGGGGCTGTCTCCCTCCCAGAGCCCGGGGTGCTGCTGGGCAGGCGTGGGAGGTGGCACGGCTCTCCACCAGGCACTGCTCCTTCTGACTTAGCACCGTGTCCCCTCCTCCTTCCTGGGACAGCAGTCGTTTTCAGCCTTGGGTGCGGTTATTAGAAGAGAAACTCATACGAGGGGCCAACATCTTATAAAGGCAGGTCACGAAAAATTTACTGGCTTCTGGTGCAACGGACCGTTTTCCTTCTCGTTACACCTCCTGGAGGAAGAGGCAACTGGGTTTATGAGCATTTTTAAACCTTTCGCTGCCAGAGATGCTGAAGGGGGACAGCCAAGAGCCGCACACCACGTACTGAAACACCTGAGCAGCTTCACGCACGCAGGCACAGCTCTGCATGTGTAGCCCAGCTGGGGACCACGGGCCCTTTGGCACAGACTCCTGCGGCCAGGGGTTTCTGCCTCAAAACCGCCGTGATTAAATCGCAGCGTGGTATTGCCAAGGAAATGCAGTGGATTAAGGGGAAGCGCAGCTTGTGGAGCTCTGTAGAGCTTTCTTTTGTTCAGAAGCAAGGATAGATCCAGTATAGATATATAGACTAGCTATTTCTGTGTCTGAAACTGAAATACAGACGTCTGATGTACTAAACCATTCTACAAGAGACATGTCAGGACAGCAAATTAAGAGTGCACAGAAAAATGAATACAAGCAGTGAAATTAAAAAGCAGCATTTTTAGAATTGTTAATTGTATGGTAATTGGAAGTCAAAGCAAGGTCTATTTAAAAATCCAGGTTGTCTACTAGGAGTCCACAGACTAACAGCACGTCAACAAAAATTAGAAAAGGAGGCCAGATTTTAATTGTAAATGGGATACTAATCAGCAGCAGCTCAGTTTCCCAAGTGTCAGTCAGAGATGGTTGTTTGACATTTTACATTTCACTCTTTGCTTTAACAAAAGCTCACCAATGGCCTGTATATGGGAAGGTTCCAAATAGCTGGTAACTGCTACATGTTTAATTAGGTAGCAGAAGCATCCATTTAGATACATGTCCAAAGCCTCACCTATAGGTGCCTACCTCCTAATTCCATAAGTATGGGTGTGAGGATATCCACAAATGACTACAGCAAATGGTTGTGCAGTGGCAGAGGAGTCAGCACTGTGTGTGACTATTACTATTCATGTTTCAATTACTATCCATGCTTCCTGCTCACCAGCTTTGCTGAAACGTGGGCCAAAGTATTGTCTTTGTAGGATTTCCTGGGAAAAGTTGCAGAGTTAAACACCAGGGCTAATGTGTGTAGCTCTCTGAGAGGCAGATATTAACAGTTCCCAGATGCTTTTCTTGCCTGCTCAGGGAATGTACAGCACATTATGCTGGGGTCACATACAGGGGTCTTCACTCATTTCTTGGGATGACGCTCAGGGCACACCAAGAACATGTCCCCAGAGTCTTAGCCCAAAGTACCTGGTACACTCTCAATGTGAGTACACTCATTTCTAGCTGAGAAATTTAGCTCAGAATTCTTACCAGATGAAGATTATCTACAAATGGAAGTAATTCCGCAAGGCAAGCTCCCCACTGGAGGTGAAATGAATTTGTCTCATCCCACCAACACAGTTTAGTGCACAAGCAACAGGTTCCTGGAACAGGAAAGGCTCCATCAGGTATTTCTTTTCTCTGCACTGTGATGACAAAAACATAATTTGCAGGGGCCTTCTCCTGTTAATTTTCTGCTATTTTGTCCATTAGCAATGGAGGCAAATCTGCCTATTGCTGAATGAGAGGTCGGCAATTAATAAAATTGATTCATCTCAAAACTCCACCTCTCCTTAGAGGATGAGGGTTGGTACAGCAACCATCCATCACTATGACTGACTCAAAAAAATTGTGTGTCCGTTAAGCTTGGGCATGTAGGGCATCAGTCCTCCCAGGCACTCTAACCACGGTCAGCTTGCATTTTAGAGGCAATGTGGATGATAGTAACCCTTTACAGGGCAAAGTTTCACCAGACCATACAGCTCCCAAAGGCTCCAAGCCACACTGATATATCTCTGCTAAGGATTTTGGCACAAAATATTTAAATAGCTACAGAGGTTTTTTCTAAGATGACCTTACAGGTTATCTCTTCTATAGCCTGGGTTAAGCACTTGGGAAGGGTATATCAGGAATCATTCATTCATTTCAATTCCAATTGGCTGTGTAAAGCCATCTGGCTATGTATGTACCATTATCCTGTACCCATCACCATGGTATCTAAGTGGCCTCTTCATGTCCCTGTTTATATTCATTATTCACGAGCCTTTGTGCAAACAGGATTCTGTTCTCCCGTGAAGGTTTGGAGAAGGACTGCTCTTCATACAAATGGCCACATTCATATGTTAACGTGGATGTCTGTGCACAGCAAAATATTCATTACAAGGCCTATCTGCTATGTATCATTCATTATTCTTCCATTTCAAATGTATCCCGTACCCAGTCAAGAGACTTCAGTGACCGTTCACTCAGCACCAAGAGCAAATAGTGGAACTGAACAACTTGTGAAGATGTCATCCCTGTCCCCCCCGCCACCCCCAATCACAAACACTCTATAAAATAACACCTAACACAGCTAAGCCTAGTCCCTTGCAGTGGCTTNTCTACAAATGGAAGTAATTCCGCAAGGCAAGCTCCCCACTGGAGGTGAAATGAATTTGTCTCATCCCACCAACACAGTTTAGTGCACAAGCAACAGGTTCCTGGAACAGGAAAGGCTCCATCAGGTATTTCTTTTCTCTGCACTGTGATGACAAAAACATAATTTGCAGGGGCCTTCTCCTGTTAATTTTCTGCTATTTTGTCCATTAGCAATGGAGGCAAATCTGCCTATTGCTGAATGAGAGGTCGGCAATTAATAAAATTGATTCATCTCAAAACTCCACCTCTCCTTAGAGGATGAGGGTTGGTACAGCAACCATCCATCACTATGACTGACTCAAAAAAATTGTGTGTCCGTTAAGCTTGGGCATGTAGGGCATCAGTCCTCCCAGGCACTCTAGCCACGGTCAGCTTGCATTTTAGAGGCAATGTGGATGATAGTAACCCTTTACAGGGCAAAGTTTCACCAGACCATACAGCTCCCAAAGGCTCCAAGCCACACTGATATATCTTTGCTAAGGATTTCGGCACAAAATATTTAAATAGCTACAGAGGTTTTTTCTAAGATGACCTTACAGGTTATCTCTTCTATAGCCTGGGTTAAGCACTTGGGAAGGGTATATCAGGAATCATTCATTCATTTCAATTCCAATTGGCTGTGTAAAGCCATCTGGCTATGTATGTACCATTATCCTGTACCCATCACCATGGTATCTAAGTGGCCTCTTCATGTCCCTGTTTATATTCATTATTCACGAGCCTTTGTGCAAACAGGATTCTGTTCTCCCGTGAAGGTTTGGAGAAGGACTGCTCTTCATACAAATGGCCACATTCATATGTTAACGTGGATGTCTGTGCACAGCAAAATATTCATTACAAGGCCTATCTGCTATGTATCATTCATTATTCTTCCATTTCAAATGTATCCTGTACCCAGTCAAGAGACTTCAGTGACCGCTCACTCAGCACCAAGAGCAAATAGTGGAACTGAACAACTTGTGAAGATGTCATCCCTGTCCCCCCGCCACCCCCAATCACAAACACTCCATAAAATAACACCTAACACAGCTAAGCCTAGTCCCTTGCAGTGGCTTCCAAATACCATCCTAGTGCAACCACAGCAGAAATACAGATTATTTCGCCAACAAGCAGAAAACAGAGAAAAAGTCACGTTCCTCAAGCAACTGATTCAGAGGAACACAGTGTATTCTCCTTCTGTCAGGGCTTTTTGTGTACCGGAGACAATTCTAGTTTGCCATGCCATGTCCATCTTCTTCATCGAGGGATGAACAAGGAAGAGGATATGCATTTGGGAAAACGCACGCTGACGGAGAAGCACAGGGTTTGGATTTGCACAACTGAGGTGCTGTTTTCATAACAGAAGGATTGAAGCCAAGGCTTCAACTGGACACCAAAATGGGAGGTTTCCTCTGCAGAAGTGTAGACTGTCCTGCATCTCCAACATCAAATTAATGGGATCTGCTCTGTCATCCAAATTTTTATACATAAAGCACCTATTTAGGAATGCAAATACTGGCTTTGAACTCTGATTTTTGGCTCCCATTTTGAAATCTTGTCTGAAGTAAAATCCTAGAAATTGACTGCAAGGTCAAGGCATAAAACCTGGGAAGTAAACAGCACAAAATCCTGAACTAAACACCAAGGAAAGCATGAGTGGCAATGTAAAAATAGCAATAAAGAACATTTAAGTAACTCACATGAACAGTTAAGACAAGACCCTCTTCAGCAGCAATGCACCTTGGTCCATGCCTCTGCAAAAAATTAGGTGCAATGAAAATTTGCAGTCACATTTGTCACAAGTCCAGTAGGAGCCCGAGTCACACAGGGAACATAATGCATCTAAACAGAGCACAAAACTGTTTATCACTACAAGTAGCCTGCATAAAATCAGATCAGAGAGCAGGAAAAACAAAATGCAGTAAGAAACAGCTGAAAATTGGTTTGGGCACCTTTCTTTATAGTATATAAACTTACTGCCACCTGTTTGTTCAGTAGAAAGCAGAATCCATGAATTAGTTTAAAAGGTGACTTTCAAAAAATATTTAGCAGGAGGAGATGTCACGGAGAGAAAGCTTAAATCTTCCAGAGTTATTATCTTTCCTGTGTGAGGATGTTGCATGGCCTCCACAGTCATCCAAAGTGGCAAACGTTTCCCAGAATGCTGTGGGAGAGCTGACACACTGAACTAATCTTTAATTTATTGATGTACTACTTCACTGAGAGATGTAGTATATCAATAAATGGCTTTAGTTAAGAAGCTAAGGTCTAAGAAGCAGTGGTAGAAGCTTGCAAAAGTACATCAAAGCTTACAGAAAATAAAATCAAGAGCTTGTGGGAGAAAATTGATGTCTAGGAAGGACAGAAAGAACAAACAAATATCACAAACTTTAAAGTAAGAGTTTTGTACAAGACAGCGTTTGACCATCTTAAACACATATTTTGCAGCTTTCTACATCCTTCTCGGTTGTCCAGCAGCTTATAAAAAGATTATTGCAGAATAAATAACAGTAGTCACCAGTAACAAAAAACAATTGCCCTAGGATGAAATTGGAAATCACTGTCCTACTTAGGGCAACGTGGTCTGGAAACTGATGGCTTTTTTGTGATGATATACCCCAAATTGCTTAACCTGCTACTGCAGTTGGCAGCGCTTAGAGGCTTGTTTGGCTTGACAGTAAGCTCAGCAGACAGAGAAAAGAATAGAAGCAAGTACAAATTCACTCAACACAGGAAACAGTATTTGTGACTTTTTTTTTCCTAGCAATAATTGAAAATATAGGAGAACTAGTATACCTACAACAGCTGCAGAAGTGGAGTACCTGTCTGTAGCTGGTATCTCTGTATACATCTGCTGTCTTGTCATCTTCTGCACACATGAGTGTTAATGGTCACGCCCCATGCCAGGTCCATGGAGGAGGTGCAGTGCTCCATGCTCCATTCCCAATCCCACCCTGCTGGTCAGTGTCAGCTGGCTTGACAGAGCTGCCAGAGCCAGCTCCCTCAGCCCTCTCACACCCTTCTCTGCATTACCCCAAAGGACATGCAGAGCTAAGAAGCCAGGCAGCACCGGGTAGCAGGAGAACCCAGTGCCATCGTAGATCCCTCACACGACACACTGCAGATGAACACATGAATCATGCAGAAGCATATTTTCCATCATACAGAGAGAAGTATGTTCCTCCTCCAAAAGTCTTTATAATATAGTTCCTTAAGTCAACAGCTGTAGGTGACAGTCTCTGAATAATCCCTTATCCAGTTGAAGTAAACTAGATGGCACTGAGTGGTGGTTAGTTCAGTGTGGCAGATATCTCCCAGCTGCCATTGTGAGGTCCCAAACACTCTTTCTGAAAGATCTCTTACCCAAGAGAGAGGAGCTGATGGAAGAAGGTAGTTCAAGGAGATTCCTTAGCCAAAGACAGTAAAAACATGATAAAATCAAAAGGTTTAATTGTCTTGGGATCAGTCAATGCTGCTTTATTGGCATTGCATGGAAAGCCACTGGAGAAGCTTTCACAGAGAGATGGGCCAGGACACTTGAGGAGGCAGGACTTACTCCTTGCTCCTGGGTAAAACTATTCAGAAATATTGAAGGGGAAGAGTTATCCCACCATGGGAGCATGCCATGTCTACAAACTTGACACATTCCTGCAGAACAGAATGTTTTTGACAAATTTTCATGCTGGAACTAAGCGTGTTTTCCAAAAGCATCGGCATTTCTGTTACCGTATCTCCCTGCTGGTCTTCCCCTGCACCACCGTGAAAGTCTTGGGAAACCCAGACAGGACAGGGAATCTGTGGGCATCCCTTGCCTGGGCCCTGCAGCAGGAGACGAGCAGCTGGGCAGCCTGGGAGTTGTGTCAACTTTTCCTTGAAAAACAAAACCACAATGCTGTTGAAATTCTTTTCTAAGATAATAATTGGAATCTCCACTCTGCAGGAAATTTCTTGTTTCAGTTTCACTCTATTGTTCATTGCAAAACAATTATTATTTTTAATTATGTTTTCCAGCAAGAAAAGAGCTGCAGATTTCAATCTATATCTGTCCCTGAGCACTGGATCTGGGTCTACAACGATCTCATATGCCTATCAATTGATTAGACTCCCTCATCTTCTTGAAGAACGTATTGATGTTGGGGAAAGGTGTGCCTGCCTGTCTTCTGCATGAGTGGATGTTAAGCTGGGGAGGCTCTGGCGTTCCTCTCGCTGGTGTTTGCTTCTGGGGAAGTCAGTCCAACACAGTCCAAGTGATGCCACTATGTGCTGTAAGAGATGGGGCGCCGGCAGGGAGACACCTGTGTTGGCAGCTGCTCTGAGCCTGGATACACTGAGGTGGTTCCTGTACAACTAAATAGCAGGGACATGCTTCACAGTTTCATGCATAACTCTGATCAGTGATCAAATTCTTGATTCAGTCAAAAAAAAGCACCAACCAGTGGTGCCTCTTCTGCTGTTACAACTTACTTTCCCTATTTCAATGTCCTCTAAATGTTCTTCCATGAGCTTTTCCCCTGACATGGTCCTTTCCCTGCAGCCTGTGCCACCTGGAGGATGCTCGGTGGGCTCTTCTGGACTCCCTGCAGCTCCAGCTCTCTCCCTCTAGCTCCTTTTTTTTCTTCAAAAGAGCTAATATGAGTGTCAGCTAAGAAAGCAAGATGCGCCTCTGCCAACAGCTGCTCCTTAAAAACCTGTTAAGTCCTGGGAATGTTGTTCACCCAGGGGTTACAGCTCTGGAGCACACCCTGGCCCGGGCCCTTTTCACTCTGATGGGTTCTTGAACTCAAGTGGAGCCTTTGCTACGTTCATTTTCTATGCGAGACACATCTTTGCAGATGCAAATCACATATGCCCCAACGCATTGTTTTACATTCAAAACCACAACAGCACTCATTTACTGCAGATTTCACCTGTGCACAGCCTGTATTCATGTTGTTGCAAATTCATTTAACATCTAGCTGTTAATGTGACAGGCATGCCCTAGCATTTTAGGCAGGACACCCAGGCCAGAGCTGGAGACAGTTTGGCCAAGCGAAAGGGTGTCTGGCTACAGAGATCTTTGCTGTCTTGGGCTCACAGACACCTTGCAGTATCTCTACTCTGCCTTTCACTTTAAATCAACCCAACAGTTACAAATTTCTGCAATGCCTTTGCAGTTTCAAAGCTTCCTCTTGAATTTCATACTCGGGCAAAGCTGCCAGTGAAAACAATGAGCCGTTTGCCTGAGTAATGAGCATAAAATTGGAGCCGAGGTCAGTAAAAATTATTGCAGGAGAAAGGCTGTGATAACTGAGTCTATGCAGCACTCCTGTTAGCTCCCTGTCAAAAGACTAAACCTTTCATTCTATAGATCTTTTTATAAACCCCCCTAGCTTACGATTTTCTCTATAAAACAACCACGGATTTAATTTGGCTTTTAAAGAACAGAAGGAAAGGAAACACCCTGTACCTGATCTGCGTCTGAAAGGTAAAGAGGGACTTTTATATAAAACAGAGCAAGTCAGAACTTTTTTATTTCGTTTTTTATTGGGGCTCTGATTTTAAGTCAGAGAGCATTTCAGAGAATCTCATATTCTGCTGGATTTTTTTCCCAATGATATATATTTTAATCCTCGACTACGCCGGTAGTCAATTGCTTCTTCTGTCCCTTGCTGCCCACCTCTGACTTACTGTCAGTATTTCTGGCTGACTCCATTCACAGCCCTCCCTTGCTAAGCTCGGCGTCTGCACTGAGATTTCTCCCTACAGCCACGAAGCCAAAAGCCTTAATATAACCTGGAAGCCAAGCAAAGTCAGCTGCGAGAGACTGAATGGGAGAGGGGAAAAAACACTGGCTGCGCGTACGAAGCACTTACTAGTGGAGTAAGGTCGAAGGAGGTGACTCTACCCCTCTGCTCTGGTGAGACCCCAGCTGGAGTACTGGGTCCAGCTTTGGAGTCCTCAACACAGGAAGGATGTGGACCTGTTGGAACGAGTCCATCAGGGGGCCACGAAAATGATCAGCGGGCTGGAGAACATTTGCTGTGAAGACAGGCTGAGAGAGCTGGGGTTGTTCAGCCTGGAGAAGAGAAGGCTCCGGGGTCATCTTATAGCAGCCTTCCAGTACCTGAAGGGGTCCTGCAGGAAAAATGGAGAGGGACTCTATCAAAGAGTGTAGCGACAGGATGAGGGGTAATGGTTTAAACTGAAAGAGGGGAGATTTAGATTAGATACTAGGAAGAAATTCTTTACTGTGAGGGTGGTGAGACACTGGAATAGGTTGCCCAGAGAAGCTGTGGATGCCCCATCCCTGGAAGTGTTCAAGGCCAGGTTGGATGGGGCTTTGAGCAACCTGGTCTAGTGGGAGGTGTCCCTGCCCATGGCAGGGGGGTTGGAACTTGATGATCTTTAAGGTCCCTTCCAACCTAACCATTCTATGATTTATAGTTAGAGTGCTAGCAATAGGTAGAGTAAAAATTGACCTGAAAACAGGAGGGAACAACATGGGCGTTTTTGACCTATATATGGTGGGGTTTTTATGATGCAAAATCTGGTATCCCTGTAAACCATTATTAAGGTGGACCGTACAATATGTCCCTGCTTTTTGCCCTTGTCATGGTTTCAGCTGGGGTAGAGTTGACTTTCTTACTAGCAGCTGGTATAGTGCTGGGTTTGGGAAAGGAATAGTGTTCACAATGCACTGGTGGTTTTGGTTGTTACTAAGCAGTCAAGGGCTTTTCTGCTCCTCACACCGCCCCACCAGCGAGTAGGCTGGGGGTGCACAAGAAGCTGGGAGGAGACACAGACGGGACAGCTGACCCCAACTGACCAAAGGGATATTCCATACCATGCCATGTCAGGCTCAGTATATCAGGCAGGGGAAAGAAGGAGGAAGGGGGAAATGTTCAGAGTGATGGCGTTTGTCTTCCCAGGTAACCATTACACGTGATGGAGCCCTGCTTTCCTGGAGACAGCTCAACACCCGCCTGCTGCTGGGAAGTGGTGAATGAAATCCTTGGTTTGCTTTGCTTGTGTGCATGGCTTTTACTTTACCTATTAAACTGTCTTTATCTCAACCCGTGAGAATCTTCTGATTCTCCCACCCATCACACTGGAGGGGGAATAAGCAAGAGGCTGCACGGTTCTTGTTGCTGACTGGGGTTAAACTATGACAGTTCTAAAGATTAAACCATGTCAGCCTTGACTTTTCAGGAGTGTTTGCAGCTAACTGCAGAGCCAGTATTACTGTCAAATGCCTGACAATTTAAACCTAAAAAAATGAGGGTTACGTACTTCTAGTCAGAGGATTTAAAGCTGTTTGTTATATTTTCATAGTATCTCTTTACCATACCCAAAACTGGTTAGGAGAAAAGATCATTGCACTTCAGCATCTAAATTAAAGGCTGACAAATCTGATTGTTTTGAAGTGTTCTCTTTTAGTAAGCCAAAGTGATTTCCAGCAAAAATGAGGAAGATATTTATTCTTGTCCTGATGAATCAAGTGAAATGAATGAAAAGTGTGAAAAAGTAGAAATTCATATTTATTATTTCACTATGCCTATACTTTATGCAACCTCTTTTTTCCCTGTATTCCAGGGCACATCCTAGGATGCCACTTGCAGTGCTTTTAGGAGAAGGCACATAAAAATTAGTCAGACCACTTTTGTGAAAAGCCTAGAGGCAAATACCACACTCTTCCTCTCATTTTAATAGTATTAATAATGATAATAAATAATGATTACTATTCTTTGGAACAACTCTCCAGCAGAAACACCCACTGTAAGAAACAGAGGATGGCTTGCTTACTTTAAGGACTCATGAAAGAACTCTGCGCAAAGTTGGTAGAAATTTGACTTATGAGTCTTTAGAAAAAAGCTCTTTGTATAAGTGATAATGTTTTCCCAGAAGCTGGATGACAAGCTGAATGGGCAGCAGATTTATGTACAGCTAATCTGGCTGTGTAATAAATGTCCATGCTCAAAAGGTGTATATTAAATAGGGCAGGGATCCAAACGACATAGAAAAAAAAGTCCATATCAAAGAAAGTAGTGCAAGTTTTCCCATCACTTCACTGCTTTCATCCCGGTCTCAGAAGGAAATGAGGTTTCCGCAATCAGGCCGTCTGTCCGTCAGTCCTCCCCTCATCATTCTCCAACCCATTAGTGACTTCCAGACAAATTTGGAAAGAGAAATAGAAGTCTCAAAGATATTAGGTTCCTACAAGTTTCATAAAAACGAACAGCTGGATAGGGGAGAAAAGCCCTGTTTATTGCCTCAAGGGAGGGGAAGAGAGGCAGACTGCCTGTGATGGATCTGCTGTCCATCCCCAGGCTCCTGCCTGGACACCTTGGTCCAGCCTCAGCCCCCAGATCTGGCTCCTGGCTGGGGTCAGCAATGCAAGGCAGCAAACAGAGATAGCTGCAAAGTGGTGGGAAGTCAAGTTTCACTTGCTCTGCTGCCCATGGAGTTACTTGTTGCCCTTCCCAGTTCAGCCGCTCATAAAAGTTGCTGTTCCTGCAACTACAGGGTTTGCTCTTCTTCCCTGGGAGAGAAGGAGATGGGATACGGAGGCCAATCCACTTGCCTTTGGAAACACCTGTGCAAAAGTTGTCTTTTTTCTTCCAGTTCTGTTTGGCTAAATTCATTCATTGAGTGTCAGTTTCATTATGGAATAGCTTTGGTCAAATGGAAATAGCATTTTTCGGTGAATAAAGATTCAACCAAAACTCTCTTTGACCTCTTTGTGTGGTCCTCAATATTTCAATGGGAAGTCAATAAAACAAAACATTCCCCTAATCTTTTGAAAGCCACCAGGAAAATCAGCCAAGATGTCCAAAGGAGACATGCAACAGGGAGCTAGGGAAATTCTATTAAAATATTCATTAATAATTGATTTATAAAAATATTTTCTCATGGAGGCAGGTTAATCTTAAATTCCTTCCAGGAGAAGCACAGTTCTGAAGAATGATGAGAACATTTAGGTGTCTTCATTAAAAAATGCGAAGGGCATGCAAGTTCCTCACCATCGTGGATTTTATTAAGAACTGAGAGGAAATTGAAACTGTTTTTCAGAAGACAGTTATTCAATATGTCTTGTGCTAACAGTTCGCTGTTCCAGAGGAAGTCTTTGGAGAGAAGAGGGGAGGCAAAAAGACCAACAGCAGAGGTACCAGCAGCAACAGGCTCCTTACGTCTAGCTGACAGTTTTGGCAAAGCAGAAGACCAACTGGGGTTAGATGTCATTGGCTATTTATGGGGATTTGCGTATTTATTTATTTCATTTTTGCATTTTGAAGGGGGAGAGCAGCGCTGCTTCTCTACTGACTGCAGGATGCACTTTTTTTAGAAGTCTAGGCAAATTTTAATACCCACAACTGAAGCTAACAATTAATAGGCTCTGCATGCATAAATTCTTTTCCTCGTTCCCCATTCAGATTCCACTCCCTTCCCACAAGAAATACGGTTGCTGAGAGGTAGGTATTTTCTTTCCAGGGAAGACAAAAGGAATCGCCTGACCTCCCAATTGACTGGCATTGCCTGACCTCTCATTGACCTCGCTGCAATTGCATACCCTCTGCTTCGAAAAACAAAGCCACCTTTCAAAACAGGCCAGCTTAAACACTGTGCTTGGGGAAGATGATGGGGAAAGGAAGCACTATCTGGTCGGTTTTAAAATTTTAATAACTCAACAAAACATGCAGGGAGGAGAGACGAAATTCTGGGAATATCTTGGGCTAAATTTTCTCTCCATCACCAACACCCGCTCTATTGTTCTTCCATAAATTTGTCATCCTGCTATTCCAAAAGTGAGATAAAATTCAAGGAGACAGGAGTCTTCTTCAGCTGTTGCCCATTGATCACTTGTAGCAAGTACAGGGGAAATTCTTAAGAGCAGTACTTAACATTTTTCATAATGAAGTTTGAAAAATCACGTGCTTTTAGAAAACATCAGGACAGGTGGGTCATACGGACCAAGCCCTTCTGACAGCAAAAACCAAATTCCTTTGGAGTTGCTTTGTCCATCGTACCTCCGTCAGGATTAATTTAGTTCTTTGGATCTTGATGCTTCTTTTCCTCTCTTCCATTAGTAATAGACCAGTGCTCCCCTATTATGTATTTTGAAACACTTTTTCCAAGAAAGGCAATATGAAACAATATGGGCTTGTAGTACCTCTGACGTGTTCTCCCACCTTCTCTGCTCACACCCCACGGGCACCCTTTTTTTGGGTAGCCAGGGACCAAGCGAGACAAACGCACGGGGCGTACCGGTGCCCAGGAAATAGTTTCTATAGCAACAGCAACTACATTAAAGCCTTTCGAACTTTCTTCCTGCTCCTCAGGCTTTGAGGTTCCGAACATCATACAGGCTCGGAAGAGGCGGACGCTGCCTCTTTTATAGAGCTCTCTGCCCTGCTCTCGTCAAACCCCGTTGCCTGTTGAGGGGAATTCTGCTTTTTCCCGCCGCCGTAGGTGCCGAGTTTGCCAACTGATGCGGGCGAACCCGCTCCCCTGCGAGCAGCGGTGTGACTGCAGGAGGGCTGGCTCCACATCCCACTGCCTTTAGCCCCATCTCTCCGTGGTGGTGGCTGCCCTTTGTGGCACGGTGTCGAGGTTGTACTGAAAACAGCCTTGCCCAATATGCTGGAACAGGCTTGAGACGCTTCATACGCTGCATCCTGCTCTGTCTTCTCTCCCCTGCTCTGAGAACCTAAATTCTTGTGTACCTCAGGACACGGGATAACTATTTTTATCACATGCAAATGTTTGCTCGTAATGCTAAAGAAGAGGGGAGGGAGAAGAAATATTAAAGGTAATAAAATGGATACAACTGGGAGTAAAGGGAATAAAACTAAAAAAAAAGGAGAAGTAACATTGAAAAATCAGGGAAAAAGCTTGCTGATAGTGAGATCTAATAGACCATGAAAGACTCCCAAAGGGAAAGAGTAGAAGCTACATCACTTGGGATATTTAAAAGAAGATGTGACACAATAGCAATAAAAGGCAGCTGGGAGCAATGTTCACCGACTAGGGGAAGGGTGGGCTAAGGTGACCTGGTAGATATATCCCACCTTTATGATCTTTGGTTCACCTGTATTTTGCCTTTAAAAAACTCATGTTACATGCAAGTGGCTCCTACGGTAGCATGAGTCTTTGGAGGAGGGAGGGTTTGTGTAACTTAATATCTTACATTTCATTACCATTGGTTCTTATTTAAATGCTACCTTGTTCCTTCTGCTTAGTAGCTGTGCTCTGTGTGACGGGCTAATAAACACAGAATAATACAAAAATTAGTATTTTATGTGGTATCTTCCTCCTTCAGAATCTTGCAGATGTTTGGGTCCCAGTGATATTTCTTAGAGGATGGAGTTTGCAACTGCTATAATTAAGCAATACAGTACCATTAAGTCACTCGAGAGGAAATTAGGAACTAAACTAGCGCTGTGTGCCGAGGAAGCCAAAATTGTGAGCTGAGATCTTTATTCAGTGCATGAAAGTCTGCCTTTTTCCAGTTTACTTTAAAAGAGGTGTTATTCCTATTATACACCATCAGAAGATGTAAAAAGTGAATTAAATCTGTATTCAATGTTTATTTTACATGTAAATTGGGATCTTAAATTGTGGGAAAAAATATGGTTTTGTCAACAGTGCTCTCTGTTTTGGTGGTACTGTATTAGTTTTTAATGGGCAGGAGAAATGTGCCGATTTGGAGGCTTTCCAGGGGTTTGGCAGTATTCCGCTGCGTCAGCGCTGAGTAAAAAAGATGTTATTCCTTCTTGTTACAATAAGAACTGGGTAAAGGTAATGTCACTTCTCTGAGACGTCCTGGCAGAGCTCCATCTACAGAGAGGCAGTTAGCTCAAAGCAGCCAGTCTGCGACGGGGAAATGCTAGGTGGTAGGATATGAACTCCCAGTAACCTGTCTGGGCCAGCAATACTAGCACTGCTTACACATATCAGCTTCCGTGGCAAATAGCTCAGCAGGGTCAGGAGTGTGGTATCTAACAGAGGAGATGACTGTCTCCCACACAACACTGAAGGATTAGAGCTTGGATAACCCACTATCACAAGAGCCTCGCATCAGAGAACCTGCTGGCTCATATTGAGATTTATAAAGCAGGGGAAAGGTTTTCTGATTGCTTTCTTAGATGTTGATTTTAAGACAGGCAAGGTGGCGCATCTTCATACTGCTCTGTCTGGGCACTCTGCTTCCTACCAGCAGATCTGCATCTCTGCTAGGTGACCATCTTCTCGATTATCCGCTACCTGCATCCCCACAAGGACTTTTGTGTTGTCTTTGACAGCCTCCAGAAAACTTCTCGACTGGATGCTTGACTTTGAAGCTGTGACCATCCCCCAAAAGAACCACAGCCTTTCCCTGAGTCCAAGAAGTCTTTGTACATGCTGAACTTGTAAAAATGTATTGTCCTTCCACTCCTCTTTTCAGCTGATGTGCTTTTACTCAGCTACGTATAGAAACACCAGCAAGATACTGATGTACATTTTCAGTTTAGATCTTGGAATGATCTTTTTTGCCCCTAAATTGCCACTTCAACAAATTGCTCTACTCACTGGTCTTGACACACATCTCTCCCAGTCTTGCACTAGGCTGAAGTTTGGCAGCTTTCATAGCTTTCATTATCTATTCTTCCTTGGGTTTCCAGGACCACAGACACTCTTCATTCCTCTCTACTTGCCTGCCTCGATTGAATAAGATTTGATGGGCTCTCACGAGGTCACTCATGAATTTGCCACAGGAAGCCACCATGGTGCCACCTGCCAGTCACACTGCTCCCGAGGTCAGATTTCAAGCTTGGTCCTTCTGCAGTGAGCTATTAAATTGCAGCAGCAAGTTCCAGCCACCATGAACATCACCCTATTGTATACACTGCTGTGCAAAGAATGTAAAATAAGAGACAGTTCTCTTATGCAGGGTTTGGCAATCTAAATAGATAAAACAAATTAAGAGATATGGCAGAGAAGTTGTATACAGTGGCTGAACCCACAAACATTTAGAGTAACCAGTTAAAGTTTATCCTGCCCTGTTTGTCCTCTGTGGGAAGTGACACTGCCATTTTGCTGTGCTACACTGGCATAACAATGCACTCGGTTATCCTAATCATGGTTTTTGTGGTTAGAAAAGTATGGCAAGGCTTCAGAGGGGGAAGGTGAGGACCTGAACCTGCCTCTGAAAAGCAGCTTTCTGAAAGCCTCCATAGGGCTCCCTCTGCAGTCACCCAGATGCCATTTGTCCTGTCCTAAAAGATGCTGCCCCTGTGTGGAGGTGCACAGCCCCCTCTGTGGAGGTGCACAGCCCCCTGTGTGGTCTTTGGCGCTGCCAGGGGATGAGCTCAGCTCAGACCCATGGCTCTTCACTGGCTTTGGAGAATGACAAGTCTCACCCTGTGTGACTTGACAGCAGGTCTGTGGCAGCACTGGGCATGAGCCTTTTCCCACCCCTCGCCTTGAGAAGGGAATAAATCTTTGCGGGTTATATATAGGCTATAGCAGGATACAAAATACCCTGTTATTTGGCAAAGTCAAATTAACCATGCCAGTTATTCGAATGCCAGATGCTGCTCAAAGAGTTTTGAATGGTGAGAATCATCTTTGTCTCATACGAAGTCTCTGCATAACAGGGGAAAAAAAAATAAATCCTGTTTGTCAGTTGCTTCCTTGATTATGTTCAATAAGAGTACACAGGGCTGGTTTTATTTTCACTTGGCAATTTCTGTGTTGCTATGACTTCACTAATCTCCAGTCCATAAATCATTTGAGTAAACAACACACCAACAGGCTCAAATCCAGAGGAAATTTCTCCAAGGCAAGTTTTGTTTCATCTTTCTGTTTCAAAGAGAGAACTCGGGAGATTCCTCCTACATGGGATGTCACCATGAGAAAAAAGCTCCTGACATTCCCGAGGTTTAGCTTTAAAGCGCATCATTAGGTGTAGGTATTAAAGTGAATAGAGAATAGCACAGTATGGTCAGCTGAATTTTTTTCTCTCTCTGAGTTCTGCTCCCTCTTGACCCTTACATGAGGATCCTTCTGTTGACTAGAGGGTCTCTGCTTCTCCTCCCACTTCAAAACCCTTCCTCCTAGCAACAGAAAAACTATCGATGTGTGGAGGCTTTCAAGGCAGACCATAGCTGTGCTCCCTTGAATGTCAAAAGGGGTTGGTCTCACAGCTACAAATCAAATGTCATTTTACTTAATAATGTATTTCGTAGCAGTTTGTGTCTCATCTGAGCTGTTTAGTTGCACATCTATCCTTTGAGTTTTCTCTGTAGCTGCAATCCAGCGCAAATAACCCTGGGATAGGGGAAATGTGCATCAGCTTTATAACATGACTTAAAATATAACCCCACAGGGAAAAACACTTTATAGGAATCAAAGGCAGAAAAAAACAACATGCAGAGATGCACTTAGGTGAACAGGTAGTCAGTTGGTCTAAGTCTCTACTGCCTTGTATCTTGCTATTAACACAGTGCAGAATGTGTTCAAAACACAAGGAAAACAACAAAAGACACAGAAAGCAATATTCACACCATCACCCACCTTGTGCAAGCCACATGATGTGAAAACCAAAACCAAACCCTGTACCCACAGTTTGGTTCATGAAGGGGGCCACAAAACAACATAACTCTGGGATATAATCAGAATTTTTAAAATCTCGTTTGCAGGCTGTGAATTAAGATTTTTTTTGTGCCAGCCTTTGCGAACTCCTCACCTGGACAGACTAATGGTGCCATGGACTGGATAGAGAAGGATGGTGTGGGTGCCTTGTAATCACCTTCTGCAGGGTGAGTTGTATAATCCTCCTTTATAACCAAAGTTTTTTTCTTAATAGTTGACAGGCAACTTAACAGGTGAATGACCTGAGGTGTAGGGGATCCATGCCTAGGTACATACACACAAGATATATTGTGTGATGACAACAAGAAACTTGATTCCCTTGGCAATTAGTTTACCCATCTTTAAAGTGGTGCTATTATTTTTCTCATAGTCAGTAATGAAGAAGCCTAAGGAGTTCTTGACACATAGTACATTTCCTTTCTGCTGACAGAGGTTAAATAACTTCTATTTCTAGAGTAGGTACTTGGTCCTTTACTTTTATTCTTAGTCCTTTCAGTAGAAAAATATCTTTGCTTTATCATAATGTCAGGATCGGTGTTTTCTTTTTGACCACCAGCTTTCCTAATCCTCTTCCATTAAAGGATCTATCCTGAATTTTCCAGTGTTCCATGATTTTCCCTAACTGTATGTTGCCTCTTTGATGCAGTGGGAGATAGAGGCCGAGACAATATCTGAGAGGCTTTGTGTTCTCCTCATCTGCCTGCATGCGTGGCTCAATTTCCTCTGTTCCTCAGCTCTTGGCTCTCCTCAGTGTTGCTCCAGGCTCACAACTCACAGGACCCATAGAGGCTCTCTGGCCTGTCAGTTTTTGAGAGAGCTTGCTCAGATGTATCCTTGGGAGAGTCCTCACTTCACTCCAATAACAGTGAGAAATTCCCAGTACAGAGCAATTTAAAGGATGGTAAGAGGGCGGAGACCTGCATCACAGAAGTCCTGGCACAGAAAAGGAAGCCCCAAGACACAAATCTCTTTTCTGTTCCTGTTAGGAGTATTTCCCCTTTGCTTCCACTTTCCTTCTTTCACATGAGACCATCTGCCAGAAAATATTTCTTCAACTATCTTCAAATGTTCATCTTCTTTTTGACTACCCCAAGGGCAAACTCAGTCCCTGTTTTATTATCGCCTTTTTTTTTTTTTTTTTTTTGCCAGAGAGCCCGAGTAGAGCAATCTCCAAACAAAAGCACTGCTTTTTCATCCAAAGTTGACAAAATGCTTTACTAAGGTGAGCAGGCAATGAGGCTCCAATGTGCCCAGGGAGGTTAAGTAAGTGACCTGCCTGAGGCCACACAACAGGACACAGCAGCACTCACACCCCTCATCTCTGCCCCACCGGGAAACACTATTAAATCTGTACATTAAACAAGCACAAACAAGAGAGCTAGGTAGGAAGGTGGCCCCTCCCCAGGCTGATCACTTCAGAAATTATCCTAGAAAAAAATCCAATGGTTCTTCAGGAAGAACGTTTCTAACAAATGTGAAACTGTCCAGAACGAGCTGTTAGTTCTGACTTTCAGAAAGACATTATATCGATATTTTTTCTCTTCGTGCCATCATCCTGTTTCTCTGAAGATCTCTCAGCAGCATCACCTATTTTCCATATGGGAAGTCTTCCTGGGTACCTTGTGCAGCTGCGCTGTGCTGTGTGCACCAGTACAGCAAAAGGAGAAATGAAGCTGTCAATGAAAATGGCAAGGGTTATCATTTCTTTCTGGTGTTCTCTCCACTTCTCTTTGAAAAGTTCACATACACACCCCTCATCCTCTGTTCACCTGCCTCCCTCGATCCTCTGTCTCCTTCCCACCAAAAAAAACCACAATAAAAAAACAGCTTAAAAGCAAATTAAAATTACTGAGTGCCAAAAACATCAGATACATAAAATGAATTATTTTTTTAAAGAAAGTAGGATGTGATTGTTCTTCCCAAAAGTTTTCTACTGGATGGAATTTTACTGCACTGAAAATTTTTGAGCATCACAAGAACTGTTTATAAAACATATGTAGATTAGTTGGGGTAAAATACTTTCCAGTTAAAATATGTGTGTGTGTGTGTTATCTTAAAAAAAACCAACCAAAGGAACAAAACAAAGATATTCTTTTTTAATAGTCACTTTCCAAACAGTAACTATGGTAAATTAAAATTTGTTTAAAGGCAATTTTACAGCAGAAGTTTGTAAAATTTCAGAACACATTAGTAGTGAAAAACCTTAATTAAAGAGCCATCTTTCTGGTCAATTAGTCAATTAGCATGACTGATAGTGTGTATAAGCGAAAGGGTTAGCATATGTGTGTGTGGCTGAGTCTTAAGCATATTGCCACCCACCATTTGTAGTTCATTTGTGCTCCTCTTTTATCTGTGGCTGCTTGGAGTGTCCAAGGATTTAATACACTCAAATGTTCCCAAGAAGAAGACCCCTGGTCGGAGTAGCTGGTGCATGGAGACCCAGAGCCTACCACTACCAAACGGTTTGCAGCTACTCCCAATTGTATTTGCTCCTAAAATGATGAGTACTTACCTTGCAATTAGCGGAGCCACCCAGAATAATTAGGTGTGGAGGGATGGTGGAGGTGGTGCCCCCACAGCTGCAGCAACCACGGCCCCCACCACGGCAACCACTGCTTCTGCCATTCTCTGGTGCTGAGACCTTCCCTTGGGCTTGGGGACAAGGAGGGACACCCGGGCAGCTGGAGCAGGGAGAGGGGGGCAATAGAAAGCTGGGACCCCATCCCAGTGCCCGGGAGCTGGTCCCAGGGCAGTGAGGGGGAGGGATAACGGAGGCTGAAAAAGAAAGTGTTGCATTGGACAACTAATTACTACTTTCTGAAGCAAACCAAATGTCGTATAATCACCAGCTAATTTAGATATTTGTGCAGTTGATTGAAAATATGCAAAGAAAGCAGCATTATTTAAAATTATTTTTAAATGTTTGGAATTTATTAGAGTTGACTATGGAAAAGAGATAATTAAGGATTCTAAATATAATTAATGTGCTGAGTTATAAAAAGCACTGCTTAGGTTAGGGGTTTTCCAGCAGTTAGTAAGATGGTTGACACTGTAATGACAACTTTACATTTAAAGATGTTTACTGTTCACATAAATATGTATTGAAAAATAATTTCACAGTGGGTGCATAAAGAATATACATCCATCTCCATTTCAGAACCCTTATACATAAGCAAGTATAGGGGAGAGATGAGGCTATAGTAAAGAAGAAAGTCCAGAATGTGGCATAACATGGATTTCCCTTGACTTTGGCATGTGCAGAATCCCTACCTGAGCAGCCAATGCGAGATGTTCATTTCTGGGTGTGTTAAATGTTGATTTTTCTGAATCTGTACATCAACTTTCTGAAACAGTTGGTATACAAACAGTGCAAAGGAAGGCGAGAAGATTTTACAAAAATAAAGGAACAGATTTTTTTTGGAAAAACACTGTTTAGAGCTTGGGGTTCTTTTGGGTTTTTTGGTGGCCGTTTTTTGTTTGTTTGGTTTTGTTTTTTTTTTTTGTAATTTAATGACTAGGGGGGAAGTCTTTCCATTTTGATTCTCCTGTGAGAATCTAGCTTGTGATTTTTGCTCACTTGAGGTTTATAGTCCCAGAGGCAGGGAGGCATCCTTTAGCAAGATGGGGTCCTATTTAACAGCAGATGGTAAAGTCATCCAGCAAAGAGGTGAGCTTTGTTTGGTTCTGCATGTGCTCTGTACCCACCATCATAAGAAATGTTTTGTTTTCAGGCACTTTGCCAAGTTTGCCTTTGCGTTCAAGTCCCGGCGTACGAGTGGAAAGCTGAAACACCGGGACGTGGAGGAGGTGGTACTCTGGGAAGGGTCAGCTTGTGCTGTAGGGTGTTAATATCAGTCCCAAGGGATCTAAAGCAGGTTATCTGCAAAGTCGCTTTGCAGAGCTGATGCCAGGACGTGCTGCAGGGAGCCCACCAAGAGTGAGAGCTGTGGGTCACTCACACCCAGGGAATCAGCCCTGGGAGTGGTCCAGGCTCTCAGACACAGAGGGGAAAGTCATCCAGACTGTGTGATGGACTGGATCAAACCATTGTACCGTCAGGCACCAGACATTGTGGACCTTCTGGAAGGCTGTGAATTTCAGCTGAAGGACTTGAAAGACCACGAGGCTGGGCTTCAAAGTCAGCTGCTGGCAAAAAGACGACTTTAAAAACAATCTTAAAAACTCCCAAAAAATTACAAGTATGGAAATTGTATGGAAAGGCCAAACTTCCCTGGCTAGGAGCCTGAGATTTAGCATGAGAAGGCTTAGGCACTCACTGATTTACAGTAGGATATTGTCACTTGAATCTCTGTGCCACCTTTTAAACTGGCACTTAACATCTAAAGCTATCAAAACATGGAGTTTGCCATCAGGTACAGTGAGATGTAATACTTTACCCATCAGGAGGAGGAGGCTTGCCAGATTTCCCCTGCACTGTGCCACTATGCTTTTGTTTGAATAGGATGCTCATCAGGTCTCAGGAAAAGTAAATTCAGACTGTGCAAGGGAAAGCGAAGTGCAGATGGTGAGCTAGAGTCCGCAGAAGGCAATTCATTCTCCTCTGAAGGAAAAATTCTTCTAGTATTGCAAATAATGTTTCTGCAAATCAGGTCAGCTAGGTAAAAAAAAAATCTTATTTTTGGGCAGACCAGGACTGGGTTTCTTTGGGTTTTTGTTTGTTTTTAAGATCCTTACTGGATCCTTGCTATTTCCTGGCTGGCTGCTGCACCTGGAGAGACTCCCTCGCATTTAAGATAACCGCTTAGCCTCCTGGAGAACAAGAGCAGTCAGGGCGAGACTTGTGTAACCTCAACAAACTGAAATCAATCCCTCCTGGAATGGCTTTCCCAACTCTTTGCTTTTGTTTATCTCCAAGCCAAGGAGCATGTCTGAAGCCAACAAAAGAGGATGTGATACACAGTTCCCCTCCATGGGCGTTTCATTACTACCTGTATTGGGTCTATCTGAGGTGGAGTTAATTCTCCCCGAAGCAGCCCTCACAGTGCTGTGCTTTGTATTTGTAGATAGAAGGGTGTTGATGAGCTCCCACAGCATCAAGGCTGCCTCTCCAGGTCTCCCCCATTACCAGTAGGCTGGGGGGGGACATGGCCAGGACAGCTGACCCAAACTGACCAAAGGGGTATTCCATACCATATGATGCCTGCTCAGCAATAAAAACAAAGAGAAAGGAGGAGGGGTAGGGGCATTTATTATTATGCCCTTTGTCTTCCAGAGCAACCTCTATTCATACTGAGTCCCCCTACTTCCCGGGAAGTGGCTGGACATTGCCTGCTGATAGGAAGCAGAGAATAAATCTTTTGTTTTCCTTTGCTTCTGCGTGCGGCCTTTGCTTTTGCTTCATTAAACTGCTTTTTTCTTGACCTATGAGGGTTTTTTCCATCTTATTTTCTCCCCACCGCATCCTGCTGAGGAGGGGAGTGATAGACTGTCTTGGTGGGCACCTGGCATCCAGCCAAGGTCAACCCACCACACTACTTTTAAAAGTAGAACTTGCAGTTGCTTTTTGAAAGCCAGATTTCCTTTTCTTTGGTGCTTTAAATGTGAATTTGAGGCCATAATTTTGCATAGGCTTTAAATGAACTTTTAAGTCCTCGATACTCTGTGTTCAGTTTGAATGAACATCCTCTGAAGTAATGAGGACAAAAGGACAAAGAGTTGTTTAAGCTGATGTTTTCCACAGATGTCTGAGATGTAAATACTACTACAACACATTTATTGCATAGACTCACAGACCTTCCTCGATTATAGCAGAGTTCATTGCCTACCATCTCCTGCCAGGCGCTGTTACTCTACTCCCCACTGTAGGGTATCTTGACTTTGCATGGGCATAATGGCAGAAGAACATCTGACACCCCAAAAGGAATTTCATGGTGCAGGCATTTATTGCTAAGCTATGCAAATGTCACCACACCTCTCAAGATCCTAGAAAATATTTGCTGAGGTGTGAGCAAATGTAGAGCTGAGACATCTCCGTGCTCAAGATGTCATTTTCCCCTCATTGCAAGCAGGCTCTCACGTGGAGTCCATGCTTACCTCTCTCTCTGCATAGTAGGATACTCACTGAATCGAAATACAGCCCTAAAAGATTACTGCTACTGATGGAAGAGAATACTGTGAAAAGGAGGAAGGTAAAGCTCCCATATATATGTTGCCTGGTCTTAGGGCTTTATTGGGAAAGAATAGACCTCCTGAGGGGTTCTTGATACTTAGCCTATTCTCCAGTTGCAGTCTCCTTATTAGGGTCCTGGCATTTAGCAGACAAAATCCTTTTTCCGGAGAGTCTCTCCATTTACAATCTAATGACATCCTGATTTTGGGAATAAAACACAGAGGTCTGAGGGGTGGCCATAAGTCTCAAGAAGCCAGCTCTGAAATTGTTCCTCAGCCACCCAGGGGAGCAGCAAGCAGTGCTGAAGCCCACGGCTGGTTCACCAGGGTGGGAGGACAGCACAGCAAGCCTCTGCCAGCTCTGAGCAGGGCCTGCTTACACCCTGGCAGGTCCTCACCACCCAAGAACAGCTTGAGGAGCCCCCCAATCCCCATGTGCCGTCCCATCAGCAGAAGGCCACTGCCCCGCTTTGCTCTTCAGGAGTGGACTGCGCGGTGGGATTTCTCCGGGCGCAGAGCGCTGATGCTGCTGGCAGGCTGTGCTTGGAGGCTGTCATCACCCCGAGAGCAACGCCAGCCGCCCTCCTCGGGGGAGGAGACGGGAGCTGAAAATGCAAACCCCGAACTTCATGTTCTTCTTTTTCCCACAGGAGGAAGGAGGAGCATCTGCACCGAGGGGAAAGCAAATGGGCACCGGCAGGACCCCACCAGCCGCCCACGTACACACACACAGTTGACTTGCTTTGCTTTCCCAGGTCATAAGCTGGTGTTTTTGCAGCCACTCCTACAGCAAGGGGGGGGTCTGAGCACAGGCAGGTTTTCTGCACTCCTCTGGCTCTGCTTTCCACCCTCTTCTCAGCTACGACGTTACCCATTTCCTCTCCTATGTCTGATCAGACTAAAAATAACCCATTAAAAAATCACGATGACTCCAATCGGAAACAAAATAAATTATGGTACCTCTCTGGAGCAGCTGTTCCCCTCCACCTGCGAACCCCAACCACAGGAGAAGTGTGATTCACCAGCCTGAAATGAAAACCCGGGGAGGTGGGGAGGGGAGCTGCCGTCAAGCTCAGTGCCAACGAGGAGAGGACGTGACAGCAGGTCATGCAGACGTATCTGCACCTTGGCTAAGGTCTGGGGTAGCTGAGTTTTGAAATTATATATGTCCTGGGGCTTCTAAACCTGCCCGGCTCCGTCCTAGGTAGGTTTCAGACACATGCCTCTGGCTTCCTAATTAAGGGGGAAGCCACGAGCAAGGCAGAGCCAATCTCTTGGAAGAAGCTTCCCTCTTCTGCGGTTGTTTCTGTCAAAGGGAATGATTAAGGTGCCTATAAATGATATTAATGTTGTCCTTAAAAAGTCATAAGGAAATCTGCTGTGAGCCAGGCTGTTGTTCCCCTGGAATTCGGAAACGTGCCTGTTTGTTTCCCAAACAGCCTCCTGTTTGCCGCAGACACACAGGGAGCAAAAGGAAATAACAGGGTGCGGGATGGGGACTGGAAGAGCTGGGAAGGGCTGCTGGAGCAGCACAGCCAGGGATCTCCTGCGGCTCCAGCGCGCAGGGCAGCAGCCTGTGACCCCTCGGATTTGTCACGGTTAAGGAGCTGGTGATGTTTGGGAGAGTCGCAACAAAATACTCAGTTTAGAAATGATTTCGTTCCCATATCGTATTAGCTGTATTTCCCTTCTGTCATTGCCATTTACAAGGATATTGACATAAAAACCGATGTTTGTTTTGTGGAGCTCATTTTCTCTTCCTACCTATTTCCCCTCTGAAATCATGAGGTGAACTATTTGCAGAAACAATATATTTGATAAATATACTCCTTTTTCCTTTTCACAAATTATCTAGGAACAGACATTGATTTTTTATTACTTTGTTCATTATCTAAAGTATTTGCCAAATTGTTTACAATAATATTCCAAACCATGCATTGCTACCAAGCGGCCTGTCACAGCTATCGTTAACAATTTGACTCAGTGATTTACTTTCTGGAGCCGAATCTTGAATAATTCTTCATGTCATTTCCAAATCCCGAAGACACTGTTAATTTGCTTTGCAGGAGCATCTTCTATTCCCTGCCACGCATCAGGATGACACTGTGCTAGGTGCTGCATAAACACAGATGAAAAAAAAATAATAATCCTATTTCAACACACAGTTCAAGTCCAGAAGCAGCTGGATATCACAAGAAAAGCCTGAGCACAGAAAAAGGTGAGTATGATGGACACTGGTTTAGCATCAGAACAGTCAAAGAGTTGTCAAATATTTTGTTAGCATCACGGCAAAGAAGAGTCTCTCTGAGCAGAGACTGGAAAAACAATGAGATATTTTACAAAAATACCTAAATCATTTTGGTTTATTCATTTATCTGATAGTAATGGTCCTCTATATTATTTAATATTGCTTGAGATCTTCTCAGATCTCTCAGGCTGGCTGCATGAACAGCTCTAGTATCAAAACGTCTAGAAAACCAGTATTTGCAGAGATATTTGTAATGTCCGTTACCCTCTCTTGTAATGACATTTCCAGAGATTAAAGAGATCACAAACACAATCACAGCAAACATAAGAACATGTACTTTCTCAACCTTCAGTTTAAAAGACAATTTCCTAAGTTCAATCAGGAAACATTCTTGTTTTAACTGTCTATAGTTTTCCTGCCTGAAAAGGAAAGAGTCTGCATAAAGTGACAAAGACTCCACGTATGAAGACTTTTCCCCATAATTTTCTGCAAGGAGCTCACAGCTCTTTAAAACTAATAATCACCATTTCAATATATAAAATCAAGCTTCAGCAGAATCAGGCCAGAGCACACCATATGTGACTGCTGGGATTATATAATGGGAAAGTCCTCATTTTGAGGCCATTGATTTTTATAAAGTGCTGGATCCCAGAGATTTTAAAATTAGGCACGGAGGCTGACCCACTTTGGGTGGAAAAAGCTTACAGAATCCCAGGGAAGAGCACAGCCCAGGGAGAAGTCTCAGGAGGTACAGTTATTTTTAACCTTTCAGACCTGTACGACAAAGAATGAATTCTGAAAACTCTGGGTAGAAAAGAGGCATTTAGTTTCAAAATTTTAGAATCCTCCACCCCCTCCCCTAGATCTTGACCCTGGTAGAAAACTTGTTCAAGAAACCCTTTTTTTTCGGATTAAGAAAAAATTTTGGAGTAGACTGAAGCTGCCATTTCAGTCTTCCCTCCACAAGTGTGGAAGACAGAAGTAAAACATATTCGAGGATGGGATTCAACTAAAGAATAGAATATGCAAGGCTAGAACACCAAGACAGAAAGGGTTCTCATTTTAGCTGGAATCAAGAAAGTTAAATTTGTAATCAAACATGGCATTCACAAACTGTTGAAATAAAAAGATGCAATTAACATTTGAAAACTGCTCTAAAAAGTGCTGCAGTTTTCCAGCGATTAAGTGTGCCTCATTAGATGATCCAAACAAAATTTGATCTGGACAAGTATTCTGTTGAAATTGTAATTGAATTTTCTTTCAGCCTATTGCAGGTTTCAGCCCTTTTTATAAATGTGACAGGACCATTAGCTGAATAGATTTTATTATACGTTCTGGACAACATTTCAGATATGAATTTGTTTATTTGCATTGGAGTAATAATAAACAGGCATTTGTGTTTCAAATCAGGTGGGGATGAGATGTTTGTATTTGTATCTGAACTTATCATACCAGTGCATACATTTTTAGCTGCTCTGAAATGGGAAGAGGACTGAGTACACATTATTTTGACAATCTAGTTATATAGTACTTGCCATTTATGGATTGAAATCCTCATGGCCGTTTCAGCCTCATTATGCTGTATAAATGGGCTAGGCTCGGTCTCGAACACACTCCCTTTTCCTGACCTCTAGGCAGGGAAAGGTAGGGAAATGCAACAATAGAAGAGGACAAGCAAGGATGGAGAACTTGGGCCTCATCTCCAAAAGTCCCTCTAAAACCCTCTAAAACTGGGGATAAATGGACGGGGAGCTGTCAGTGAGGCAGGGGAGTCCAAGCTGGCTTATAACTCGTTGGTCTAGGACTTCTGTGGTGTCTCACATAGGCATTTTAAGGCAGCCTTTTATTAGCCCGTGGGGAAATTTTACAGCGTGGGACTTTGGAGGAGCTCACGAATGGGGCGGCGTGGCCAGCGAGAGATGGGAGAACATCTGGAAGTGGAGCTCACCCCTCCCTGATGCTCTCCAGTCCTGCCCCACACTGGGACCCTCCCCAGGCAAGCCCGGCGCAGGCAGGGCAGGCAGGGCAGGCAGCTCTCAGCCCATGAACGCTGCCAGCACAGACCAGAAGGTCACGTCCCCAGCTGTTTGCAGCTGGCACTGGGGCTGCGGCAGCAGCTCAGCGATAGGGAACTTCGGGCGAGCGTGTCCCCATTAGCTCCCGCTGCTGTCACCGATTCTCGCTGCTCACTGTGCCTGTCAGGTGTCACCCAGGACATCAGCGTTTGGGACCAGGCTCGGGGGATTTACCACATTGGTCCGGTTCTTTTAAATGTTTCCTTATTTTCCTGCTCCAGCCGGATCAAATTCCTGATCGTGTCCAAGCCTTGGCGCACAGGCGAAGGCAATGCGCCGCGGCACTGGCAGAAGGTGGCAGTGCCTTAAGCTGCCATTGCCAATGAGGACACGGGCAATTTCTCAGATGGAAATCACTGGCCTCACAGCCACATTTTGTTAACAGAGCTGAACATTTCTCGTTCATTGCAAGCTGGCTTTGTTTGAGTCCTCCTTCCCATTTTCAGTGGAAGAAAAATAATTCTAAGTCAGTGCCTTGGAAATTAGGAATATTATTTTTTTTTTACATAATAATCTTCCCTAGTTCTTGTAAACCTTTCCTTTTTTACACACAAATTTTAGTGTTGCCACCTTCACCTAAAAGTCAGAAATGCAATCCTGCCCTGTTGATCCTCAGTCATTTGCTGTCAGAGAGACAGTACAAAGCACACGATGGCAGAGAGGAGCTCGGACAAACTTCTTTCTAAGGCAAGAAAGAGTCAGATTTCATTGATCTACAACCTGACATTCAGTTCCTGCAACTGAATAGAAAAAAGTCATTTATAACCTATTAAAAACCCAAGGATGATTTTAGTCTATTTTTTTTTTTCTTGTTGGAGAAATCAGTCTTTCAGAATAGCCTGGGAGTTGCGAATAAAGAAGAACTTTGCTATGTTTATTTAGAGAACCTAACCCCTTGGAGCCAGCATTTTCACTAATGCATTTTACATTAGCGGGCTGCATCAGGAAATCCTGACTTTTGGTGCCAGGGGGGTAATTAATATCAGATCATGTTTGCAAAATGGTTGTGTTTATGTGGGAATGAGGACTGAGCTCTAACTGGCATGATTTGAAGTGCTCAACTTTGCTACGGAGCTTCAACAACTTGCTAGAGAGTGGGATGTTGAAATTAAAGTACTAGGTCCTGATGGTTTAGTAGAGCTACGGCTGCTGAAGAGAGCTGCACTCTTTAGGATTCTGTTCGTAAACCTTTAAGGAGAACCTGAGGTGTTTTTCTTAAAAATGTGAGGGGATTGTAGATAACACAGAAATGCTGTTTGTCTTAGATGTTCCACGAGCCAGCAATGTGCCCTTGTTGCCAAGAGGGCCAATGGGATCCTGGGCTTCACAGGGAATAGTGTGGCCAGCAGGTCGAGGGAGGTCATTCTCCCCCTCTGCTCTGCACTGGTGAGGCCACAACTGGAATACTGCATCCAGTTCTGGGCTCCCCAGTTCAAGAGGGATAGGGAACTACTGGAGAGAGTCCAGCATAGGGCAACAACGATGATGGAGGGATTGGAGCATCTCCCTTATGAGGAAAGGCTGAGAGAACTGGGGCTCTTTAGCCTGGAGAAGAGAAGACTGAAGGGAGACCTCATCTATGTTTACAAGTATCTAAAGGGTGGGTTGAAGGATGATGGAGCTGGACTCTTTTCCGTGGTTCCCAGTGACAGGACGAGGGGCAACGGACACAAACTGGAACATAAGAAGTTCCATTCAAATATCAGGAAAAACTTCTTTATGGTGAGGGTGACAGAGCCCTGGAACAGGCTGCCCAGGGAGGTCGTGGAGTCCCCT
>JAHREE010000073.1:9344999-9391144 GCA_033628505.1 Tringa tobata | reverse complement strand
CCCCCCCCCCCATTCCCCATCACTCCCTAGTCTCTATGCTCACTAGGTAGGAAGTACACACAGATGGTGTAAAGAGATTTTTTCAGCACATCTGAGAAGTACTTGCTTTTCTGTACGCACCAGCTGGCACGCTCTAAAGCAATAGGTGTGGGCCAGTTAAATAAGCCTGCAAAACATTCCTGTTGAGCTCTGTGTCTTGCAGGGACCCTGCTGTGCCACCACAGTGCTCCCCACCCTAGGAAGTGCAGTTCCCCCTCTGCTTGGCACCCAGCTGACCTGCTTCTTCCTCCAGAGAAAGAGGAAGAACAGCTCCTCTTCCTCCCTGCTCAAGCAGGAGTGTCTGGGGAATGGGGGCTCCTTCTGTGATGGTGTTACAGCCTCCTTCCCTAGCACAGGCAGTGTCTGCAGCTCCAGCCAGGACATCTCCAGCTCAGCTGAAGGTGGGGGAATGATATCCTGAGCATCATTAGGTTCTTGGTATCAAAAAGAAGAAAAGCACCACCATCTTCTATGGGTTGAAGAACGGCTCATTTAGCAGAGAACTTGGATTTTCACTTTCCCAAAACCTCACAGTTTCTCAGCACCAACTGTGAAACTTGAACTGATGCTTAACAAGGTTGAAAATCACTCAGGAGTTTAGGACCCTCTGAATCATAACATCATGAATTTGTGTAAGCAACGTTTAAAATTAAGAGATGTTTTCTTAAGTTATAAAGGAGTCACAGTACAACTGAATAGCAGCAGCAACTGATGTTCAAAATGAGAGTTTCCCAGCATCCATTTCCATGGGACATCACAGCTGGCTGGTTCTCTGCAAGACCATTTATTTACTCCCTCCCCATCAGATCCTTTGCTGGAACTTCATGGCTCCCTCAGCGGTGCTGGGGATTAAAAGTAAAGGTGTAATCTATGTTAGAGCTAATATATGTTTTGTACTATAATGAGCCAGTATACTATTATGGATCTTGTGGTCAGCTCACTGTGTTTGATAAATACAATCAATACATGTTATTCCCCTCTGAGATCCACCCACTATCATCTCTCCAAACTCACCTCTTGCCAGTACTCATTTGGGAATAATTATCCCCACCAAGAGCCTACCTCTAATGTGCCCACTGTCTTTTCTCCTGACATAAATTGGTCTGATATGGGCACTAAGATAACAAATCTAGACTGTATCATTATTATTGCTGTTATTTTACTAGTTCCTTGATCCTAAAACAGGGGTAGCAATCTAATGATTTGCTGTAAATATAGTAAAGTTAGATGTGCCTAATGAACCGTTCCTCATCAGGTATTTCTGAAACTGATTAGTCCTACCTAAATCTAGGATTAATGTCCTGAGCTTCAGTACTCCTCAGCCACACTGTCTACAGCTTTTGTTCTATGTGAAGTAATGGACTACCTCTTCCTTTTCTACCAGTATCTCTGAATAGTGGTATTTCATTTTTGGCTTGCTTTGATTTTATTTCAAAGTGTTCTACTATTATTTTAAGCTTAATCCTAACAATGAGAGCTTTCTGTGCTCTTCCTCTTTTGTTTGAAGGCACCGGCGAGCTCTTGATCTTCCACACTGGGATAATTTGTACTTCTACCCATAGTGTAATTTCTTTAAGGACTTGCCAGCTCTCCTGAACTCCTTTTTTTTTTGGGCTTTTTTCCCCATGACATGTTTGCTCTTCATTCTCTGAGATTACCGATGTCTTCTTGGTGGAAGTTTGCTGTTTGCTAGGCCTCCTGAGGAAAAGTGAGCTTCCTTGATGAACTTCAACCAAATGTGAAAAATTTCTCTCAACTTAGAGAGATATTTCAAGACATTACATTCTTACAAGGGTTACAAAACACCCAAGTAGGAAAGAAAAGAGATTTGATAAATACCTCATTTCAGCAAAGGCTGGTCTTAGAGCTCAACTTGTTAGGCATCAGAGAATCCAGCCATAAACTCATTCTTGATACTACTATGCAAAAATGGGTAACATCGGTTCACCTGTTTAAACCATTATTTGCTCCTCTCCTTCCTTCCTTCCTTTCCTAAGAGTATATTCTTACCACCTCATGGTCTCTTACTTGAGCTGCCTTTAAGCCCTGCATTGAGAGGTGATTTGTCTTCGCTGGTGAAAACAAACACCAACGACCTCTTCCATCTCCCTGCTTTCCCCATGCCTGCTGTATCAAAACTCTCCAAGGAACCGAGCATTCTGCTGCATGCCCTTCCCAAGACATGTTTGCACAGTTACCATTCTCCATTCCAGTCAGCTCCTGCATTTCAGATGACTCCTCTTGGTCAGTCGCAGAATGGCCCAGAGCACCTCAGGCAGACCTAATTTAAAGTCTGTAGTAAAGGCTCACCACAACAGCAGCACTTGGTCTCTTCCCATTTGTTATTGCCATGGATTCTCAATCAGTCAATCTTCCATACCTCAGAGAAGACATACTGTCCTGTTCATTGATAAATAATTTTCTCTCTTCAATTTGTTGTCCTTCCTGAAAGAAGTTCTGTGTGTATTAACGTTCAAACCCTATAAGTAAATAAATAAATAGAACCATATTTCTGTTATGCTGATACAGTCATAATTTTAATCATACACTTAAGAATCTTTCTGTATATTCCCGTACTTACTGCACTGCTGGAGAGGGTACAGCAAAGGGCTACAAATATGATTAGGGGCCGAGAACATCTCTCTTATGAGGAAAGGCTGAGAGACTTGTGTCTTTTTAGTCTGGAGAAGACTGAGGGGGATCTGATCAATGCTTATAAATACTTAAAGGGAGGGTGTCAAGAGGATGGGGACAGTCTTCTTTCAGTGGTGCCCAGTGACAGGACAAGAGGTAACAGGCACAACCTTGAATATAAGAAGTTCCACCTAAACAAGAGGAGGAACTTATTTACTGTGAGGGTAAAAGTAGAGCAGAGTTCTGCAGAGCCCCGGAATGGGCTGCCCACAGAGGTGGTGGTCTTTCTGGAGACATTCAAAGCCTGCCTGGACATGTTCCTGTGCAACTTGCTCTAGGAACGTATCCAGGTGGTTTTGAATGTGTCCAGAGATGGAGACTCCACCACCTCCCTGTGTAGCCCATTCCAGTGCTCTGCCACCCTCAAAGTAAAGGTGCCTCTTGGGCACCTTTTCACTCACATGTACTGGTGCTTGGAAGATGGTGTGCTCTTTTAGAAACTCAGGGAGCAGCTCCCAATAGAGATCCTCCCCCAAAAAGCCCTGCTTCCAAATGGTAAGTATGATGTAAATCCAGTAATTCATAGCTGTCTCTTGGGCTCAGAGCCTCCTCATAGCAATGGAGAAGATGGTCTCCAACGCATACCAAAGGAGGAACTATAGATGATCTTACCATCCACATGGTCAGTTTCTTTGTCACAGACATCTTCCAGTGTCTCCAGCAGCAATTCTACCTCTGCATCTTCAAAGCAAGTCCTGCCTACCATCCTTCTAGAATATGGGCATGGTCAAAAGGTGAGCTGTTATGTCTTACAAAAACAGAACAGATGATCAACAGTCACATGATGAGAGAAACAGCAACAAAGGAGAGAGCTTCTCAATATTCATCTAAATAAACACACTTTCTGTACTATTGATGGCATAACATGTGGTAGCCTACAAGCTACTGAGTTACTGGACTATTGTGTCTCAAAGACAGGCAGCATAACACCCTGCAGCATCCTCCTGCAACAAGTCTCAGTGGAAACATAGACAGCTCAACAAAAGGTGCTTTGGCCCACTAGCTCACTTCAAAAAACTGATACAAATGGGTTGTGCAGACATAGTGCCAAGTGTTCCTTCAACTGGTGACCAACTGTCAGCGGTCACTTAAATAATAATAGGGCACAGTATCAAGAAAACTTAGTCAGCAGGTCACCTCTATTGTGCTTGGCCCACAAACTTCAGGTCTACCACGTTTTAAACTCCAATTTCTAAACAGGCAAAAGAACTACTGAAGCAGTCAAATTAATTCATAGAATCATAGAATGGTTTGGTTGGAAGGAACCTTAAAGATCTTCTAGTTCCACCCCCCTGCCATGGGCAGGGACACCTCCCACTAGAGCAGGTTGCTCAAAGCCCCATCCAGCCTGGCCTTGAACACTTCCAGGGATGGGGCATTCACAACTTCCCTGGGCAACCTGTTCCAGTGTCTCACCACCCTCACAGGAAATAATTTCTTCCCGATATCTAATCTAAATCTCCCCTATTTACATTTAAAACTGTTACCCCTCATCCTATCGCTCCACTCCCTGACAAAGAGTCCCTCCCCATCTCTCCTGTAGCTCCCTTTAGGTACTGGAAGGCTGTTATAAGGTCTCCCCGGAGCCTTCTCTTCTCCAGGCTGAACAACCCCACTCTCTCAGCCTGCCCTCATCTCCGTGTTCCTTGCTCCTCTCTCAGCAGAGTGGGTCTCCCATTAGATTCCTGGTTTTCCACCTTCCTTGTTTGCTGCCAGAGAGCAGGAAAACACGAAGCAACGTGAAATTGAAGGGCAAATAATACAGGCCATATCAAACTAAGCTTCTAAGGTAATAAAGGATCAGTGCTATCTTTATAGTAACAGCCGTAACAAGCACCAGTGAACAGCAGGCTCCATTAGACATGTTAGCAGGCACACAAGGCACTTGTAGCGGTTACAGATGTCCTAGGACCCACCAAGCATTTATTTACGATCCTAAAATCAACCACTTGCCATCAGCCAGCAGCTTTGGGGGGTACAACAGAAACCTTCGTGCCCACCTCAGTTTTGCAAAGTTCTTATCTCTCCTGAACCTACGTGGACACTAGAGCAGGAGATAAATCCAAATCCAGCATCAAGCTGGCAAATACTTTGTCATACTCAGATGGGCAGGCTCTCGGGGCCGAAGAAATTAAAAAATCTGGTGTTTTATAGCCAGAACCCCTTTTCCAGTAAGTTTCTAAGTAAGGTATTTCATGGTAGAAGGGAAACATTTTATCCAGGCTGGAAACAGCCTTGGGAGCAAACAGATAGATGTATTTATCTAGGTTCTCAAATAAGAAGAGCCAGCTCTGCAATGATCTGTATCGCTGCTGAGATTTAAAAAAAAAAAAAAAAAAAAAAGATATACAGATCATTAACCTTTGAGACTGACACCGTATCAACTTGGCAAGAAACTATCTTAACAAGTAAGGCCATAATCAGTATTTAGACAGAAACTCTTAAGAAGTGTGTCACTTGTTCATATTGCAGCCCTGTGGAAAGGAAGTCTAAAGGCTCTGGGCTGGCAAAAGCTACGACTGGAAAAATGGAAAGAAGGCAACTTAATACTGGAGACTAAAAATTCTTCACTTGAAGTTTGTTAAAAAACAGTCAGGAGGTAGGATTGATGTAACAGTCTGATAAAAACAAAATCTGTATTCCTACCAAGCCTGCCCTAGCAAATGGCCCTTTTCTACACAAGTCTCTGTAATGGACCTGCGTCGAGATGCCAGCGCACTTCTGGCAACACCGACTGCAGGAGGTGATTAGAATTTATGCTGTGTAAAATTAACTTTTAGATTAAATGAAAATTATGAACCAAAATGCAAAAGCATTTATATGGCAATTCACCTCATGCCATTTGTTTAAGAAGTGTCAAGTCAAGTGAACGCAACTCTTCAGAGGCCACAGACTGAGAGCTCTGCCCGTTCCAGCAGCTTTTTCCCCACCAAAAACCTGAGGCATAACTAGGCAAAGCCACCGACACACTGAACTACCCTCATTTCTTAAGATCAAGTGGAGAGTAGTGAGGGAAAATTGGAAAACATTATCTACAGAAAGCTACAAAAAACCCCTCCTCTTGTAAAATCCTCAGATGTTAGGAATAAGAAGTGGTATGTTCTGCTGGATTAGTCAAGATTTTTTCTTGAAAACCTGTGTCACAGGAAGCTTCTCAGAATTGAGTGAAAGCAACCAGCATCTTGCAGGCTCGAAACTCAAGTACTTCACTATTCAAATTATTTTGGTGATTTTGGTTCACCGTAGCAGAAAAAAATAATTCTCTGAAAAGAACATTGCCACCCCAGTTCAGACCTACATTTCTGTTTCATTCTGCACCTAAAGCAGTAGTCTGCTGCTAATGTCTACTTACAGGTTTTACAGAGTGAGGTTCTAAAAGTTAGGATAAAAAGAAATCTAAATACACACCCAATATTTACTCTCGAGGCACCAACAGAAGTATCTTCCAAAGTCCAGCATGCTGCTTGTTTTACATCTTTCCAAAAAACCTCTTTCAGCTGATCTAATGTAACTGTGCATGTTCTCATTTACACATCTAATTCATTTTTTAAATCCTACCAAGCCCCTGGCTTCAATAATATCTCCAGGACTGAGCTTGCAGTTGTGCATGTCGTAAAAAGCATTTTCTGTTATTGATTTTAAAGGTGTTGCTTTTAATTTTCATCATGTTGTCCTTATCCTTGCAAAAATCTCATTTTTTTGGCAACAATGTACTATCTGTTACGTACCTTTGGTTCACACGCACCAGCTGCCGAAAAAAGGAATCCCAAACATACCTCATTCGCTCTTGACCACTCATTACCCACTTTATCAAAAAAAGATCCATCAGGTAAAAGACATGGGAGACAAGGACGAACGCAGCAATTCAGAGTACTCGTTACGGTACTTCGTCAAGCGTTCCGTGCCACCCCTTTTTGAACGTTCTGGTGGCACCGTGACTTCTGATACCCACTGGCCAGAAGTTTCACTGCTCTCGTGGCAGAACTTCTCCCGCCAGTTGATTAACTGCATATGGGAATGTTGGCATTACCCCAGCCAGTACCCACCGTGCTGTACTGGTAACAACAGCCATTTATTAAGTTCTGCCACGGGCCACGGCACTTCCACAATGTTTTAAGTCCTGCATAACCTAAGTAGCACCGTTTCCACCTCATTGTGCTACCGGAACATGTATTATAGAATCGTAGAATCACATGGTATTGGAAGGGACCTCTGGAGATCATCTAGTCCAACCCCCCTGCCAGAGCGGGTCTACCTGGAGCAGGTTGCACAGGAACTTGTCCAGGTGGGTTTTGAATGTTTCCAAAGAAGGAGACTCCACCACCTCTCTGGGCAGCCTGTTCCAGTGCTCTGCCACTCTCACAGTAAAGAAGTTCCTCCTCACGTTTAGGTGGAGCTTCTTATACTCAAGTTTGTGCCCATTTCCTCTTGTCCTGTCACTGGGCACCACTGAAAAAAGACTAGCTCCGTCCTCCTGACATCCTCCCTTAAAGTATTTGTACACATTGATTAGATCCACCCCCCTAAGTCTTCTCAAGACTAAAAAGACCCAAGTCCCTCAGCCTCTTGGACTTGCTGATGTAACAATTTCTCTTCATTTTCTAAATTTAAGTATTCTCTCCTTTTCTGGAATCTAAAAAACTTGGGACTTTATTTTTTTTTTTAAATCACATTAAGTGTTTCAGCATCCTTTGTGATGAAAACCTTAGAAGAACAATGATATTTTTGCACTGAAGTCCTTAACAATCTTTAGAGAGGAGCGTCTTCTCCAAAAAAAAAAAAAAAAAAAATCAATTACTTTAAGCATTTAAAAGTAATTTTACATAAGAAAACAGAAGTGGGACTATTTGCAAAAAGACAGATTTATCCTGCTCTACAAAGTGGCATGTTTGCTCACTTGTTACGACTTCAAACAGCGAGGCAGCTTCTCCCTTCCGTGAGTCAGTCACGGAGCAGAAAGGGAAACAAAAGCGTCTGAAAAGGTAGAGCAAAATACGAGGGTAAAAATCACAGCGCTATGAGAACTTAAAGTCACTCAATTCATTAGCTCCTCCTCTCTGCTCCTTGAACATTTGTACTGTTTCTGTTCACGAATTCGACTTGCGGTGTCAGTCCCCCTCTTGGGTCTTACTTTCTACATTCTACATGTAAAATGCCAAATTTAACACCTTTTTCACTAGTTTCCTATTGCTTTGATTTTAAATAGAGAATACTTACTAAAATGAATGTTGTATCTTGCTATTTCGCCCCAGTCCTGTCACGCATTCAAGTTTCTTTTTTGTTTAGGGAAAACTGGTTCTTTTTTAATCTACAATTTTAGTAGAAATACTTTCACACGGAGCTATCTCCTCTCAAGTTGTTCTTCTGGCATAGTATCAGAGGAATAAGGTAATTTTTGTCACCACCAATTAAAAAGTTTTACGAAACAGGACTGTTATAAAACAATTAAACCTTGCAAATGCAGTAGTCTCTAGGAGGGAAACCCTGGAGGAAATTCTGCTTATTAAAATTGCAATTTTAGTTTCCATTAAAAAGGAGAATAAGACAACAGAAGATGGGCTGGCAAGACAAATTATTTCTTAATGTCAGTTGAGCTTATTTCAAATGAGATAACGTATCTACACCAGGTTGGGTTCAAAACATTTTTGCCTCCTCAACTCATTTATCTAATTCAGTCATCTTGATTATAGCCTCATGGACCTTCATTTTCAGAGGAAGAATTTCGTAGCAAACAACCTACACAACATGCTGATTACTGAACAGTTAATTCTAATTAACTTGGCTATGGCAAGAGAATTTTGATAAAGTCCTAGAATGCAAATACAGTTTGGTTATTCTGGCCAAACTTCTATAAAATAAAAACCCACAGCAGAGTCTCCAGATGAGACATCAGAGTGATAGGGATCTAATTTAAAGAAACAAATGAGAAAATTAAAATCACAAATAATTTATTCTTCCATTAGAATTGATGGAGTACAGTTTTAAATAGCAATGAAGTACACAGTGGTGGAAAATTGGCACAGAACCTACAAGCATTTCATTCATAATAATGTTCCTCATGCCATATCTGTTCAAACCTTGATGTGTATTTTCTATTGACTTTAAGAAAATTGTTTTCCCTTTAAAAACAATGAATAACTTGAAAATCTTGTCTTCCACGTATAAAGTCATACATATTATGAACACTAGCTGTTTCTCTTTCCCCCCACCCCTCCAACATGATCACCAACTGAAAAAAAAAAAAAGAAATATTATTTTACTCCTGGGCTAATTTAAAATTTTTTCCTCTATAAAAGTTGCCAGGAATTCTTGAATGCATATATTCCTGCACAACAGAATATCCATTTATTTATCTGATATACAGTTGCAGGACAGCCTTAAACCAATTTTTTTTTTGTGTACTATGCTATTGATTGAGGTGCTGCCTCTATCTCACATGCAACACTATAAGCATTAATGCAGTTCAAAACAAAATTTGGCATTTACCTCACCAACAGGTTTTATATTTGATGTTACAAAACATCCCTTGGTCTCATGTTAACCAATAAGAAAAATGGACACACACACAAAATGCCCCCTTTCTAAAGGTATTAACTCCCAGTTAGGAAAGTTTAGATAGGCTTTACAAAGTCTTCTAGGCTATTTTGATACATACAAATTATTCAACTAAAGGTTAAAATACACTTATACAATACAGTCCTGTCCTCCATATTCTTTTTCAAGTTCTTTGCATATTCAAGCCAAGTAAAATTAACACTTGTCATTTTCTTTGTTATTGCAATTATTAAGAGGGATTACAGCTTGCTTATGCAAAGCTGTGACTAAACACTTGAGAAATAAAACCCAAACATTTATCTTGTTACCCAAAAAATGTTGCAGAAAATTGTCAAACTATGTTAGAAACAATTTTTACAAAAATGCTTCACTCAGAAAAATCGGAAAGCTTAAAAAAATTAATCTTTGCACAATAGTATATTATACCATCCTTAACCGTGTTCCCATTTAGATAACTGGGATTCTTACTCTTTGTACATGAACCTCTCAGTGATGTATGATGCTCTCCATCTTTTTTCACTGTTATCTTTATTGTACACCATTTCGAGACTTATACAATCAAGCACTTATCATGCCCCAACCCATTTTTAACAGTAGATTTCTTATCCTGCCCAGCGAGTAGTGTACTGTCTTGCATATTCACCACATGAAAAACATAATATACAAAATATTGCTGCTGTAAAAAGTGTGCATTTCCCCTTTCCCCCTACAAAAAAAATCTGTGGAAAAAATATTAAATTCCCATAACCTTCATAAACATACAAAGCTGTTCGCACCTTTCAGTCTGTAACAGTCTATTTGACATACAGTTCTCAACTCACTGCAAATTGTTATGTCACGTATTTTCTGTCCAATATTGCCATCTAGAGTAGAGATGTGAAATCAGTTTCTGAGAATCTACAGTCTTTAACAATTAACCCATAAAGACTGTATACCATAAAACAGCCACAAGATTTTTTCCAAAAGCTAGATGGAATGGGAGGTTCTCATCTCAGGAAGATGTCCACAGTGCTGAGGAGACAATATGGCTGCTAATAGATACTGCCTACCGGAATGTGAGTACTTTTTCACTGTTGATAATTTCCATACTGACCCTAAAAAATAAATTCAAAATACATAATTAGACCACAAGGCATATTTTCCTGTATTAAAAGCTGAAATCAGAAAACCATCCAAATAAACCATGATGTTTAAAGGTGGAAACAAGCAACAATAAATGATAAACCAACACAAGTAAGTAGTACAGAGTCTCACTACAAATCATTCGTGTTTTATTGTAAAAGTAAGACTGATGATATGGATTTAAAGCCAGGAACCTAATTTGATTAGAAGAATATATAATTAAATTCAGCAGACTGCTGTGAAATTTGCAGAACACCATAAAAAATAAAAGACGGGAATTACTTCCCACCTAAACTTGGAAAATTTCAAAAAGACAAGGTCACCTAAATACAAAGTAATTTAGGAAACCAACCTGCTTTCAGAGATACCTAAAAATATCATATATCAAGCATGAACTGATACATATATCAAAAATGAAGACACATCCTAGTGAACATCAAGTATTAGTCAACATATCCTATGAAAATAATTTATTCTATAGATCCAAAACATAGAATTATTACCCTTATTGATATTCTCTATTTCTTTTCACACAATGTCACGTACTGCAGGGGAGAGCAGAGGTGAAGGATTAATGCTACACGTTTAACATGAAACTTCACCACAGGATTCAAGGCTTGCAGAAACAAGTAGTGTGCTATGAAGTGAACATTCTCCAGATTGCAGTCCCACCACCATTCCGTGTTAAGCGCCATCACGATATGGCAGTATTTCAAAGTTCAGTTTTATGTTATAATGTCAGTTTTTTCCATTGTAATATGGCAATCAGTGTGGAACAGGAGCTTCAGAACAGCTGCCAGATGAGAATTTAGGCAGCACAATACCTATGGGAATGGCCAGTATGAAAGAGTGAAGAGGTCTTCTATAACTGAGTTTCCCAGTGGAAGGCAGATTGCACAAACTGAAGGAGCAGAGCCTATCTACAGACAGGGTTATCCACTTGTACTGCCAAGAAAACTGGAAGAAACTCAGCAAGTTGAGATTAAGTTTCCTTGATCCTACATTTGCAACAACAAAGCATTCTTCCATTATTTGCAGGAGGAAGTTATTAGTTCAGCACGTGAGCATCTTGTTTATCTGTTAAATAAAAGGAATTGCATCTCTAAACTACCACACTGGAAGAGTTTCTTCCTTCTTTTTTCTAATTTCTGTAGAAAGGAAGACAACTCTTCTCCTATAAAAATGCGGGCAATTGTGTCTATTCTCACTTCCATGGGAAAATTCTTCTTGAAAGTTCAACCGATCTTCTACTGAGACCCCGGGATTTTATTTAAACACTAGAACCGCAACTTGATCACAAAGTATATTTAGCTACTCTCCATTTCATTTATGCTGAGGAAAGCAGCAGTGTATGTCTTAATGATATTTCTTAATGATTCATATTGCTTAGATTAGATTGTACAGTTTAGTACCTTCTACAGGAATAAAACCTCTGCTTCATCCTTTAATTAGAAGACAGGGTGTTTTTTTACAGGAGTCCTCCACTACAGCTCCAGCCTAGAGTTTTGGTGGTTCCTGTTTGTTTGTTTGAAACTTATCTTTGCAGTGATAGGAAAGAAGCAATTGATTTTTCAGGTCGCTTCTTTCCCATGCTCAATGTTCCTTTATACTGCTCAGAGAAAATCTGTGCAGAAATAGGTTTCATGTCTCCCCACACAGCTCTACAGTAGAAGGTGGTTCTGCAACTGCAGAGGAGAATTACTAGATTTGTTTGTGTTAACAATGCAAAGCAGTAATGAAGAACGATCCACCATGAGATTTAGAAACCTCATCTTTTCATATTAGTCATCCACCATGAGGCTATGAAACAGATCACCCTAATTTCTAAGGTCCAAAAACATTGTCTGGAGTGTCTCACCTTGACAAATTACATTAAAACTTTTCAAACTCAGAAGAGAATGACTAAGCACATCTCCAGACAAATGATTCTGGGTAACTCACCTGGAAATAAGGTACATGAGAATTGTATATACACACCTAAGGATCACGTCCTCAAATACATTAGTTTAAACATCTGTAAGAAACTAAGATTATCAAATGAACATGTAAGAATCACAACCTTCTCATAAAATTAAAGAATACCTGGTCATATCCATAAGGCCTCTGCTGTGGTGGCTGTGGTGGCCCAGGCTGCGTGGGTCTGTATCCTCCATACTGCTGGCCTTGCCCTTGTGGATAATTGGGATACTGAGGTCCTGGACCACTCTGGGAGGGGCCTGGGGATCATTAAAATGTAAATGAAAAAAAAAGAAAAAAGATTGCTTAAGGCATTAGGAAGAAGGCAACAGTAAAAGCATAGAATTTTATAACTGGGCAGGGCTAAGAAGTATCACTACTGTGCAATTAGGTCTTTTCCTCCTTAACAAAATACCAGGGATCAGTGGTCTTCCTCTCAACCCTGGGAAGCACCTTCACTGACAGGGCCTATGCTCCAACCACAGAAGCATTTACCTCAATTTATATATTCATTATTTATTACCAATGCACACGGTTCCACACACAAGGTCCTAAGACAGGGAATAACAAGGCAAGAAATGACAAGCCATCAACATGAGCACATTCCAGGATTTTGGGATGCACACTCTCCTGCTGCTGTATCCTGCTCTACTTCCAGAACTTTGCAACGCCAGGAGCAGCCAGATGATGAGCTGCGTTTACCATTTGGACCTTTTCAAGAGTTCAGCAGCCCTGCACTGCCAGGAACTCGGTTCTCACACCACAGCAGGCAATCATGAATGGGACATCAGGCAAACAAGTTACATGCATAAAATGTGAAATGTGACAACAGTAAATGCTATTGGGATGGGAAAAAAAAGTACCCCCTACTCCATACTCCTCTGGTCATCTTAACTTTCCAGGAAAAGGATAGGAAGAAAAAAAAAAAAAAAAAAAAAAAACACACAAAAAAACAAACCAAACCCAACTATGGCTCCAGCTTTTTTTTGGGCTGTACAAGGAAGCAGTTCTTCTGTCCATACAAACTCTTTCTGTTACTGTTCACAGGGACTCAGCCTGTCTGCTATCAGAAGCTGCACATTACTACCATCAGGCAGCGCAGCCACGTTTCAAACAAAATTAACCTTATCCCTTCCTACCTTGGGCAAGAGAGTGTACTATGTATTTCAGTGACACTCCACATGGATCTTTTGCACTGGATCTAAGTTAGATTTTTTTAACATCACCCCTTACAAATGGGCAGTCAGGAAGAATTGCAACTCTCAGAAGTGCTTTCTTTCAAACAAATCAACCTTTTTTCTTTTTTTTTTTTTTTCTCCCCTTTTTTAGCAATAGTTATTGTTTTAGCAATAGTGTGATTCATTGCTAGAGAGGGCAAGTTTTAGCTACAGGCACTGGACATTAAGATAACATCAGCTGGCAACTCCTTCAGTAATTCTGGACCTATGATACAGTCAAAAAGATGACCTGGAGAAGAAAAGCTCCATACATTATCATCGTTCTCCTCAGGCCTCAAATCCCCTTGAACTATGCAGTTTTAGCTTTCTACAGTGGAACAAATCCTTAAACATTGATAATAATGACCAGGACACTGATTTATTTTTGCAAATTAGAAGGCAATTAAATATTAAATGGAGCAACGATACTACATCCTAAAAAGTGCTGTGTTCATCTGAAAAACGAAACTTGGTTTTTGAAACATGGTAATTCTTTGTAGTTGAATTCTAAATATTCCATGATAGATTTTATGAAATAAAAAAATCAAACTTCAATATCTAGCTCTGCTAAAAATAGAAATTGAGAAGTACGCTATTTGGCTTTATAAATTACAGTGGGTAAGTCATTCAAACAGATTCCTTCATGCCCTTCCTCTAGTATTTCTTAACCTAAGTTTTCAGAATAAGTCAGACTATATTTCTTTACTTACAACATTTAGAATAGTGAGCTAGACCTTCACTCTGATCGTCATTCTGTTCCTATGTTGTGTTTAGCAGAATATAAGTGCACGAATATTATTTTAGAACTATCGATTCATCCATAACAAAGGAGAAAACTTGCTAAGTCTCAGCGGATCCCCTAAAACTTAATTCTGTCTCAACATAACTAGATTCAATGCGAGTCTGTTATTTATCTACATGGCAAAGAAGTTGGCCATGCACTTCCTCACATACTCATAATGTCAAAAGTTTTAGCATTTAAACCTGCAACAGCACTAAAAGTAAAAATATATAGATTTCAGAGATTCCTTGTTCTGAGATAGATACATACAGCTTTACAATACGCAAACAAGCAGAACTTGAAGAGAGCAGTATTTTCTGTATGGTCTTCTGACCTGCAGTTTTCACAAATAATTCACAAAAATTACATACTACTACTTTAGTAGTAGTAGTTTCCTGTTTAGGAGGTTTTCCTAGAATCCAAGCACTATATTATCTCACTTGTGGCAAAGATGTCCCTAGCCATGGCAGGGAGTTGGAACTAGATGATCTTTAAGGTCCCTTCCAATTCTAACCATTCTGTGATTCCTGCCATAAATAGTACAAGGCAGCTTGTACTATCAGTGCAAATCTATAAAACAAACTCTCTTGAAAGCTGCATTGGCAATGCTTCTATTAATTTCCTTACCAATCAGAATTTAAAAAGAATGATTAATGTACGTTGGATAAAATTTTCAACTATTTTTCAAAAGATCTTGTTCTACACGGCAAATCCAGAGATGAAAGAGTATAAATGGCTCTCTGCCATCCTTCTGCCCTCCTGAGTCTGTGTTCACCTACAGAGGACAGAAAATACCACAGTCTTTCTAAATTACAGACACCTGTTATAATGTTTTCTAGCCACCCTAGAAATTCTACCACATTTCTATGCTACAACGTTCTCCTAAATTGCCTTCTACACCTTCTTGTTTTGCCCCAGTGAAATTGCGGGCATACAGCTTCTTCTGCACAAGCCTGGCCATTCAACCCAGTAACACGAGGATCTCCCTCGGTCTTTTCATTGATTGCTGTCTGTGTCTTCAGGTTCTTACCATAACCCTGCTGTTGTCCCGGATAGCCTTGCTGGCCTGGGTATTGCTGCTGTTGTGGTGGATAACCCTGCTGTTGGGGAGGTCCTTGATATGCATCTTGCTGCTGACCATATTGCGAGTTTCCTGTAAGATGATTGCAAGAAAGCGAAAACTTATAAAGATACCTACTTCATTAATTGTTTTGTTTGTTTTTTTCCTTCTAAGATGCACAGCCAACAACACAAGAACAAAATGAAAATGCAATATCGATTTCAAAAACTGAACAAAACAAAGAAAACTCAAACCAAACAGAAGGAACTCGGCCAAACGAACTGCAGTTAAAGCCAATTTTGCAAAGTTGAACTGCAGCATTTTCAGCATCTCTGCCAAACGAGCAAAACATTTACTGGAACATCACAGTCATAAGATCATGACTATGCTAAATAAAATAAAAAAAAAAAAAGACAAAATTAAGGACAGCTACAAGAGCACAGACTAGCTACACAAGATCAGCAAGCTGTTTCCTAACGGCACTATAATTATACAAAATAGATACACACACAAAAAGATATACAACTGAACCAACAAATTTATGTTTAAATAAAAATTTCCATTGAGGTAAAAAAAAAAATATCTCTAGAATGTTTTAGTCATTTTACTGTTGTTAGAAATGGCATATTGTGGTTATATATTTTAGGTGTTTGCAAGAAATTATTCTGGACGCTTCAGGTTCCCTGCAGTTTTCAAGACAGCCAGCAACTAGTATTCTACAAGAGCTTTGCATGGGTATAAGTTGTGTTGTGCAAGAATTTTTGTTCCCGTTGCGGGTGGGGGAGGAAAGGGAATGTATGTGCGTATGTGTGTGAAGGTATATAGATACCTCCTTCGTAGTAATGTTGTGAGGAATCCTCATAAGGCCTATCGTAGCCTTGTTCAGGATACGACGGTTGCTGATAACCGTAATCATTATGACCTACATCAATTCGACAAGAGACAGGAAGAAACGTTAATGGCCTCTGAGTGAAAACCCTAAAATATTTCATTTCTCAGAAAAATGAAAAAAATTTCAACTGGATATACATGAAAAAGAATTTTCAATTGTATTAGCCAAAGACTTATTAATATGATTTCCTTTCATATTGAATTAACATGTGACAGGAAAAAAAAAAAAGGCTTAATGCAGTAGTTTTAGCAACATCACAGCAAGGGATGGTCTTAACCTTCTGATAATCCTTGTTGGGAGGGAAAAAAAAAAAAGTACTTTATCTTTCACTCAAAAAAAAAATGAAAGCATTTAGGCCTTTCACATGTAAATAACCTGAATTAAATTAGAATGAACAAAGAAAGCAATTATCATACTTTGTCTAACACCTGTTCTGCTGATCTCCAATTCAAAAGCATATGCTAAAAGCAGTGTGAAATATAACAAATAAAGCTCAATGAAGTTACAAACCACAGTCTACATTAAATTTTGCTTTTAAGTGACAGAAAAATAACATTCTCAAGGTTTCCCCTACAAACAGAATTCCTATAAGTCATAAGAAAACTTTTCCTCTTACATTGCAGTCTTGAGTAGGATCATTACAAACAAACCTTCCTTTTCAGAGACTACAGGCATCTCTGATAAAGAAACCAACATATGTAGTAAGTACCCCACCTGTTGTTTCTAGAACAAACATATTTTGTCTTACAGATGACCAAAATACATCCGATTACTAACTTGGTCAAGAAAACAAGCCCAAATTGTGTTTAAATTTGCAATTAAATTATACAAGTTATGTAAGTTTGGAATAAAAGTAAGGAAAGGAGAAAACAGTTCTAAAACTGAGTGGTCTTTGTAATTAGTTCTGTATCATACATCCTTGATTGAACCTAATATAAATATATAACCATTAAAACAAGTCTTATAATATATTCTCTTTATGTTCTACATAAGAACAATAATGAAGCAATGAAGGAATGAATCTTTAGAAGGAATAGGTTTTAGAGGAGTAATCTGTGCTGCCACAGATCGAATTGTCCTTAAATTGCCCGTAACCATTTGAAGTTCATGTGTAAAACGTAACAGTTCCAAAATGAGAGAGTAATAATTACAAGTTAATGTAACTTGTAATTCAAACAAATAACTTGTATCCTTTTATTTGCAATGAATAGTTGCTTTGTCAAGTACACAGCTTTTCTTTGTATACATTTTTAAAACATTAACATCAACCACATTCCTTGAACTTCTTAAGATACCATTCAAGTTGCACACACGGTTATCACAGTAGTCATGAGTCAGCATCTTTGTTCTCCCACTCTCTGCTCAGCCTAAAAACAAGTTAATTGCAACTTTTCTAACTTATAAGACAATCCAATAGCCTTCAGCACTCCAAATTCCAAGAGGCAGAAGGACAGATCTATGAAATTCAAAGTTCCAGTCTTGTCTTGAAAGCACACGGGGGACTTCTAAAGAGGATTCACAATTACAGTCTCCTCAGGGCAGGGACCATTTGATTTCTTTGTAAAAATTAAACTAAAGGCCCATACCATGGAAGCACTAATGCATTTGTGCAAACTAAACACTAAGTTAAAAAATAGAATATTTACAGAAAAAACACATCTTTTTAGCAAGTTTTTCAACTTCAATCTTTAAAAGTCCTTAATAAAAGGATATTGCCCCCTCTCTTATTTATAATAAAGTTATGACTGTTTTAATTCACGTCAATTATACTAGATATGCTAAGCAACCCTCCACAGTTAAAGATAAACCAATTACAGAACTTCATGTTGAAATACTTAAACTGTTGTTAAGAGTTTCAAATTGGAGGATTACAAATTACATGCTTTGAGTAAATTGTAAAATTAACTAGCCACAATAACTGTAGTAACAATTCTGAATTTGGAAGGTTTTGTAAATGTGAAGCATGATATCCAATTACTATTCTTGCCTCATTCCCTAATTTTGGGCATATGACTACATTAGTATTGGGCAGGTATAGAAAATGGGAAAGTTAACATTTATGAGAGATTACCATCAGGGTAATATTGCTGGTTCATGCCTTCTGGAGGACCTTGTCCACCATGACTGTATTGGTCCCCATAATAGTCTTCCTGGCCTGAGTACTGCTGTGGTGGGCCTGAAAAACCACAACCAGTCAATACGTAAATAATTTGTTTTCTCTGTTATAAAGCCTGCTAATTTCTGATTTTAGTATGAGAAATATTTCTCAAATGTACTCCCCACCCATATCGTTGCATTTCAGACAACATACGTAATCTGGTTTACTTAAAAAAAATAATAAATTGTATCTATCTATATATATACATACACACAGTTGTCTGGCTGCACTAGACTGAGCCCATATGCATCAAACTTCAGTTTTGAGCTCATTTTAGGAACACGTGTATAACAGGCTAAGGTGTTAATAATAAAGTTATTCCTTTTCTAAAAGAACTGACAAAAAAAGAAGGAAAAAAGAAAAAAGAGAAGCAAGATTGTGGAACACTGTTCCTTTTTCGTAACTGAGCAAATTCAGAACAAAGCAGGCACTCTGTTCCTTTTCTGTACCTATCATTTAAATATCGAAACAGAATTCTGCATCAGCATACACGCGATGCGTATTTTTATACTTTTTGTCAGAAAACTCAAAACAGAAGAGACACTCGTCTTCATGTTTCATGGTGACACCAGTAATCTGTTGCTGCAAGAACCACCCTTAAAAGGGCAACAAAAAGAGCCTGCAAACAAAGTCTGTGACACCCAATGATTTGATCGAAATTTGGTGTAAGCAAGAAAGCAATTCAAAACAATTTTAAAGATGATCATTTAAAATCAGCGTAAAAACACTGAAGTGAAGTCCTACCTTGCTGTGGCGGCCTGTAGGGAGGAATCTGTCTCTGACCCATCATGTGATTTCCTTGGTTAACTTGGCCCATCATGCCCATAGGTGGCTGCTGCCCCTGGTAATGCTGGCCACCTGCTTGTGGCATGTTGTATTGCTGGGAGGGAGGCTGCTGGTGCATCATTGGACCTGCCAAAGGAAAAGCAGCAAATTGGCCTTCTGTAACAAAGGATTTGTGGTTAAATGAACTTACATGGAAAACTCAACCTCTAAAAACGCAGCAAAAAACGGCTCTGTATTTCTAGTGCTCTCGTAAGGTTTCACTGTTCCTGGACCTATGCAAATGCAGGTGATCAATTCAGTAACCAAATTACAAAATAGAAGTTGGCCTAAAAAGGATGCTTTCTAGATGATTGTTCTTCAGACCACACAGACACTAGTTTTCTCATGCACAAAGATAACTGAAATACTTCTACCATTTTTTGGTTGTTTTAAAAAACCATGTGCAAAGAAAGTGTAGATGAAAACCTGATGGTGAAATCCTGACAAGTCATAGAAAAATTATTTAACTTCGCAAACTCCTTGGGGCGTAGTTTTAATATGCATGTAGTTGTTGTTATAGTCCATTGATGAGCCACTTAGCTGTTATCACAAAATAAACAATTTTGTTTAGTCTTTAAAGACAAAACCCATTGTACCAGTGAGTCAGGCAATCACACAATAGACGTTATGCAGAAAGGCCCACAAGAATACACCACCGAAGACCCACCACCAAACAGCCCCAGGCAGCCTGTAACAAAAGTCTCCTTTCACACCAAGCTCCACCAAGGTTCTAGAGCCACAGGAAAAGACCAGGAGAGATCAAGTAGTTTTCCGTGTTTCATTAACCAAGAAAATCTGGTTAAGGCTGAACTTGGAAAAATGCAAACTTCAGTAATGAAAACAGAGGGTTAAAGAGCACCCTCCTGGCAGCATACAGCCATGCAAATGATGACTGTTTGAGACTGCAGGTTAGTTTGATAGAACTTTTAACAAAGAACAGCTTCCTCACTTCCTCTGTAGTACCACTTCAGAAAAGTTATTCCAGCATTAAAAATATGAGGAGAAAAAGAGTTGTGATAAGGAGCTAAACTTCTTAAACAATATATATTTTTATAATACATTAATTCAAGCCACTTAACACATATTGCATACTTTATAATGGTGAAACCCTAAGCTTTTTATTTATTTTATAAACTACAAAGACAACAAGTAACTAGGTCTCACTAAAAACCAAAACAAATCAAAACACCAAAGTAGCACTGACACTCTTTAGCCCCACTCCAGAAGAAAAAGGAAATGTATCATCTAGCTTTCTATATGCTAGATTTTGCCATTAGATTTAATATTTTTAAATAACTAGGTGCTGGAGCACAAACAGGAAGTCCTATCTAGAAACTGCAGTGCTGGAAAATTACCTAGATTCAGACAATACTGATGATGGATTTATATAAGGAAAGGAATACATAGTCACTTAGATCTTGTCTATATGGGGTTACCAGAGAAAGTTAAGCCAAATTAATTAATGTTATGAATTCAAAGTGCATTAGTTAAATCCCATTAAACCCATGTGTGGAATCTCTCAGCGAGAAGTAAAGTGGCCTTAGTTCTGTTAAGCTTCATTTTCCTCTGAAAATAAATATTAGCCACTCTTAAAATGATCCAGTTATGCTTCGATCCTTCAGCATGGCAGTTTGCGTGTCCCAATTTTTAGGTAAAAAAAATGGTTTCAGTTGAGATACTGTAATTATTTTTCACTTAGCAAAAATATATTTCATTTTTCGATCTTGTGAACGAGTAGGTAATTTAGATCATTCCATTTCACTGCTCCTCTGCTTGGAGGTACTGAGAAACATTAGGCAGCCTTGAAAAAAAATAAAAACTTGTTGCCATAATATTCCTAGATCTCAAGAAAGCTTGTTAATTAACAATATTAATATTAGTCACAATACAATGTGATAAAATGTGTTGGGTCCCCATGGTGCAATGTAGAGGTTTTCTGTTTGCTTTTTAAATTAGAACTTCATTAACGCTTTGTAGAGCCACAATGAGAATTCACTACCGTGTATCAGACTGTGTATTGTGTTAATAACAGAGTGCCTGGCTTCCTTCCAGTTTGGTTCACATCTCTCTCTCTTATTAAGATACCTAAAAGAACCATAGTCTCTATCTTCTTGTGCAATGGAACGATTTTATGTGGTAGTTTTGAGGGGTGAGGGAACTTTGTTTTTTATTTTGAAAAATCAAGTCTATAATAAAGCTACATTTATTCATCATATAATTCTTAACATGACATAAAACTAACCCAGAAAAACCCTTCACAAAACTTAAGTCAAAAACTTAAGACTATCAGTTCATGATCTAAGACTTTCTAATACTTGTAGCACATATTTTTACAGTACACTTAAAATACAGCTCTTGAATCTCCAAACAGGGTCACAACAAAGTACACTCAGTGGAAGTCATGATCACTGCCAGACTTGGAGATAAGACTTCACACGTGGAAGTTCGTAAAACTATACGCTGCAAAGGAATGCTCACTGCTCTCAAAAACTCTCCTCAGAAACTCTTATTTGTTGGTGAATTTCTATAGCTATTTATTCCAGAGAGGACAAAATATCTGATTTGTACTGAGTCCAAAATGAGTCCAAGAAAACATTGTGTAGGACTATCCCTCTAAATACGCAAGTACACAATCAGACTATTGTCTTTCCAAGAAACTATTTTAACTTTGGTAGTATAAAAGCCTTATATATGTTTCTGTATATTTAGAAGGCAGCCTTCACATGTCAATATACTGGAAGCATTTTTGGGATAAAAGTCTGAAGAAAAAGATGCTAAGAAGTAATGCTGTAGGTGCTGTGAGGCATGTAGGAAATTTTGGTATTCATTAAACAGGCACTTGAAAAACGTACCGTGTAGACCCAAATCAATCTTATGGAGTAAGTGAATGTATAAAGCAAACCAGACAATAGGTGAAAACTGAACTGCTCATTGTTCAATTTAATTAAAAATAGCTGACATTATCAAGAATACACGTTTTCCTCAACTGCTCATTTCAAAGTCATTTACACTTACTAAATGGAAAAAACTGTTCCTGCTCCAGCCAGTGTCTCACACAGAGGACTCGTGCATAGGGAAGAAAAGGTATGTGGATTTAAGTGAAAACTGACTGGTACCCAACTTTCTTATAAATTCAATGACCTGGTGGCAGTCTCCTGACAAGAAATGACTTCAGGAAACTGACAACCTAGTCTGCAGGCATGTAAGATGAACAGAGAGAAAGAGAAATGCAAATTAGAAGTAGGTCCCAGATAAAACTAACAAATTTGAGAGCAGGAGTGCATTGAGGATGAAAGAGCTGCAGAAAAACTTAGCTGTTTGAAAATGTCTCCTTAGCTTTGTCTCCTCTGCTGAAACTCAGATATTGGTGACAAATGCTATGAGAGGACAAGAATAACTGCTGATATGGTTGAAACTTCTGAAGAGGCAGAGAAGTGTGGAGCCACACTCACAAATAAACCAGTGGCTCTGCTCTTCTGATTAAATAGCTACAGGAGCAGCTGGGTGCAATCAAAAAGCAACAGTGCAAGCAATTGCTCCTTAGTCTTTAAAAACAGGTTGGTTTTGTTGCTAAGTAGAGATCTATTCTTCAGGCATTTGACGATGTGCGCTCCTATCGATAAAGAAATCAAATATCCTCATCTAGAGTATCAGCAGAGTACACCATGTCGCATTTACCATGGTAAACCTCATAATTGTTTCCACTGTTACATAAATAACAAAATACATACCTAGCAATGCAACAGTCCTCAGCAAAACTTTTTTTTTTGCTTTTCTTTATGTTTACCAAAAAAAAAAAAAGCTTGCTTATAAACATAAGTGATGGTGGTAACTCCTGCAAGAGCTAGCTTAAGAACTCTACCATAGAAAAAAATTAACTTTCAATTTTCTCAAGATTCTTGACAAAAGGTACAGTTCAGATGTACTTGGTCAAACGAACCAAAATCTTAAAGGTGGTTTAACATAAAGGACAGTTTAAACACTGGCTCAAAAGACTTCGAGGATACAAACTTTTTTGCTACTCCTAACATATGATTTAGGCTGCAAAGTAAAAGTAGTAGAAACTTCTCCACACTCATTTAATTCCACAAAGTTCTCATCTCAAACTGAACCATAATTTCAGGTGCAATTTAAGAAAAAAATAAAAACAAACCTAAAAATAAGTCATAGAAAAAGTTCCTCAGTCAACCATGTTCCCTTTCACATTTTACACTGGGGAACAAAGATGAAAGAACAAGCACTGTGGCATCTCTTTATATCTGGGGGGGGTGGGGTGGGGTGTGTGGGTATGTGTTTTTGTTTGTTTGTTTGTTTTTTCAAGATAGAACTGCGACATCTTCTGTGTCGAGGCATCCTACAAATCCAGCTATGGCATGATGGCCCTTCAGAATGTGGATGCATTTTTATTTTTAATAGGTGAGACGTCCAAAAAATTGAGAATGCCCTGCTTTGTCCATGACATCATGGCTACTGTAAGCAGTTGAGGTATTGAAACTAACAGCCTCTGCTTACGTGGGAATGAACAGATGGCAAAACATTCACAAAAGGTCCTCAACATCAGAAATAATTTTATTCTTATTTGTCATACCCTGAATATTTTTATATTACAGGTAACACTGAACATTCCTTTAAGTTCTTTCTTTATGTGGACAACAAAAGACAGGCATTCTGCACCTGCCTGATCTCTGCTGTCTCCGGAACGTCTCAGATTTGCTTGTAATTGAAAGAGCTCTGAAACTTTAATGCAATTTTTGGAAGTGTATATAAATGAAACTGTCATTTAAAAAATTTCAGCACCAGATTCAACAATTGGTGTTCTGCAAATGATCAAGTCAACGTGACATTCTCATGTAGAGTTCACCTGTTAAAAGTAAACTACTTCCCTTCCCTCACCCCAAGCATCGTATGATGCTCATTAAATAGAGACTGGGGAGTTTGAAAATATTGCTTCAAGCAAGGGCACAGAATCCTAGCAGAAGGATCTGAGAAGCAAAGTTTCTGAGATGGTCAAGCTATGATTTCTTGGTCCTTACTTTTAAAGTACTTCAATAGTACTGTTTATTATTCTCTGACTGAACAGAGAACTGTGAAAGATCTGTTCAAAACAAACACGAGGAATTTCCACGTAAGTTTCAGTTTCCAGAAAATTGTGCTTACACCTCCCCTCTGAAAAGTCAAAAATTGGTAATACTTTAAATATTTCATTCAAGTGAAGTAGCTTCCCATACAGAAGAAGAAACGCACCCCTAGGAAAGGAGTTTCTTCCACATTCACTCAGCTCCTGCTGATTTCTAACTTTTCCAAAAAGGTGGCCAATATTCCTTGTGGATGTCCCAGGCTGCTACAGTAGCTTTTTAACCAAGAGTCATCTACTGAATCTTCTACTTAAAACACTCTGCTTCCTAAATCCAAAACTATTAAAATTCTGCTTTTAACTGGACTGACTGTATAAAAACAATACCATGAAAATTTTGCTTCTCATTTAAGATATTCCTGTGCCTAGCATTTTAAAAATTAGTGCAAAACAATAATGAGTACGAAGTGGGGACTGAAGGTAAATCCAACAATGGATTGCACCTTTTCATTTTCCTCCTAACACCACCTGCCTCAAAATGTATATATATAGCAAGAAGTTTGCTAGAAAAAGTAGATGACAAAGTTATGCTAAAACTACCCAAAAGTTAGATAAAAGCTTTCTGATTATAATGGTGTCTTTACCTATTATAAAGTACTTGCCTCATTCAGGACACAGTAAATATTATTCACTGAAAAGCTATTTCAATATTTTGTTTCCTCCTAATTGTTCGTGTGAGATGCCGTTGCCTGGTCAAACACTGAAGGCAGAATTATTAATTTACTCATGGGCTTTCTTATGGCACTCATAACTAAAATGTCCAAATCTTCATAATGAATATACTTTCACAACACTCCTGTGAAATCAGATGGTATTATAATCTTACCATCAGATTTATTCCTCTACAGATGGGGAACCCATGCAGGGAAAGATTAAGGTCAAAAACATCTACTAATTTTAACAGCCAACTTGAGATGCAAAGACCTTATCTTCCAGAATATTCAGCATTATATTTAGCTAGTGCTGTTATTTACTGATAGATATAGTAGTATGTCTTATTCTCAACATGGATCACCCCGTTATAAGAAACAACATGTGTTTAGGGGTTCACAAATGCCTTCTGGCAACAAGTACTGAGGTTCAGACAATTTTTGTTTATTTCTGTTCCTAAATGGCAGCACACACTGCCAATTAAGAAATCTTCAAGTCACAATCTGTTTATTCCTCTTTTGTTAAACTCCCTCTCAAAGCACTTCCTAGTGGCTCATTCTTGTTTCTTCACTTAGATGAGAAGCCTGCAGTGTCCATGCTTGGCTGGGACCCTCTGCCCAGCCAGACTGGATCTTGGCTACCCATCTAAACCTCTCACAGTCTCACAGGTTTCTCTGCCATTCTCTCCCCTGCTGTCTTGGAGTTACAAAAGTGAAGATAGAAAAAACATCTCCTCTAATCCATCACCAAATCTCAAAACAAGTGCAACAACTAAGAGCAGAAAATGGATGAAATGTATTAAATAGACCTGATCGGGAATACTCTTAGGTCAAAAACCTTAGCTACAAATACATAACAAACATACACATCTTCAGCCTTAATTCTTCCCCCACAGATATTTAAAATTTGACTATTTGGGACAATATTTTAATTGAAAGAGGAAATAGCACCTTGGCATAACAGACAAGTTTCAAAGCTTTCTCTAAAGCAAGGGGTATCTGCACTCCTACATTTACATATGAAGTGCTCTATTTACCAATGTTTTTGTGAGGCATTGAAATATTTTAAAGAATGTAGTTTTTCACTGAACTGTCAGAAATGGCTCTCCACTTCTGTGAACTTCTGCAAAAAATCAGCCATGAAGAAGACATTTGGAACGGAAAAAAAATCTCAGCCCATAGGATCAAAATGTAGCAAAATTAGAATTACCCAATGTAAAAGCATATCATGGCTCTAGGTGCAGGCAATGGTACCAGCTCTTTTTCCAAGTAAAGTTTTTGCTCTTGGTCTTGAACGTACAATTTGATTAGATACTGCTTTATTCTTTATTCCCCAAAGCCACTTCAGTACTATTATTTGTTCAGAACAGAAACCTTTTAAGTATCTTTCTCACTAATTTCTAATGAGCAATTTTCAACTTTGACAGAGTAGTGAAAATACAGCAGAAGAATGAGGAAGCGTAAAGAAGACTACTCTGAGACAGAATAATCGCTAGTCCTAAATGCTAAGCCAGTCATACAAAGTAAGTTGTTTTCTGCAGAGCGACTTTGTGGATGGCTCCCTCACACATATTGCTGCATATTTATTGCTAACTCTCTGCAACTAAGACATTTCAACTGAGCACGCACAGGACTTCTCCAAAGCATCCTACAACGTTTACAAAATTACTCCATTATGCATAGCCCAGAATACATAGATAACTTGACAGTTCAGAGACAAGTCAAAAATATTCCCACTTGTGCCAGCTTCCTCTGCTATGTGCCCATCTTCTGTTTCCTCTGCTGTTAAATTTTAAGAAAAGTATTATTAACAACGTGGACAATGAAGGATTTTGACTTCCTACTTTCCCTACTGGCAAGAAAACTGCAGAAGCAGCTGCTTTGTCTTGACTCATTTTTGGTCTCTCGTTAACTTAGTCTTTGTCCATTTCGTACCTTTCTGTGATGTAATAACCAAACTGATCAGTATGACCTGGTCTGCTCTTAGACCTCAGGAACAACTAGTATCCACCTAACAAAGTAGAGCTTTGGTGTCCAATGACAGTACACTGCAGTAAGAACCTATGCCACTGGAGGATTATTTTTTCTACAATGACCAGGGAGCTGTAGAAAAACAGAAAAACCACATTCTCCTACAGCATTAGAGAAGAGATGAAAACCTCAAGTCATATCCTTCAGCTGATATTTCTGTAAGAATTCATATTTGCTGTAAACGTGGCAGAAGCATTTTTTTTAAAAATTCTGCAGTACGTCTTCTAGCAGGTGCTATGTCCAGATCCAATGTAGTAACAGATTTAACAGCTAAACTGAAAATACTGCTTGCTGACTTGCAAAGCACATTCATAAGAATATGCAGTATACACAAAATTTAATAATTTGGTCTGTTGTGACTCTAATGCAATATTTTAATTCTGCAGTGTCCTTGGCACTTCAACAAGGACCATACTGTCAACAGGATACATCATCTGTTTATGCTATGTAAATATCCTAGATACAAAATTAGTTTTGAATTTTGCTATATACACAAGGACATCTCCTGAAAACAGTAGGGAGTACCGGATTTGTTACTGGAACTGAGTTTTATTTCTTTAAGATTAACAGACATTCCACACTAAAACAGCATGCAGCAGAGAACAAAGATTAATTAGGTATAAAAATCCGAGGCATACCTCGCTTTAATTTTTCAATTTACCCAAGAGACTGAAGAGTAGAGAAGTATTTTACCAACTCAAGAAATAGATAGAAGTGTAAAGTCTGAGAAAGATAAACAGTAGTTCAAACTTATAACTGATGAAACCATATCCACTCCTAGATTCCCACACAATACCTGAAAACAGTTCAATGTCTGCAAATAAGCAAAAAGTCATTGACACGCGGGAAAAAGAGATGTAGAGATCTCCAACCATGAATACAAATGCATTTAGAGAAGGAAATCAACAAGAGAAGACCTTTAAAAAAAGGTCTGTACCTGAGATGTTTCCTTTTAACACAAGTTACCAAGCACCTCGCTTACCTTGGTTTGGTTGCATGTTCATGTTTGGTCTGGGACCATAGTTGCCCATGGGCTGTCCCTGGCTCATGGTCATCTGATTCTGCACTGGCATGCTCTGTGAGGATGGCACTGAGTGATTATAGCCGCCCATTGACCCATGGCTACTTGAAGGCATGTTCATGGAACTGTTTGTCATATTGAGTTGGTTAGGTCCAGGTCCTTGCATAGGCATATGGTTAGGTCCTTCAGAAAGGAAAACAGGCAAAAAAAAAAAAAAAAAGGTTTTACATTAAGTATCATAAATAAAGCAAACATAGTCATGCTGAATCACAAATAAAAGTTATTAAATACAATTACATTAAAACAAAGATAAAACAGTTTGCTCACGATATCCTAACAAATCAAAAAAATAGTTAACAGTCAAAATTCAGCTCTACTATGCAATATATTTTCTTTTGCTGAGCAGCTGAAGCCACTAAAACAAAAGCGTAAAATATCATATAGCTCATCTTATATCCATATCATATTGCAAAACTCACAGAACACACCTGGAATTTCAACCTGAATTGTACAGTATCAGTTTAACAGCCAGCTTGGTAGCTCTATCACAACTGCACATATAATTGCTACAATAGCTGTAACATTTCTGTTTATTCAAACAAACCATACTAGAGACTGCTCTGAAAAGAACAGTTGATTTTTTTTTTCTTCCAAAGTCAGGCAGTATTAACACTGACATGGTACAAATACATGTAGAATAAAAATAGCTGAAGGCATATTTAATATTGTTGGAGCACATAATCTATGGCCAATATTCTGCAACTGTATTTACAGATTAGTAGGGTGGGAGATGACGACTGGAAGACAGACGTCAAATTATCAGCTCACCTCTTGTGCTTGCAAAGAATCAAAGGAAGAGCAACCTGTGCACATACTCATGAGGCCAATTATGTCTCTTCACCCTTTACTTCCCCTTTTCTGGACAACACAGGTTAGAATTGGATTGTTCTGTGAGTTAAATCTACTCTCAATGGCTATTTAAAAAGCATAAACAGTACAATACCACCTGATCAGTTTACTCATTACTTTAGCTGGGATAAGTGAGCAGCTAATAGGAATAAAATTAGTAAGAAGTGTGACTGGATATAAATATGACATGGACAAGCTTGAGAAGTGCGCCCATGTGAACCTCATGAGGTTCAACAAGGCCAAGTGCAGGGTCCTGCACCTGGGTCAGAGCAACCGTTGGTACCAATACAGGCTGGAGGATGAAGGGGTTGAGAGCAGCCCTGCCAAGAAGGACCTGGGGGTATTGGTGGACAAAAAGCTGGGCGTGAGCTGGCAATGTGCGTTCACAGCCCAGAAAGCCAACTGTACCCTGGGCTGCATCAACAGAAGTGTGGCCAGCAGGTCGAGGGAGGTGATTCCGTGCCTCTACTCAGATCTTGTGAGACCCCACCTGGAGCACTGTGTCGAGCTCTGGAGCCCTCAGCACAGAAAGGACATAGACCTGTTGGAGTGGGTCTATAGGAGGGCCACAAAAGCAATCAGAGGGCTGGATCACCTCTCCTGTGAGGACAGGCTGAGAGAGCTGGGGTTGTTCAGCCTGGAGAAGAGAAGGCTCAGGGGAGACCTTATTGCAGCCTTTCAGTACTAAGTAAGTACTGAAACTAAGGGAGCTTGTAAGAAAGATGGGTACAAACTTTTTAGCAGGGCCTATTGCAATAGGACAAGGAGTAATGGTTTAAAGCTAAAAGAGGGTAAATTCAGATGAGATACAAGGAAGATTTTTTTTTACAATGAGAGTGGTAAAACACTGGCAGAGGTTGCCCAGAGGGGTGGTAAATACCCCATCCCTGGAAACATACGAGGCTGGACAGGGCTCTGAGTAACCTGATATAGTTGAAGATATCCCTGCTCATTGCAGGGGAGGCTGGACTAGATGACCTTTAAAGGTCCCTTCCAACACAAACCATTCCATGATTCAACGAAGTGAAAAAGTAAACGAAGTGCAAGGATTATGCATATGACAAGGACATGAAGGGTTTATGAAGATATCTACAACCAGAGCAATGTGACAGAGTAGGTCAACTGTAAACAAGGTAAGTGTTGATACACAGAGTTTATCAAGAAGATGATATTGCTGCTAAACATGCCACTGGTGCATTTTTTTTAAGCTACAAAACCCTAAGAAATACAGAAAGTGTAGAAGAGGAACCAAAAAGAAACTATGACAGTAGAGTTGTAGGAAGATAGTGATTTGGTTATGTATCTCCCCATGCAAAAAAAAAACAACAAAACACCCAAACCAAAACCAACAAAAAACTCCAACAAAACCAAACAAAAAAAAACCCAAAACACCACAAAGCAGCCAAGTATCTACTTTCTGTAAACAGCTCCTGAGTCCTATCTTGGCTAAAGAATAACTGCACTAATCTAGGACAGAGTGAAGGCTAAAACAAGGACATAGAGAGTTGTACACAAGGTCACAGAGGTAACACCAACTGACTTGCAAACAAAAAGATGCAGAAGAAAAAGGTAATTATCAATGAACACAACTACTAAAAGCCAACACAGCTACTAAAAGCCAAGAAGAAGAAACAGAGAATACATTTAAGAATATATTTAGCCTCTTGCCCTTTTCAAGGCACCTTACAAACACGTAAGCATATTTTATCAAGGGAAGTGAAAGAGCTAAAAGGTATCATATGCACACTTCACTGTTCCTGCAAAACAAGATGAGCAGAGATTGCTGAATGGTACAAAGGCAGACCCACCACAAATACAGAAAAAATAACTCATTGAATAGGATTATGACCATGACAAAAATTTCAGTTGCCTATACTGTCCCCTCTTCAATTCAACACTGCCTAACTCAGTGAGAAAAGAGAGACAGTTTAATTAGGAAAAAATGATATAATCTCTAACCATGGTATCACCAATGTGTTGAAGGAAAGCCAAAGTGAAGAAAAGCTGCAGACTCCAGTGCCAAGCAACTGTGTAGGACTGCTAGAAGACTAACTAATTTCCCATTTTCTCTCATAAGAAAAGGAAGACGACACAGGATTAGTGACAGAAAGTCAGGGCCTAGGAACAGCTTTGTTACTTTTTGCTTACAGGAAGAAATTGCCAATAGTAGATTTCAGAGAGCTACCAAAGCAAGTGGAACAAGTTTTTAAAACCTGGTAATGTAAGAAGCAAAATGGGGAAGGCAAAAACCATCACAAGAGAGAAGTTGAAAAAAATGAAACACCTTCTTTAAAAGGCTGGTTACACTTCATGTCTAGGGTCGCACCAAAACAGGGAAAGCATTAAAAAAAAAAGCTAGCACATGAAACTTCATGCATACATGGAGTCAAAATCAAATAGCTTGTTAGAAGCTAGAAGACAAAGACAGAGGAAAAGCCAAGATCATAGTATCAAAAAATCTTGCAAGTGAAAAATAGTTAAGAATACACTCTACAAATATTTTTATAGTTTTCCAAAACACTTCAAGAGGTTTTCCTGCACATAAGAACACAACAGTTGATTTATTTTTTTTTTTATATGAATGAATGAATAAAATAGGAAGAGCGGAATACAAATGAAATATGCATGCATGAGACACAAAGTGTTTATCTGCCATTAAAGCAACTGCTTTAAATGCTATACTAATTAGATTCTGTGTTACAATAAAGTTAGTGCAGTAAGTATCTATCTTAACTATAAACAGAAGTCCTTTTTCCTCCAAACCACTTAAGGTCAGTATCTTAGCTCTGAGAAGCTGTAAGCCAGCTTAAGTGCATTTGAGATTACATTCACAGGAAGGAAAGAAAACTTTGAGAGAACTTGCTGGTAATACATGAGCACCTGTTATTCAGGAAGGTGACCTGCCAATTCCAGGACAAATGGCAAATCTTACCTTTTAACTTTATATGTTTGATAAAACAAGCGCAAGAAATTGGGAAGATAACTTGCCACCAGCACAACCCACTTCAGCATCTCCTTCCAAATGCAGACTATCTTAACTTTGCATTACAGAAACTCTCAGTCAACGTCACTCTTCAGACAGTAATTTTTTCAGGTAAAAGCCATAATCTGCCACAGGTACAGGTAATACTCAATTCCACCATAGGCTGAAAAAGGTTCATCATGACTGTCTTCGCTGGTAAGAGGACACAGACACTCATTTATCAGGGGATGTAATTACAGGCCTCAGCAGCAATTCAGGTCCTTTATTATCCAGGACACATGTATGAGAAAAAGTCATCCTTTGCCCTTTAGGTAACGGGACAGGTCAACAGCAGAACTTTTAATTAACCCATTCACTGACCATCATTAGGCAGTTCTTTTAATCCTCCCAGCCCCCATTCCACCAACATTCAGTCACTTGGAAGCCCCTGCTCAAGTAAGACCTTTCAGAAATCCTTAGATGGTATTTTAAACTTTATTTCTTCCAGACTGGTCAACTCATGGCTGTTGACCCTGATTTTTCCAGGGTTTTATCTTAGTGATTTTCAGTTTGCACCTTAGTGATTTAATTCCTTTTGGAGAGATTCTCTCTTCATAGAATCACAGAAAGACTCAGGTTGGAAAGGACCTTAAAGATCATCGAGTTCCAAGCCCCCTGTCATGGGCAGGGACACCTCCCACTAGAGCAGGTTGCTCAAAGACCCGTCCAGCCTAGTCTTGAACACTTCCAGGGAAGGGGCATCCACAACTTCACTGGGTGACCTGTTCCAGTGCCTCACCACCCTCATACTGAAAAATTTCTTACTGCTATTTAATCTAAATCTATCCTCTTGCAGTTTGAAGCCATTACTCCTTGACCTGTTACTACAAGCCCTTGTAAGAAGTCCCTCCCCAGCCTTCTTGTAAGCCCCCTTCAGGTACAGGATGGCTTCTGTAAGGTCTCCCCGGAGCCTTCTCTTCTCCAGGCTAAACATCCCCAATTCTCTCAGCCTGTCTCAGGTATTTAAGGTTTTGTATCTGGCTTCTATTACAAATTGTCTATATAACTTTAGAGCAAGTGCCCTATAAACAGAAAGCAAGCATACACACTGCAGAAATGATTACAAATACATGTCTATGAAATAAACAAAGGCTTACATACAGGTAAACTAGCAAACACTTAAAGAAAATAATCATTCAGCTATCCACTTAACAAGATGATTCTGTTTCCCCTTGTCCAAGGCCTAACTATGAAATGATTTTAGCATGCCCTTCTGATATTAGAGATGCCCTCGTCTTAAGCTGTTTATCTTAGCATCCTCAGAGACAACCTTAAACAGAGAAGGGAAGGAACAGACATTCAAAAAAGGGAATATGTTGGAAGAAAGGCTAAATTAAAGCTTAGTTGGAAACTGTGTTTAAGTATCTGTCTAGGTGAATACCAAAACAAACCTATTTACCTTTCACATATTTTCATAAGAGCTCTTTTCTTATTCTATCTAATTACAAAATATGTATGTTTAAGGAGTGACTTTTTTCCCCCGTGGCTCTGCAGTGAAGTCATTATGCTCACATTGTGACTTAGTAATCCTTCTCCTTGGAAAAGATCATTATAATAACAATAATATGATTACACTAGAGGGTCAAAGAGACTGATTTGTGAGAGGCAATGCTATTCTCCATGGGAGCTGATGGATCTTAGATGGATAGAGGACTCTACAACCAGAATATCTCTGCCCTACTTAGAGAGCAGCATATATTGCTCTTTCCACTTCCAAATGCAAACCATGATCAACATGTATGGTGAAACTAACTTCTTCTCTAGATCTTGTATTACACTTCTTACACACAGCCTCTGGAGGCTGTTCAGCTACTCTTCTCAGAAAAGCTGTCATTAACACTACTGTGTCCATTTTATCAGGATTAGCACAGAAGTTAGAGAGTACAGCAATCATTATATCTTTTACTTCATATTAAGTTTTGCACAGTTGTTTACTGTGATTGCTGTTGTAGAGCTTATCCTTGTGACCACTGAGAGATGAATTTTCAAAGATCCTTTGACAGCAGTTTCCTTGCTTGGAAGAATAAATACCTTGAAGAGCTTTTGTATGAAAAGTGTCTTCATACAGAAAAAAAAAATAATGAAGGAGTCCTGAACGAAAGTAATCCTGGGAATGCAATTTTAAGCTGAAAGCCAATTCACATGAAACAGGCAGTATGACTTTATGAGAAGAAATTCTGGAAAACAGCCTCTATATAAAGAAGCAAGCTTTTCCAGGGCTTACTCCATTCTGATCTGACTGCTAAAGGGAATAGTTACCTCAAAGCCAGTACTGGTAGGTACAATGTGGAATTTTATCATCTTGTTTCACTGCTTTGTTTCTGACTTCCCAAGCGCCTTTCTTTTTATTACAAAACAGGATGGCATAAAAACTGACTTAAAATTTACACCTAGAACAATAATCTGGAGGCCATTTCTTTACAAATCCCTTACGATTCAACACATCTTCAATAATAAAAAACACGGAGGATTAGAGGAAGCTGGATCACTTTCTGTATTAAAGAGATTTTTATTATTTATTTTTTTAATGTTTACCCGCATTCAAAACAGCCTCTTTAAGATGTATCTATTTTATTATTATCTAATTATTTACGATGATTTCACATTATCTTTTTATGGAAGGATTTGTGTTCACTCAGCCACAGGCCAATACCTTTCCCCAATAAGCCTTCTAAAGCCAGCTGTACTGCACGGTTTCAAACAGACTAAATTTAGCCAGTTCTGTTCATCAGAGGAATGCTGTGTGTCAGCTACATCAAAGCCCAAGGGCAGCCTGATAAACACTGAATACAGGTCACGTAGCTCTGTAGCTAACAAACTCTAAGAGAGCTTGTACTCGGGGGCATTCAAAGCAGTTTTGTCATCAACAATCTAGTATCCCCTGAGCCCCCATGTCGTTTCGGTTGCCAGGCAACGCTGGTGTTAATGTCTTAGAGGAGAAAAACTTACCAGGCATCTGGCCGTTCATCTGGTTCTGCATGTGTGGTGCAGGAGGGCCCCCACCTACCATACCATCTGAAGACATGTTGTGGGAGCGCGGCGGAGGGGGAGGGCCGCTCTGACTCATCCCGCCCGGACCCATAGGCATATTCTGTGTGGGTGGCTGAAAGGAGACAGTTTAGTCAAACACGAGAAGCAGTTAGTCTGACAAATACACTCTATGTACATATGGTACAGCAGTTGCCTATATTGTTCAGCGGGCTTATGAAAGAAAGCACCGAAACGCATTCCTTGCTCTTTCCCAGACGCTTAACTCCTCCCAGTATTAATTTCAGCTAAACGTTTAATCCTTCCATCAATTTTACATGACGTATGACATGCAGACAACACCGCAGCACCGCTTTAAAACGAAAAAATACAAATCAATGCCTCATTAAAAAAAAGTGTATCTGAACAATTTCAGGTCGCTGGAATGGCTCCCTCACACACACACACAAAAGGTTTCCTTTTCAAATCAGCATTTGGTGAGCAGAGAAAGAACTCTTCCATTATAATTCTCTCACATCAACAATTCGTTGCTGTTAACAGACCTTGCACGGGGACAAAACAGGTATGGCAAGAGACGAAAGCCTTTGAATGCTCGTAGATGAGCAAAAAAGAAATTGCACCCGGGTGCGGTAAAGCGTTTGCGATCTCTTCCCCTCTCTCCCCCGAAGCGCTGGAGGCCTAGTTCATAACTCCCTGCCAAACACCCCCTACAGACTGGAAGCACATTACTGCTGGCCTCCAAAGGTCCAGAGACAGCTGCCTAGAAAGGATGTTTTTGGCAAATTTCCTAATGAAATTGTGAGGAAAATAACTGAATAACCTTGAGAGTTCAAAGAGGGAGAGCAAGAAAAACAGTAAGTACAAGGGGGAATTTACTATCAGGTTCTACTCACGGCAATGTAAGGAGAGGCGGAAACTGCTAGTCTCCAGCTTCATTTCCCTATTAAAAACACCTGAGACTGTACGAGTCTCCTCACATACCTTGGACAAATGCTTTCCGGGGAATAAAAATCATCTCTGTGAGAGCAAACGCCTGGGTCTCTAGCTTTTGAGAACCATCTCTAAAAGGCCATAACTTCCTGCAAAAACCCTTCCCAATCGACAACCACACATGTATGTTTCACTCTTCTCTTCACAGAAACAACCAAGGGGGTTATCCCTAAGTTCCAGCCCGGTCCCCCTTACACCTACACCTATTCCGCAGGGGGTTCACAAAGACAAGATATAATACAGTAAAAAAGAGTAAGGTCTTTCCAAACAAGCGTAAGGTAGGATCCCTTTCTGGCTCTGGAGAAGGCAACATCAGGGTAAGACACGCATTCACTTGCCAAGGTGAGAGGGGGAACAGTACTAGTTTATTTTCTCAACATTTCTTTAAATACTTCAAGCATGTATTATTTTTCCTGCAATATTTTTTAAATGCCTCAAGAAATTAGCGAAAAGCTTTATTTAGTAGGAGGAAGGAGATGAAAGAAAATGCAAGCAAGCAGACAACTTCTCCCACTAAATTCCTTTCATTCCTCCACAATGAAGAGAATGAGTTTTTATAAGCAAGTTTATTCCTCAACCTATAGCAGAAGCAGCAGAAGGTAGAAAAGGCAAGAGTAAGAAGCATCTCTTCTCTCTGGTGTGAGTGGAATGCTGCTCCGTTTTGCTTGATCTTCCTCCATTACTGAGCAACCAAAGCAAGGCTGCTTCAGCTCGGTCCTCCTCCACCTTCAGCTCGCTATCATCCTACTTTTGCATCTAACAGAAACCATCTAAAACTGATATAAAGAGAAACAAACAAAGCAAAAATCCCAAAGAGACTATTTTAATTGTTTATTTAAAAAGTAATTTTTGGAATACCAGCAAAACCAACACACTTGGTATCTCCACATAAGCAACGAGAGCTCAGAGCATAACAGCCCCATGCCAGCAAACAGAGCAAAGCCATCCAAATTGAAATTTTTTCAGAACTGAAATTAACTTCTTGGATTCCACATATAAATCGTTAGTAAATCCACTGTTCACACAACATGCTGCTGATGAAAAATACTATGAAGTACTAAAAAATTTTAGATCATACCTAGGTTTTCACTATCCTGCAGCTGTTATTATAAGATGGACAACAAAATCTCCAAAGATTGAGACAAAACTACATACTCCAACTCTAAAATTTATTCTGGAAGTTTTCAAAACATCCACTGTTAAACAGTAAGACAAACACTGCAGTGATAAAAAACCAGCATTGAGAGTGGCAACATTCAAGGACAGGGAAAAAAAAGAAAGTATTAAGCATTTTAAAATTCCCATTAGATACAGAAACCTGCAAGACATTTCACAAACCATAGGGAATTGAGAGAACCGAGGGAGTAATTAAAAACACCCAAAAAGGTACTACCAGGAAATAATTTAGCAAGAGCTGCTTCTGGATATGGAAACAGCCCTGTGTGAACCCATTTCAGATTCTTAATGCAAGAAAAAGGTCCACGTTGCAAACAAATTCAGTCTTTCATTAAAATAAACTACCCCATAAGATGACTAGAAGGTAGGTGAACACTGTACCTATTTTTATAAAAAAAGTAGTAGGACCAGTTCTAGGAATCATAAATCTCTGAGCTTTGCTCCCCAAGCTAAAAGTAAATTGATGAAAGTAATTAGAGTACTAGAAAACTCCAAGGATGATGAAACTAAAGATGAGTTAGTAGAGTGTCAATATAGGGAAGTCGTATCTTTCTAATCTATTAGAAATTTTCAAATATATAAATTAAACCACTTAGCTGCATATTTAATAAAAACTTCGTTATACAAGTTTTTTTGACAAAGCCTTTTGGAAAAATACGTTGTTCAGAGGTATACACTTTCACTGATCAGAAACTGCCCAAAGGGAAGGAAGAAGCAATAACCTTACAAGAAGTTCAGAGAATAAAGGAACATATAGAGGTCTCTTAGAAGTATTTGTTAGTAAATGTCAACATTTGAAGACACTGCAACATAATTACTGAAAACTGTGGAAGAAAGAATAAGCAGAATGGTGCCGGGTGAAATTCAACATGGATAAATATATAGCAATTACACTGAATTTTGAACCGCTCTTTCTTCATAAAGAGGAAACTCCTACTGCAACTAATCCAGAAAAAAAAAAAAAAAAGAAAGAATTGAATGTCACACAGGCAGTTTGGTGGGAAAAAGTAATTTAAAAAAAAAAAAATCCATTTAAACTATTTAAAATATCTATGTTCACTTTCTGATTACCTGCAGTACTTGGATATATCAAAAGTGAGGTAGAATATCCAGGAAAAAAAAATGCTATGGTATTTGTGATCATGATACATGTTTGGGTTGAGGAAAGCAAATCGCAAAAAGATATTGCAAAAGCAGAAGGATTCTAAAGACAAGCAACCAGTGATTCAAGACTTCAAATGTCTTTCATCTGAAACAAGTCAAAAAGGACAGATTTTTTTTTTTTTTAAATATCGAAGGGACCTAAGAGGATATGACAGAAATACAATTTAATGTATGATATATACAAAAAGTAGATCACCCAATTTATGCTTTAACAACAAACAAACTCCCAGAAGAATAGTCAATAAATTGAGGAATAACATTAAACATACAAAACACCACATAAATCACATAAACGTGAGGAATTCATCAATACAAGACACTCAAAGAAAGTTTAAATAAGATTCAGAGATAATTACACATACATATATGCAATCAAAACAATTATATAGGATTTTTTTAAAAGTGTTATAAGCCTTCCTATCAGGGTCATAAACCAATCACTACATGATAGTAATTAAAAAGAAATGTCTCCTGCAGATATAATTATTCCCAAGTGAAATTCCTCCAGAGTATTTTTTTACTGGCCGCAGCCAGAAGAAAACAAGAAAAAGTGTTTTAAATTGGCAATATCCCTATTGCTATAAGAGTTGATCCAGGCTTTTACAGGTGATATATTTCTTTTAAATCATCTTTAATTAAAAAACAAAACAAAGGAAAAAAACCCTACAAAACCTGGGTTATTTAACCTTTTTTGTTCTTTACAGAAATTGAGGAAATTGACTATCCCCAGCAATATGCACTATGCTAAATAATAAGAGAAGAAAAATGAAAAAGAAACCCCCTTTACCATCTGTGAGGGTAAACTTACCTACCATGAACCCTACCCATTCAGCCTAGATAAGAAGGGTGAACTGCCATCCAAATGTAGTTAGGTTAACAGAACCAAAGGAAAGGCTACTTTCCTCTTTCTGCTGGACGAGTGACAGAAGGGAATGGAAATTAAAATCATTGATAACTGTATTCCAATTATGAAGTAGAAAATGTTATATGTTTTACTATCGGTAAAAAGTAAATTAAAGAGCCAGAAGCAAGATGTCAGACATAGCTTCACTTGCTAAATACTAATTTTTGGCTCACTTCCCCCAACACATAGATTACAATTTATAGCTGCTATGAGCATTTAAAATTTATCAGAGCATGAAAAAAAATTATAAGCTATTTTGTCAGCTCTTGAAATCTGAACTGGAAAAAGACTGAAACTGAGCTGCAGTTGTAACCAGAGAATAAAAAAATAAATAAAAAAAAACACATTAGATTTTAACTGACAACTTTCAGCAAACAAAATCCCACTAAACTCCAAAGTTATCTGGAAGCTTGCACTTAAAACAGTAGTCAAACGGCATATATTTTTTAGAGGATTTTCTTTTAAATAATAAATTAGATCAAATGCAATGCAGCAAACAATAAAAGCTGCCATGGTGGAATTGTACACCTGGAACTTTCATCTATCATCTCTTCTCTGCAGGTTAAAAGATTTGTTTATGGAACATTTGTTGTTATAAAAACTGAGGTGGAATACCAACTCAGTCATCAGTAAAATGTAAAAGATGGAAAATACTATTAAGCACACTGAAACACAGTGTTACTAATCAATACAAATACCAATAGATATTTAAAATATGCTATCAAAAATACAATTTTCTTGAAAATCTCAACAGAAAAAAATCTAAAAGCTACACGGAACACAAACATAAAAGCCTTCTGATCTAAGAGAGGCTCTAACTCAGGGTTTAATCAATCATCTTTGTTTTCAGTTCTCAAATACCATTTTCTGCAAAGCAAAATATCCCATCCCAGGAGGCACCCTGCCCTGCTAATATCACAGCACCTGTCCCAGTCTCAGAGAACAGTACTCTGTTGATAGGTGGTGATGGCACCTGCAGAGTACTTACTGAGGTGTCAGACTGGGAAATAACATCATAAAGGAGTACATTTTTGAGATTTGAAAGAGGAAAGATTTATTTAACTGGGTTATGACTTCTGCAAGGTGCAGAGTATTCTAGTACTGAGAGTATCTTAAATGAAAAAATAATAAACCTATATCTGTTCTCGGCAAGTGTACTATTTGGGGGTAGGGAGGACTTCTACGTGAAAAGCATTTACAATTGTGTCTAAATAGTGAAGTTAATTAGAAATGTAATTTGTGCTCTCACTATTGGAGTACTAGTTGTGACACTAGCAGTAAGGAATTCTAAATTTAGAATGACAACCAGTTCCTATATCTCAATTTACATCAGTATTTTCAAAAATCAGAAAAACTCCAACTTAATATTTGAACAAAACATTAAAATAGTGCATAATGGAATACTTAAAACACTTTGTTTAAAGCTCTTCTGATACTTAAAAAATAATTACATAAAATTCTTAACTCAATATAACTAAAAAATATTTAAATTGAAGTATGAATTCAGATGGCTTTACTTTAAATGACCAGGAATAAGTTAATTGTGCAGATGCTGTACTACACAGAGGCAAATCACACCTTCAAGTATGAAAGAATTACACTTTAGAGCATACTTCTAATTCAAATTGGTGGCTATTTTTTCTGATTTCTAACTTAGCCACAGAAGTTAGTAAGCAATAGAAATAGGTTTTTTTGTGTACAGTGCACTAGCTCCCCGTGTGGACACACCTAATTAGCAATACATGCAAAGTGGCTTACAGAAGGTAGAGCGATCCTCTTATTTAAAGTGGAGTACATTAGCGGTCTATGAGTTCACTCCTAACACACTAACAACTTAAATTCCCATATTCTGATTATTTTTAGTGGAATTGCTGCTTTAAGAAGCTCCCTCCAGTGGCCCTCCATTTCCCAATACTGCCCTTTCAGTTGTGCCAACACAGCAATTCACACAGGCCTGCGGTTAATCTGAACTAATCCAGCATGAAAATATCCCTCTTTCCACCTAATTAATCTGGACTGATTTTCCAGATTGGTTCATCATACAACTCTGAAACATCACACAGCAGAATTGCAGCTGACGAAGAGTATGGCTATGTCATTGTAACCATTCCCATCAAAAGGAAATCTTGTCTGACAACAGCCAAACTTCTTTCCAACATTTAGAAGCTTCTCTGGAGCAACATGAACAACATGGAAAAAGCAACTTTTGTTATGAGACTATGGCATACATGGATAAACTCAGGATCCATAATCTGAAAATTCTTTTAAAAACGCAGCATACCCAATTCTCTTTTCCTAAAGCAGAACAACACTATTAGCCCCAAAAGACGCATATCAACACAAGGATTGGTAGCGTTGCAGAGATTCAACAAATACACTGGGGAGAAACAACCCACAAAACTTGAATCATAGCATATTTGGTTGCTTTCTGTTTAAGTCTTCTAAGAAGCTTTTACTACTGACAATTTTACACTATTTCCTTCCTATAATGATTAGGTTTTCAGTTTCCTGGTATAAACCATGAATGTGTTCTTTCATGCTCTGTCAAAAAAAAACAAACAAAAAAAACCCAAACCAAAAATTGTATCTGTGTAGCTATTTGTACAACTAGTTTTCTCTTGGTTAATATCCCATAACCACATTTTACATATAACAAACACATAGGCAAACAGAGTGTTCACTTTGAGGTCACAAGTCAAACAGCATCCAAAGCCCCAAAGAAAGAAAATGGATACAGAGGATCATGTTCTGGCCTTGTGGCAAATACAATTAAGTGATACAGACACAGCCAACCTCTCTGTAAGCACTTACACAGCTAAATAATTATGCATTGCTTTTATGACTGGTTATCACAGCCATACCCAAGAACGAGCTACTGACAGCAATAAATTAAATCTCATCTCTAACAGAGCTGTAATACTGTACAACTTCAGGAAAAGTCTTATTTACCACGTTATTCAATGTGACATCACTCAAACACAGTGGTAACACCAAATTCTGAGAATAACGTGCTACTACGACATGAACCTAAATGTCTCACCTTTCCCATTCTCCAGCGACACAGCCTAACTGTGCCCTAGAGACTGTTACCAAAGGAGGCACTCTCCGCCTGTTTCTTGCTCACAAAACACAGGAAATATCTTTTGCTATGCAAAATCAACACAACAAATAAAAAGGTAGAGCATGAGGAGTTGGAGGAGGGAATAATTTAAGAAATTACATTCTTCAGGGAGGATGCAGGGACAAATCGGTCAGTTTTTATCAATTACGGATTTGCACTAGCTTGACAGTTTCTAGTAACAGTACAGGAACATGAAGTTTAATTTCTTTTACCCATCCCAACCACAGTGGCTCTACTTGACTCTCATTTGAAGAGCAGCAGGCAAGCTGCTGTTTCAGTTAAGTTACTCTAACGTGAAATTCCACACCAAACAGAAGTATTCAAATTTCTGGTTTTCAAGAACATAATCACTGTTAGTGACATCATCTAGAAATCCTCCTGGGAGAGTACTTGGATAATATGGTGAGTATGAATACAACATCTTTCCTCCCTTAGAAAAATCTTTAGAAATTATTATGCTTTTTGAAAACTGTTTAACAAACATTTAATCAGAGCAATTATTCTTCAAAATCCAAGCTCTGCTTCTGACTAATAGCTCACTTGCCTCCTGACAGGGAACATTCAACCTTATTTTGCTCCGTTCTCTATTTATTCAATTTACAAATAGCTGAACTTGAATTTGCCATGGACTTGTGTTCTGAAAGGCTAATGCAGAGTAATACTCAAAGCAGTATGGTGTATCTGCTTTAAAACTAATTTAATCAACACACCACCATTCAATATATGCTGAATTAAGCCAGAGGTTTAAAGACTTACGCCAGCTGTGATCAGCAAGAAAGCAGATACCATTAACAGATATTCTGCTACACTACCACAAATTGGACTTTTCCATGCATTTGGTACACAACTGGACAAGAATTTTATTCATTTAGGATTTCTCTCATCTTCAGTAATAGTTTAATTTGCAAGTTTAATTTTAAGATATTAAAACTGAGCCATATTTGCCCTTTCTGGATGCAACCTTGGTTGCTTTTTGCCTTTTTTGGTTGTTGTTGGTTTTGTGTTTTTGTTTTGGCTTCTTTTAGAAAAGGCAGTATCGTGATAATTCAATTAACAAAAATATTTTAGACAAGTTTTATGTTCAGAATAAAGGCTAGTAAAAAAGCCAAGTGCACTGTTCTGTTCCTAAGACTCTGAATTGTTTGTGCAAACTAATCACATTACAAGTACATTAAAACCAAACTGAACATCACCCCCTTGCAAAGTACTAAAGTGTATTTAAGATCATATGACACTTTCTGAAAAAGTTTAAAAAAAAAAAAAAGAACAGAAGCACAAAAACCCAAAACCAAACAAAACAAATGTATACCAATAAGCAAGTTGAAGAAAAAGTTTTTGTCAGGCACTAGTCATGACGTTTAATAGTTCTACCTCTTGAAGCAGTTTCTTCAGACCTAACCAGCATTTCACTGTTCGTTAACATTAAATGTTTATAAAAAGCAATCATCATTTTATATAGAAGCGTTTTCTAACTAAAATGACACAAACCCTGCCCTAATCTGTGTGACAAATTTGGGAACAGCATAGATTAAGGCATTTCACAAGTCCCACAAAAAGCATTAGTTTTGAGAAAAGTATCTCAAGGAAAAAAAAATTTATTAATAACTTTATTAATAAATCTTCCGATATTATGAAATTAAAAAAATAATTAAATGAGATGTGCATATTTTTCTACAACTCGGAGACAATGAGTTTTCTTGGCCATCACTTCACATATACTGTTTAGCTTGCTACTGGAAGAAACTGGCACTTTCAATATAAAAGAAAACTGGCATATTTTAAGTGTGAGTAATAATCATAAGCATTTATTTTCATCACCTTCTTGAAACACACACTGAAATCAAGTGCTCTGCATGCTCACAGAAGGCAAGCTGCATTACGTAAGAAAAACTCTGGGGAAAAAACCCCAACTTTTTCTGCGTTTAAAAAAGCCCAACAAAACAAGTATTCCCAATTAAATAATTCCTACAGACCTCAATATTTGCCTGTTATGTAAAGGCTTGAGAGCAGGACAAAAAACCTCTACTTTTACCAATACAGTGATGATCATGGGTTGTTTTCCCATAAATATTTGGCAAAATTAAGACATACTGGAGAGTGAAAACGTCCAAGTCAAGAAGTTTCTTTTCATTCAGTAGTTTGCAATGACTTTAATGCCACTAAGACACTCACTTGCAAGAAAATCAAAAATAAATTGGGAAGGATAAGACACCTTTTCTGCAGTTTGAGATTTAATGTGTTTAGACACACAGACACACCTTCACTACTACTTTTTGTGGGTTATCTTGGAGGTCACAGTCACAGAATCACAGAACTGCAGGTGTTGGAAGGGTCCTTCAGAGATTATCTCATCCACCCCCCCTGCCAAAGTAGGGTCACCTACAGCAGGTTGGACAGGAACACATGAAGGCAGGCTTTGAGTGTCTCCAGAGCAGGAGACTCCACACCCTCTCTGGGCAGCCTGTTCCAGTGCTCTGTCACCCTCAAAGTAAAGACGTTTTTACTCATGTTGAGAGGGAATTTCCTGTGTTCCAGATTGTGCCCATTGTCCCTTGTCCTGTCACTGGGCACCACCAAGAATAGTCTGGCCCTATCCTCTTTGACACCTGCCCTTTAGATATTGACAAGCATTGATGAGGTCCCCTGGCTAAACAGACCCAGGTCTCTCAGCCCTTCCTCATTAGAGAGGTGCTCCATTCCTTTGACCATCTTTGTAGCCCTCCACTGGACTCTCTCCAGTAGTTCCCTGTCCTTCTTGAACCAAGGAGCCCAGAACTGGACACAGCTGCATCTTGGCTCCCTACAGTTCAAGGATACTAATACTTCGCTGTTGCCTCCCTTAAAAGTCGCACCAGTGGAAATCAAAAGAATATAAGTGTTGTGTTCCTCACTATTCAAGCCCTTTTTGGAAAGCTAGCTTATCGCATATGGGGGTGGCAAATAGACTCTCTATTGCTGTCCAAGAAAGATAATACCTGCCATAACTCAAAAAGAGGCAGTAAAAATTGCATCAACTTTGCATGCAAACTTAGCAACAACTCTCATCCAGCTGGGAATGTCCTTAGTAATGCTGCTGGTCACATGGCTGAGAAAAGACTGGTTGACACAAGGAGATTAACCTTGCACTTCTTTCATCTTCCAATGTGAAGGAAAGCCTCTTACCCCAGAAGTCATAATTTAGTACTCTACATTTATCACGCATACAAAGGAGCTTTGTTGACACTGGAGTTTCAAAGTCTTCCTACGTCTCTTCACCCGCAGCCTGTGATGCCTGCTTCACCTCTTGCACCTTTTCCTCACTTCCAGGCCCTTTATAGAAGCATTTCTTTGCACAACACACACAGTTGGTTCACTATACTTTTGTTTAGTGTAAGATTTCTCTTGCTCTCTACAGGCAACCCCACACTTTCAGAAGGGATGTACAGCCATTCGATTCAAATTATGCATTCTAAAAGATGTGGACAGACAGCACAGAAGCTGACTTCTTTATATTAAAAAATACATTTACATCCAATAGAAAAGACAGGAAGGAGGCAGTAATTATCTTCAGCAATCCTGACAGAAAACACAAGGGAAAGCATACAAGCATTTTTCCCAGTAATATGAAGCATTAGCATTAAGTCTAAGGACTACTGTGAGGGCACACGATGAAGTTACCATCATGTTCAAATCATTTTAGCTTGTATTAAAAACTTCAATGAACCTGATCATTTAGCTCTTTTGTTCAGTGTGAATG
>JAHREE010000073.1:9214700-9340058 GCA_033628505.1 Tringa tobata | reverse complement strand
GTGCGTGCATTACAGGGGGGGCGCTCCGGCTGTGCCGAGTGGCGCGCTCTCCCCCCCCTCCTCTGCCCGCCGCGGCAGTTGGTTGCACCCGGGCAGCCCGCTCCGGCGGGGCGGGGGGGAGGCTCCTCGGGCTGTGAGGAGGAGGAGATGGAGGCGGCGGCGGTGGCGGGTGGTTCTGCGCTCTCCCGGCGAGGCCGTAGCGCTTTCGGCCTGGTACCGTCGGGCCAGCCCGTGAGGGGAGTTGGTAGTGGCGGAACCGGTGCTAACCGGCATGGGGAGCCGCCGCCGTGACACTTCTTTCGCCGTTTGCCCTACGCTCTTTCGCAGCTGCCAGCGCTGACGAGTCGGGGCAGGGGCCAAGGGGGAGCAGAGGGGAATGGAAGAACGAGTCGTGAAGAGAAAGTTGGAAGGGAGCAGCAGCTGGTGCCGTGCGACCCCCGGTTACTGATGTGGGGCGGCTCTCTCCCTCCCCGACCCGGGCGGCCGCCGCTTCCCTGGGCGGGAGAGCGCAAGGGAGCAAGGAGAAGCAGCTGCCGATGCAACTTTAAATACATTATAGACGCGGAAAGTGCTAGAGTTGGCCTCGATTTTTTTCAGCGCGGCCACTGGAGGGAATCTGGGTTTCGCCGAAGGTCCTCATGTACAAGTTGGCGAAGTCTACGACTGTCATTTGCAAGGATGAGGGTTGCAAAGGGTAATAGCACAGTAAAGTTGAAAATGGCCAACTAAAGCATTTTAAACCTGCTTTTGCCCAGATATGCCCCTGCTCGGCCTGTGTGCTGCCCTGCAGGCTGCAAGTACTGTCTCCTTTCCAAGCTGTGGCCTTCTGTAAACTGGTTTCTGCTCCTGCGGTGGACAGAACCCTGTGCTGCCGTGGCTGAGGAGACACGACTCCGTGACACCAAACCACACCACAAAATGCGAATCGTGTTCCTTACTTGGGTGCGTCGCTTGCTCTGTTTCTCAGCTGTTGCTGGCTGAAGGCCCCGGCGCTTCCCTCAAGCCCTAACCCTTTTGGTTACAGCACACGTTTGTCAGTGGCATCCTGGCCACCCCGTGGCTGTACAGCTGCTTCCCAACTGGCACGCTGTCTCCTCAGACTGTTTCTAGGCTGGCTTCTTTCCCCAACCCCATGGAGATTGCTCTTCCTGGCTCTGCTGCCCTAGAATTGACTGTGACTGCCCGTCACCTCCTGCTTTTTTCCCCTTGACAGCCAGTTCCCAGGCTGGGGCTCCAAGCTGTTTTTGCATTCCTACAGCATCCCCCTCTCCAAGGGCCTGCCACCTGGGCCTGATGCTCTCTGTTAACAGAACAGTGCTGCTTCTGCCCTGTCTCTTCGGATTATACAGGACCCTGAGCTGATGCAATGCTAATCTGGCTTGCTCTCCTCTACAGAAAATAGCTCTGGCCCAGTCCTTGCACTGTAGGTCGTGCTAGGGAGGAGGAGTGATGCCAGCATACCCATTAGGCTGTTTGTGTTCCCAACCATTTCACTCATCACCATGGTATCTGGGTCCTTTTTTTGTACTAGTAGGGTGGGGTTTTTTCTGTCTCCTACACACTTTATCATCATCATTGTTGCTATCATACTTGTAGGAAACCAAAACCAAAAAAAAGGGTTGAATAAACCTATTTTTTCTAAAGTTGATATGCTTCGTGGTGATTCATGGTTATTTCTGTATGTTCTTGGGAGTGAACTCATAAGATATGTATAGGATTGTAATAGCTCTGTGCTCAAATTGATACTATTTCTAGTTACTACAATGGATAACAAAGAATCCTAGGAATGAAAAATGTAAATCAGCATGGAATCAGAATGACAAGGACTTAACTTCTTTAGCAGAAGTACATGCCTGGCTGTGCAGAACTGGTGAGGTGTCTGAAAGCACCCCAAGGCTGCAGGCATCTTCAGCAACTGGAGAGCAAACAGGTTCTCGTGAAATACTCTGAACACTGGAAATTCTTCCCAGAAGTATAAGTCCTCTTGCTCTCATCCTCTGGTTACCCAACCACTGTTTGTAAAATATTTCACATTGGAGTGTCTCACTGATCAGAGAGTTTGAGACAATGTGTGTTAGATGTCAGCCACATAAAGTGCTTTTAAGATCTGAACGTTCCATCATATTCTCCCATGTTTCAAGGGTGGTTTTGAGTAGAGGAGAAAAAAGGCTTGCACAATGCCACAGGTGAGGAGCCTTAAAATGAAAGGGCTAATTGCCCACTGTATTTCCCCAAAATAGTCCAAATTAAATATGAGAAACTTTTTAGCACATTCCTATTTCCTTGCAAAATATGGGAGAACAATGTTTGGAATTCAACCGTTTTTAGGGGAAGATACTCACAAAGATCATTCATAATAACTAAAAGTGTCTCTTTTGCCTAATTCTGTCTGATGATTAAATCCATTTATCCCCTTCGTGATGATTTTTCATTCATGTGTTTAAAGTATGGGACTTCCATATTCATAAATAGCAACAGAGCAAAAGAAACATTGAAAAAAGAGTCTGCAGCTCCATTTTTTCACCATGGAAAGGGAAATTCACACTTAAAATCAACATTTAAATAATGGCACAGATGCATACAAGCAGGGAAATGGATAGCTACCATGGAAATGTGCCACATGTCTCAGAACACATAACCACAACAGGGTGTCTCTTTTATGACTTTCTTAATGCACTGCAATATGCCTAGATATCAAAGGACATATGGTATATTTTCTCTTTAATTGCACATTTCTTTGCTCTTGTGAGTTACTCGCAACCTTAACATTATTTAATTGTAATTTAGATGCATAAATCTAGAGCATCACTGAGAGTTTCAAATACAAATACGTTTCAATCTGATCTTCTTCCACCTCTGTTCCAACTTTTGTCAGTGTAGTGTCTTTTTTGGTGATGTGCATTTGAGTATGTCATAATTTTTGGAACAAAAAAGAATGCAGACAGAGAAGGATGGGCCCTTTTTCTCCAGGTTTCCAACAAATATTTCTCAATAGCAAGTAGTAGGTAAAGATATAGCTCCTGAGACCAGGGTCTGCAAAGCATTAACACTTAGTTCCTGGAGAAAGCTATCTGTTGGAAATGAAGTGCTAACAGTAGAGTGATTTTAGTCTTCTCAGGATTGTGTCAAAATTTCTGCCGTCCAACAGTTCTGAGAAAAAATGGTAAATGATCTTCAGTTTCTATCTGTATTTTTTGCCTTTTTATTATCTAGGTTTCCATAAGTTCTGTGGAATAAGAGAGGTTAGTAAGAGAAGGAACCCGTAGACATTCCCACCCACAAGCAGGAAAATACAGAATGCTGATTCATTGGCATTTTCAAATGTACATCTAAAATTAAAATTTCAAACTTGGTCTTGGTATCAAAGTTGAGAATGATTCCTGAGAGTTAGGCTGTTTGTTTCTCAGACAAAGCCTTTAACATGTTTGTGTGACAGCACCTCTTTCTGTGCATTCACTTCAAATTGACCAAAAAAACCCCTCACTTTCTTTATGACAGTAAACATGGTAGCTCAGGTTCTACTGCTGATAGGATGGCAGGGTGAAATTGAGCCTCTTCTTCACGACAGACTACTTTTTCATCTTGCAGTTTTTAAAAAAAAAAAAAAAAAGAAAAAAAATAGGACCAGGTAACAGTCAGAGCAGATCCCAAGGAAGGAGAGTCTTTTGGTAGATGAAAAAAGGAGAGAGCAAAAGGAAGAAATGGTTTGGGGTTTGTATTTCTTCACCAACTGAACTTAGTGTGATCTCATAACTTTGGTGGGATTTCCTACGTGACCAGTCTCCGTGTTAATTCATCTTGGTGCAAAATGGTGCCTGTGCCTGAATGTTAGCCAATACAAGTGACGGAGTCTTGCAAATGGTTCCAGTTCTGCTTATTTAATAAATGGTAATTTGTTGTCAGAATACGCAACAATATCAGACTGTTGGTAGGGTACATGGTGCTTCTTGCTTCCTAGAAGAGATTGCACTAAGAGGATGAATTTGTTTTGAATTTATTCTGTCAGTTTCCTGTCTGTTTTTTAAAATTTTCTCATTTATATTCTGCCCTGGCTATTGTAGAGAATATTAATAAGAAGTAGCACCTGAAACGCGAGGCTGTACGTTCTGATATAAAGTGAAGTACCCAAACAGCACCGCACGCTACATGGATAGTGGTGGCTCTGCCATGGTCCAGAGGGGCAATAACAAACCCAGAAAAAAAAATCATCGGGATGCTAAATTTTTATTTTAGTATCTGTCATTTTAGTCTGCAAATATTTAGAATAAAGAAAGGCACAGCAGGTTCAGCACTTTGCACTAGTGGGAGTAAGTGCAACAGCTGGGGTGAGAAAATCTTTCCGAGTACTGATTTTATTCTTCAAAAGGGAATCTCCGGCTACTAGGAAGGTATGCTATAAATAAAGAATAGCAGAACATCTCATGTAAGCCCCCTTAGAGCTGAATATTCTTCAAGAATTCTTAGCGGTTAATATTTTATTTTAGGACACAGAAGCAAAGCACCGTAGTTCACTAACTTCCTCATTTTTTGAATGTCAAAAGCAGAGCAGAAAATCTAAACATGAGAGGGTCCTGCCAAGCAGTGCTGAAGAAAAGGCAGAATGATCTTGATGGTCACTGAATATTCATATCTGTTAAAGGCAACACATTTGCCACGGAAAGGCGTACTGGAGGTGCTTCTGGGGACTCTCACTTCTGCGTCGTCTGCATGAACTTCAGCTTCTGCCTTCTGAAGACTTATGACCATGTAGGACAGAGGAGATGATTGAAAGGCTACGGGACAGTACTTCTACCTTATCATCACAATCCTAATCAGCAACTTGCTGAGGGAATATGGAAAAGTAATTATATCAAGTGCAATTTTCTTTCAGCAAGCCTGATCCCATGACCTGAAGAAGTCCTCCTTCAATCTGCTCCCAGTGCTGCCCAGGATGTTGTTGGCCTTTGCTGCAAGGGCACATTGCTGGCTCACATTCACCTTGTCCAGCAGGACCCCCAGGACCTCTTCTGCCAAGCTGCTTTCTAGCCGGGTGGCCCCCAGCATGTACTGGTGCACAGCCTTGCATTTCTCCTTGTTGGACTTCATGAAGTTCATGTCTGCCCATTTCTTCAACCTGTTGCAGTCTCTCTGGCAGCACAACCAACTGGTGTACCAACAGCTCCTTCCGGTCTTGTAACACTTCCAAACTTGCTGAGGGTGTACTGTCTCCTGTCATCCAGGCCATTAATGAAGAAGTTAAGCAGTGCTGGCCCCTGCATTGACCCCTGAGATATGTCACTACTGACTGGCCCCCAGCTGGACTCCATGTCACTGACCACAACCCTCTGAGCCTGGCGGTTCAGTTAGTTTTCAGTACACCTCACTGTACACTCATTAAAGCTGTACTTCAGTGTGCCTATGAGAATGTTATGGCAGACAACTCCCTAAAACCTTACTAAGATTGAGATTTTAAAAAAAAAGTCCACTGGTCTCCCCTTCCTGCATGCTCAGACAGTGTCTCTGTATTGCTCTGGGTCATCTGGCCCCACTTCCACCTCTGCGATGCTTCCTTTTTATGTTTGGGTTTTTCCAGGAGCTCCTTGTTCATCCCTGCAAGGCTCCTTGCTCAATTTCCTGCACGTCAGGGTGGACCCTTCTTGAGTTTGGAGGAGCTGATCTTTGAAAATTGACCATCTGTTTTAGATCCCTTTTCTCTCCAGGGCCACATCCTGTGGGACTCTTTCAAGCAGGTCCCTGAATGGGCCAAATTCTGGTCTCCTGAAATGTAGGGCTATGATCCTGCTTTTTGCTTTGTTCCTTCCTCTTGCGATCCTGAATTCCAACTTCTCATGGTCACTGCAGCTTGGCATACCCAACCAGTCCTTTCTTGTTTGTAAGCGTGGAGTCCAGCAGAGCACCCTTCCTTGTTGGCTCCTCCATCACCTTTGTTAGCGATTTGTCAATCAATGCACTCCCCAGAGCTTTTGCTTTGCTTGTGCCCTGCTCTGCTGCCCTCCAGCAGATACCAGGTTGGTTAAAGTCCCTCATGAGGATCAGGGTCTGCAAACATGAGGCTCCTGCAAACTGTCTGAAGAAGGCCTCTTCTACTTCTTCCTGATCAGGGGGTCTGTAGCGGACACCCAGGACAACTTTGCCCGTGTTGTTCTGCCCCAGCAGCTCCCAGCTGACTCCTCATCAATCCCAAGGCAGAGATCCATGTTCCACTCCTGCTGCTGTCTCACATAAACAGCATTTGGTTTTGTTCTCTTCTGTCTGTTTTCTTTGTTGATATACTCTATATATTGCTTTTTAAATCATGGAATAACAATAAATAGCCATTTAATATGGTGTTCTTTAACTTGCTATTCACACTGTATCTCAGAGTCACTGTATATTTTATCAGAGGGTCTTAAAATCTTGAAAGATTAATTCTTTTGATGAATAAAAACTAATAAATTATACAATTAAATACAAAGGAGGGAATACAGTTATATTTGACAAAAAGTAGATTATAGAGATAGTCTCGTTGCTATTAATAACCAGTGGTGCCATTTATCTTGCATGGCACCTCAGTGACAACAAAGCACAGCAAAAGAAACAATACGCTCACATTTCTGCAAATATGTTTTGTGAGTATTACAGTGCTTGAAACCAGTTTGGGAAAATATGCTCCAACTTAAGTCTTCTTGTATTGAATGTACATTTATTGCTTTTCACTTTAAATGTCTGTGGGTTTCTTGCTTCTTGCTTGCTTTCTTCCACTTTCCAAGTATTTTCAAGGGTAAAATCAGCGAGTGGAGATCCAGTTGCAGAGTGAGGCTCTATAACATTTCTTACACACGTGATACATACAATTGACTCTTAACTTGGAGTGACAGTTATAGGATATTCATATTGTATAATGTTTAAGAAGGAACCAAAATACCATTGTTTGTACCATGGTATTCATCCTTCCAGATGTGGCCCCATTTCTTTGTCCCCATTTCTGCAGTTGGTATGTCCGCAGTAATTTAGTCATCGGGACCGCTCAAAAGACCCATAATTGAGTAAAGGCCAAAGCTCCTTTCCTGTGAGAGTTTACTCAGTTATACCTTTCCGTCCTGAGTAGTCCCATCATCAGTGGAAATACAATAACTGAGTATGTACGTATATTCAAGACCCAAGAAAATAACTGCAAAAAAAAAAAAAGCTATGACATTTTGAAATGTTTCCTTTATCTAGTCCAAATTTCTAGCACAGACTGTGCAGGTACAATGAATGATTGCTTGGAATGGTACTGTCTTTAACTTGCATTATTGAAAGCATACACATATTAATATAATACATATGTGTGTATAATATGTATCTATGCACGTGTGTTTCTTTTCAAGCAGAAGGAGAAGGGAGGAGAAGGAAGATGCTTCCTGTGGGTGCAGCTGGTGAGAACAGGGCCCCAGGGTAGAGGAGGTGGGCTGTACAAAATGGGAGGTTGCATCCATGGGGAGAAGTTGGTATTTGCAAGGTGGGAGCTAAAGGCCTTGGTCTTCCCTTGTTTTAGAACGAGAGCAACAAGGGATGTGTGCTAGAAATAGGTAAGTTGCCTTTGAACTACGCTACAAAGAGGAATTGAGTATAATTTTCTCTAAGCAACATAGGAAACCAGAAAAAAACAATAGTAACTGTTGATTTCTAGTATTATTTTGCTTTAAGAATGTAGCAATGCTTTTTACCACTCCCCATCTTTTTCTTTTATTCAGCATGAAAATTTAAAGCATTGCTCTAGTCTAAAAAGATACTCCTGAAAAGTATCATAGTGTTATTCCATAACTGCTATATATTCTTTTGCAACTAAAATAGCAATGTATCTTACTATTAAATCCATTTGAAAATCAAGTTGAATTTGCTCTGAAAATCAGTACGAAAAATTCTAAATTAAAAGACTAATTAGAAGCCTTGTTGATGGGAATGTGGGCCATAATAATACGTATGCCTCTCTTGTATTGATTCTATAGGAATAAAAAGGAGTCTATTGTTCAACAACATAATCTACACTTTATTATTAAATACTAGTAGTCTTTGATAATGATAAAAAGTGACTTTGCATAACTTTCTAAATATGTTCACATATTAGAGTGCATATATTTTTTCAGGAATAAGGTACTGTTGCTCAAATAAATTCATTTTACACTCATTCCAAGCGGGCCTTTGATTCAGCCATATGTAATGCATCATTTTACTCTGCTTATTTAGCTATTGGGAATAATTCAGTTTGGAATAATTCTGTTTTGTAGGATTCAGGGTTTATGCGTTTATTGAAAATATTAAGTATAGAATGTATTTTTTATTTATGTTTGTCTTTCCTAGACTTCCTCGTAGTGTTTAGTCAGCATGAACTTGAAAAGTTGGTTAGACACTGGAATGATCAAGAAATTATAACCCATGAATCAAGAACATAGGTGCTTTTTCTCTCTGGGGATAGGAAACAAAAAACTGCAGTTCATCAGAAATTATGACGAGGAGAGCCAAGTGGAAGAGATAGTGGTCAAATCTGGTGAAGAAAAGCAGATGGAACATCCTATGTTTATTGACATTTATTGGTTCAGACCTAATTTTTTGTAAGCAAAGTAGGGCTAAATTGTAGGGCTAAAGCAAATTGTAGGGCTAGAGCTGAGGATAAAACTGGTAATGGACTGAAAATGTAACAAGAAATTGCCTATGAAAACATTTGCTGGCCTATTTAAAATGGAAGTTGTATGAGCTCTGAAACAGGTAGAATTGATGGCTAGATTGTATGTACCTGTTGGTTTGGATTTTTTTAAAGAAAAAATATTTTATAGTACATCATTGTCTACCTTCAAAACTCTTCCCCACCAAAATACCTCTGAAACCAGTGACGGCATTTCCGTTGCAGTCTGGCATTATCTTAAACCTCACAGCTAGCTGTTACCAAAAGCCACGTGTTTCCTTCGGCCCTCTGTACACTCGTGGCCACGTGTTCCCACTCTTGTCTCCTGTGCTATCGCTTTTACTCATCTGATTATCCAGTGAGATGTTTAAGGAAACTAAATTAGCAGAAAAACAATTCCTTTTCTCTGAGGGCATTGTTCTGCCTGTTGAGTTTCACAAATTGGGAGCGGATGATTTTTGATGTCAGAGCAATGGAAGACAATTACTGGGGCACAAGCGCAGAGCAGCGCTACCCTTCTTTGTCAGCAGTTAGCTTTTACATCAGCTTAGCCATGGGTGCACCTATAAACAGAAAGCATATTGAGAATAATGCTTATCACATTCATCTGTGTTGTCTTGCTATCTCCCTGGGTTCCTGTCTCTGTAACCACCTTATTTCCTTTGTTTTCTACTTTGGTTGTAAGCGTTTTGTTTCAGGGGCTGCCTCTCTGTACTGTATTTGTAAACCACAACTTTTGCAACTTTGAAACCTTTTGCTGTGATGTTTACCACAACTTATCATTTTTCCTTCCTAACAGATGTCAAACATTATTATTTATTGTTTGGGGAAAATGACACAGCCTCCTCATAGCTGTTTGCTGGTGTCCTTGTGGAAAGACTTAGTATTATAACATCTCCTCTGCATAACATCAATAAAGTTAATATTGGAAATATTGGAACAATTTCTTTATTCTCATCTAAGAGGTTGGAATTTGAGGGCTAGTTACAGCTCTTGTGGGTACACAGAAAACAAATCTGTCACCAAGCTTCAAGAGGAAAAAGCTGTGAGGAAAATGCATGCACCTGATGATCCTGTCTGTTTGGCTTTTACAGGTGTTGTTCCTAGTGGTTTTGCTCCACAATTCATTCCGTTGCAGATATGAAATATGTAAAAGTCCTTTAAAGACTGAATTTATGAAAAACATTGTAAAGGTGGACATGGTGGTTTGGGAGATTGGTATTAGGATATGAAGGCTTGGGTTCCTACATAACTGATTTGAATACAGCTGAAGGATTCTTACGGGGCCAGCAGGAATTATTTTGATTTTTAAAACTTATTGGTCCCCCTTTTGTTTTTATAAATCATCTTACACAGGTCTATTTGTATCTCATCATCAGAGACAAGCTGCTTGAATGCAGAAGCTGCTCTGTACTGGTTGCAATGGCAATAGGCAGACTGAAAGCGACAAGAAAGGCAAACCTAGAGACCAGATGCAGCAAAACAAACAAGGATGGTATTGAAAATATTCCTGGAGAGTTGGAAAACAACTTTGGCCTTGAATCTGTGCTGTTGTCCTCTTTCTCTGCCCCAGAAACTACTTCTTGACATGCCCGTCTCATTTATGAGACCGCTGTTCCATAAACAAAGTAACAGTTGTGAATATTTGCCTCCACGAGGAATATTTTCCTTCAGATGAAGATTGAATGAAGGTAAAACTACATGAAAACTCAGCCAATTGGTTAGCAAAACCGCTTAGAGCATACGTCTCATCTCAACATACAGTCCCACGTGACCACTAAACCGACTGGTCATGGCTAGTTGCCACCGCAAGACAAAGGTCTTACTCCAGGCTGTGCTCTTCCATTGTCACTTTTGTGCTGGCTTTGCTGCCCGGCTGAGGCAGGGTAAGCCAGGCTGGAAGCCTGCCCAGCAGAGACACAAGCCAGGAGGAAAAAGTTTCTTGCCGTGTCTGACCCGAGGTCAGGCGAGAGCCAGCAGAGGCTCAGGGGGCAACTGCCAGAGAGACACAATAGCACCGACTTACATCGGTCTGAAGTCTCATACAACTGTGTGCCATTTCTTCCTCCTGTCTCTGCTGTATTCCAGGCGCTTTCATCTCCTCCCTGATACTCTTTCTGGTGCTTTGTTGACCCCTTGTGAGTTGACTCAGCTCACTAACCTCGCAGAAAAACCCCTCTTCGTTTGCTTGTTGAATTGATTCAGTGTGCAACTGTAGGAGCCCCGTAACTCTGTGAGGGAAGGAGGAATTTGGTGGAGGAGATGGAACTGTTCTTTTTCGGTGGTCAAACCATTATTAACCCACTATGTGTCCAGCTCTGGAGCACCCAGCATAAGAAGGACATGGACCTATTGGAGCGGGTCCAGAGGAGGGACACAAAGATAATCAGAGGACTGGGGCACCTCTCCTATAAGGACAGGCTGAGAGAGCCGGGGTTGTTCAGCCTGGAGAAGAGAAAGCTCTGGGGAGACCTTATTGCAGCTTTCCACTGTCTGAAGGGGGCCTACAAGAAAGCTGGGAGGACTTTTTACAAGGACATGTAGTAAAAGGACAAGGGGTAATGGCTTCAAACTGGAAGAGGGTAGATTTAGATTAGATAGCAGGCAGAAATTTTTCAGTATGAGGGTGGTGAGACACTGGAACAGGTCACCCAGCGAAGTCGTAGATGCCCCATCCCTGGAAGTGTTCAAGGCCAGGCTGGATGGGGCTTTGAGCAACCTGCTCTAGTGGGAGGTGTCCCTGCCCATGGCAGGGGGGTTGGAACTTGATGATCTTTAAGGTCCCTTCCAACCCAAACCATTCTATGATTCTATGATTCTGTGAAATCAGGAACCTACTCAACTGGCTTTACTGTCAAGAAAGTTATAATGTGAAATGTGCCTTGGATTTTCTACAGTAGCTTGTTATGAAGAAGAATAAGGATGTACTTCAGCAACTTTCTCTTCTTACAGTGTGGTGCTGTAACCCCAACTTCCTGGTACTGTGGGATGGAGAGAGTTGTACAGTACCAAAACCACGATGTGTGGTACAGCAGGGAGCAAGGAACTTTTAATATGGCTTTTCTTGGAGGAGCTAAATCCATATTTAATTCTGTAAGGTTTCTTTCTGTAAATTTAAAAACTGTTATGGCCTGAAATTTACTTAAAATTGCTGTTTCCCGGTTAGAATAAAATTACTTCTGTGTGCTGTTTTGGATTTGTTTCTGTCTTCACCTAAATTTCTTTTTCAGCAGTTTCTGACAAAAAAAAAAAAGTTGCAATGGATTGTTCCTTCTTGACTAATAATTTGTTGCTAGTTAATGAAAGAGTCTTTGTGATGATTTTATCATTATGGTTATGCAGACCTGACTGCTGGTGCCAGAACAGTGATTAATAGCACCATAAACTGACTTTTGAGGGTCCAGTCACAGTAGAACATACCAGACAGCGCTTTGTAACTTTAGCAGGTAAGCAGTTTGGCACTTTTACATTTCCGCTTCAAGTGTCAGATGATCCTGAGTATTGAAAACAAACCTATTGTTTCTATTAATATCTGCAAAAAAGGGAAGTCAGGTTAAGTTTCTTTTGCATGACTTCTTTAAAAAAGTGAATGTCACTTGAGAAAAATAACTGGTTTTGACAAGAAAATAATCACCATTATAAGTGTTTTCATTTTAAGGAGCACCAACAAACATAACTGTTCCTCATATGTATAGATCTGTGAAGAATTTTATTGTATACTTTGGAAATAATAACACAGAGAGACCAAGCAATATTACTGTATAAAAGAGTTGAGACAAAGATATAAACTTAAAAAGAAAACAACAAAATCCCTTACAGAAGACAGCAAGGTGAGAGGCCAAATTGAATGTAAAACTCACAGGTGCAGATTCTTAATTTCAAATAGTAAAGACTATCAGAACACCTGTGAGCAGGCTGATTGATTGCAACCATCTGAGATGTTCCTTCAAATCTGTTCACAGCTGTGCCTGAGATCACATTAAAGGATAATCTGATGAAACCTTAATTTTCTGCAGCCTGGGTGGTTTTAACAGGGAGTAGTTTCTTTACAGTGAAGTTTGTTTTGCTAAAGTTACTTGTGTGTGACTTAAATGGAGTCGTGGAACTAGAGCACTGGCCATGAACTGACTTCTGAAGATTAGAAATAAGCTGTTGATGTATTGGAAATGAAGAGTTTTATGGTGAATACCTGTATCCAGCCTGTGCTCTGCTTACCTATTGGGCCAGTAAATTTCTTAATTTTCTGGGATGCCAAAAGTGGTCATTTTTCCTGCAGTGCTGCTCACAAAACAATGGCTCTAGACCTTTTGGTGTGTCTTCCTTGACTGTGGGCTTCCATAGCAGCGGGAGTTCTCAGCTGCACCAGACAGATCCATCTGGTACCTACCAGTCTTGGAGGGTAAGTGTCAACTTGATACATATATATATATATAGTCTGTAAGTATCAGAGTATTTACATGTAAGTACTGCATAGACTGTATGAAGAATCAATTTTCTGCATTTAAAGTTTTTGCATAGTCAGTGCATGTCTCTGACATGAGATGTTGAATTCTGAACCGAACATCAACAGGGTCAGAAGAAAGGTTCAAGCTGGCTAATTCAGTGGAAATAAAGTTATAATAAGGTATAGCAATACATAAATACATATATAAATAGATGTAAAAGCTTTACAAAGGCTTAATAATTGCTGCAAGAAAGGGTGGGCCTGTTCATACAGAAACAAAATAAATTCCATCTGAAATGCGTCCTGTATTTATTTGGGATTTTTTGTTCACTAGTTGCTTTTTATAGAAACTTTTCTGTATAGGTGCTGCAAACACACCTATCAGCTGTATTTCAAAGAACACGAACAGCAAGTAGGCCATTATTGGAGTTTTTGTGCTGGAGGGTTTTGAGCTGTACCTTGCTCTTGGTCACAGGTTTTTGTGATCGACTCAAATATGGTGACCCCTTTGGTGTATGGTCTGCTCACGCTAGAAGCTCTCCCTATTGGTGTTGCAGCTGGGCCAACGGGAGCACAAAAGAGTGATCTGGATGGTTAAATTTAGGCTTCCATCCCAATTGCAGAGAAACTACTGAATATGCTGGTTCGTCATGGAGGCAATGACCAAGGGGGGTATTATTATTATTGATTTATTATTAAATGAAGACAGATGGAGGCAGGGTTGAGGAAGTCCTCTGGGTAAAGGACACCTCTCTGCAGCTGGTGTTGTCCATACTTTGTACTAAGTCAATCGGATATTTACCACTTTAATTTACTGGAGTAATTTCATTGCTGACGTTGTGCCTAGTGGTCGCTGAAAGCTCTTAGAGCGTGGCAGCTGATGGCGTACCTCTTCATTAGTGAACAAAACTGCCAAAGCCCACTTTTTGTCCCCAAGAACCATGTTCGTACCAGACTCTCCCTGCCTCCAAAATAGACTAGCTGTGTCCTGGCTGCCTGCTCCTGACGTGTGCTGTGGAGATAATGAAACTCCAGTGTGTGGACCCACACGCTGATGGCTTTTCTGCTCTGGCACGGGTATAGCTGAGCCAGCTGAAAGCTGCGGCCGTGGGTTGATGGAGCTGTGTCCATCTTTACTGCTCAGGCAGCTTTGGATTAATTCTCTTTGAAAATAAGTTTCTTCCAAACTTAGGAGAAGAAGAGAAGGGAGGAACACGGTACGCCAGAACGTTGTAATAGCTTCTGTGCTTTGGTAATGTGTAAATCCAAGCAATTTCTCTGTAGAATGGATTTAAGTGTACGTGCCTTGGTGTGAAGGTAAAATAGCAGTTCACGTTTGATTTGAGGCAAAGGACTGCAGGGCATAAGGATCCTTTTAAGCCTTACACTAGTTTTGTGTCTGTTCTGCATAATTTTTTTTATTTCTTTCTGTCTGTGGCCACCAATGAAGTAAAAAATCCAAGGAGAAAGTTGAATACTGGATATCACTTCCATTACTGATCTTTGTTTCTAAGTGGATAGTTATATTTAAGTATTTCTTACTACTGTGTTGGTACTGTAAATGCAAGTTCTATCAATTTTATATTTTTTTCCATTTTTCTTATACCTCCTAATGCTATTGGTGGCTTTGACGTAGCCGCTAGAACTAGCAAGGAAGTAAATGCTTTGCATTGTCTCCATTTACAAAAATTGGTCAGAAAAGTTGCCTTTTAGATAACTGAATGTGTCAGATAATAGCCATTCTTGCTGCTAGCATTACCTCCCTTCCAGTTCTCTTTTGCTCTGAGATTTGGGTTCTTAAATTGGAAGTTACGGACAAAAGGTAAGGAGATGTCCTAATTTCTTCTTCCTCCTCCTTTCTTAATTATTGCATGTTTGTCTGGTGTTTTGGTTTTTATTTTTCCCAAGGTGAGCATAGAGTAGCCGAGTTACCTACCAATGTAGGTGTTTTTCCTTTGCAGTCTTCTATTGTTTTATACCATGACGTGCTCATCACGTCACCTTCTTGGTTCCCCATCCTGCTGGGACATGCCTGTAGTTGCTTCTGATTCCCTGGTTTTTGCCTCAAAGGTGTAGTTAATTGGATTATGGTTCGTGTTCTCTGCTTGATTCCCAAGAGCCAGAAAGCAGGGAAGTCCTAGCCACCATCTGCTTTTCCCCTGTCCTGTGGATTTCTTTCATCTCTAATGAACTCAGACCAAAACACAGACCGCTGTGCTCGTGAGCCATCACAATACTTCAAAGGCGTTTTTGAGCTAGCTGGGGAAGAATTCTGGGGCATGCAGATAGATGTTGGATAGATCAAGCAATGAGCCCGTGAAAAGCTAAGGATTTACAGAATCTGACAACTGGTTTATTAATGAGAGCATTGTAAACATGAAAAGAAAAACAACTTTCTAAATTTACTTTTTTCCACTGTAAAGAGTGCAAAACTCCATTCTTGCCTTTCTCATTTTAATTTGAGAAAATGCTGATGGAACCTTGTCTGCAGGATTGGCAAAGGTGTGTGGGCCACCACCCACATGGTTAGTTGATAAAGTCATGGCATGGCTGGAGATGGTCATAATCAGCTCCTCAGTAAACTGCGATGAAATTTCTGACTGCCTTCTAATTTGCTTTTAAATGAAAAAAGGATAGTGATTTTATTATTATTACATTATAGTATTATTATTATTAAACTGCAGCAAAATTAAGATTAACCTTCATAGAATCATAGAGTTGTCTATGTTGGATGGGACCTTTAAGATCATTGAGTCCAACCATTAACCTAACACTACCAAAACCACCACTAAGCCATGTTCCCCACCACCACATCTACCCATCTTTTCATTACCTCCAGGGATTGTGACCCAACCACTTCCTTTGGCAGCCTGTTCCAATGCTTGATAACCCTTTTGGTGAAAAGTTTTTTCCTAATATCCATCCTAACCCTCCCCTGGTGCAACTTCAGGCCATTTTCCCTTGTCCTATCGCTTGTTTCTTGGGCGAAGAGACCAACCCCCACCTTGCTACAACCTCCTTTCAGGTAGCTGTAGAGAGCGATAAGGTTTCCCCTCAGCCTCCTCTTCTCCAGGCTCAACAATCCCAGCTCCCTCAGCTACTCCTCATAAGACTTGTTCTCCAAACCCTTCACCAACTTCATTGCTCTTCACCGGACCCACTCCAGCATCTCAATGTCTTTCTTGTAGTGAGGAGCCCAAAACTGGACACAGTACTCGAGATGGGGCCTCACTAGTGCCCAATACAGGGGGATGATCACTTCCCTAGTCCTGCTGGCCACACTGTTCCTGGTACAAGCCAGGATGCTGTTGGCCTTCTTGGCCACCTGGGCACACTGCTGGCTGGTATTCAGCCTGCTGTTGACCAACACCCCCAGGTCCTTTTCTGCTAGGCAGCTCTCCAGCCACCCTTCCCTAAGGCTGTAGTGCTGCATCAGGTTGGTGACCCAAGTGCAGGACCCAGCACTTGGCCTTGTTGAATCACTACGAATATTTGTTTGCTTGTTTCTGCAAGAAAAGACAATAGCTGTAGCACGAGAAGTGAGTCTTGCACACCAGACCGTGTGGACACTCCTAAATTCGCTATGGAACTCTGATAGCAATTTAGCTGCCAGTGAAACAGGAAAAAGTATTGAATTCCATTTGAGAGAAACCCTGTGCATGCCTTTTTTTTTTTTTTTTCCTCTCTGATGTAAAGAAATAGGCACCAAACTTTGGCAGTTCTAAACACAAATTCTTGGCTTTAACTAAAAAAACATAAATAATAAATACTACATGGCATTTGTAAAACCCTGAATATGGATCTACATTGGTCAGAAAACTGTTCTACATCCTGGCTTACTTGGAGTGCATCTCCCATGGGCAGAACTCAGTTTGGGTTTCTTCAACTGTTGCTCACAGGACTGTGTTAATTGGTTTTGAAATTTCTGTCCTTCCCATGGCTCTACATCAGAAGAGGGTTTTAGCAAACACAGAGTTGCTAGAATAGTTTAGATAAATAAAAAGGCACATGTTGCCTGAAAACTGCAGTTTTCTGGTATTTATGTTCCCATAGACCCTAACATCAAGTATTGGAACATTAGCAGAATCTAAGTAGAAGCTGCAAGGGGAAATCATTGACCTGGCAGACAGGCAAGTTGTGCACTGCATCTCGCACAGTGATAGTGAGGGAGTCCAGTATGAAATGTACACCAGCCTTTCTAAGATTGACCACAGCAGTTAAATTAATGTATGTTGTGGTGAGATCTATAGCTTCCTTTCTGTCCTCCACAGGCCAAAGCAATTTGTGGCAATGCTAAAACTGGATACGAGTTTTTGGACAGGAATTACCCAGAAGCTACAGGAGCTCAAAAGGACATCATCATCATCATCAAATTAGCAAGCAGCTTTGCTAAGAAGTAATCCAGTACAAGGCACCTGATGAATGCTTCAAGGAAAGTTTGGGCTTCTTTCCTTCGTGAAACAGTGAAATGCTTTGTGAATATACTTGTTTTAATGATTTCATTGTATGCTATGCTGTGGAAACTGGTGGAAAATAAACCATTGAACTTGCTATAATAAGGGAGAAACCAGCCACTACAGGTATGTGTTAATGACCTTATAGGAAACAAGTATACAACTGGTATACAAAATCTTCTCACAAAAATTATTCCAGGTGACACCTGTGCATTCAACTTGATGTATGAAATCTCCCCTACCATCTGGTGGTACAATGTTAGGTGACTTTTGTAGTGTCTCTGTAGATTGATAGTGCTGGGAGCTATAGTGATTGCTTCTAATTTATAATAGCGTAAGACACTGTTGGGAACGTTTCACGCAGGAAGCAGTGTAGGAAGGTGTATGGCAACATGCTACTTGTGTGGGTTGTATGAGACATTATCATTGTCTTTGAAAATGATGAAAATGATAGCAATGTTTTATCCTGTAGTGATCCTCATCACAATATTTCTGACATGCTGTGGTCTCTTTCTAGCTTAATAGCTTCTATTTCTATCACAAGTGGAAAATACAGGCTTTAGAGTACATACAAAAAATTACATTAAAAATATTATCAGAGTACAGTATTTCAATTTTTTGGAACAGTTACTTAAATACTTACAACATTGTACAAAGTATTGCCAGCAGGTGAAGGGAGGTGATCCTTCCTCTCTGCTCAGCACTAGTGAGGCCACACCTGGAGCACTGTGTCCAGTTCTGTGCTGCCCAGTACGGTAGGGACACGAGCATACTGGAGAGAGTCCAGCAAAGAGCCCCAACGATGATGAAGGGACTGGAGCATCTCTCCTATGAGGAAAGGCTGAGAGAGCTGGCACTGCTCACCCTGCAGAAAAGAAAACTTGGGGGTCTTGTGAATGTCTACAAATACCTGAAGGGAGGGCACAGAGCAGACAGAGCTAGGCTATTCTCCGTGGTGCCCAGTGGCAGGACCTGAAGCAGAGAAGGTTCTCTCTGAACATCAGGAAATACTTTTTTTTTTTTTTTTTTTTTTTTTTTTTTTTTTTTTTTTACTATGAGGGTGACCAAGCACTGCCACAGGTTGCCCAGAGGGGTTGTGGTGTCTCCCTTCTTGGCAATACTCAAGAGCTGACTGGACGTGGTCCTGGCCAACTTGCCCTAGGTGGCCCTCCTTGAGCCGGAGGGGTTGGACCAGAGGACCTCCAGAAGTCCCTTCCCACCTCTGCCGTTCTGTGATAGCTGGTGGAAAAAACATGAAGACATCACCTTCAACACTGTGTTCGTTATTCCAGCTCATCATGTTTTGGGGTTGTTTTGCTGGGGTTTTTTCTTCCAGTAACTCTCAGGTGTGGATGGAGAGAAAGGATGGACTCACACCTGGCCTAACTACGGGTACCTTGGGTTTCCTATTGACTGTCTCTAGGCCTTCAGCTGGAATAACAAATGTTAACAATGAGCGTGTGCTTTGAAACTGAGTGTGCATTTCATCTCTCCCAATACAATCCTGCAGTAAGTGACTGTGACTCTGGATGTTTAGGAAAGAGGCATAGGGAAAACAGGGAAGGGAGTAGCATGTAGACACACTTTCCCAAACATGTAAAGAAGTTAAGCAATTCATTTGCTTTGCATTAATGCTTTTGACATTGATTAGACTAATTTTTTAGTTCTAACATTGGCTCAAAGTTTAAAATCTCTCTCTGCCCCTTCAAATATCTGAAGTGGGGGGAAGAAGGTGTAGGAATTGAAAAGTCTTAATTTTTTTATTGTTCACCAAAAGAAGTAAAAAGAGTCCAGGCATTCTTTGCAGGCACTCTTAATTTTTGATCAAGTAAACCAGCCTGTTTGAAGCATCCATGAAACTAAAAGAAGGAAGCAAGATTGCAGTTCCAGGGTCAGGAATCATGTATTTCCACGCTGTTATGCTTTGAGTGTGTTAAGGGAAAATCAAATTATGAATTCCCAGTGGACAGCCAGCAGTTCAGCTGAAAAACATGCACCTGCTTAATATGAGATGATGCTCAAGCACAGGGAGGTGGAAATTAAATGCATCGCTCCAGCAATAGTTTGCTGCAACGTGGTGCTTCTGAGGATGAAAGAAAGCAAGGACGGAACCTTGCCATTTGAAACAGAATCCATGATTTGCCCTAAAGCAGTTTATTTGCTATGTCCTTCTTCTAGTCAGCAGTGGATTTTTTTGTTTGGTTTGGGTTTTTCTGGTAGAGAAAAAATTGCTGTATAGGCTTATTTTCCCACCAAAGTTGGAATACTCACCAGTGTTAATTCCTGAGTGTTCTGTTTTCTTTTAGAAATAAAAATTTCTAATAGCTGGCATAACTACATATGTGTTTATAAAATGCTGATGAGCACAATTAAATATAGTACTTTTTTTAAATTTTGGAAAGTACCCAGTGGTGTACAGCTCCGACTGACACCTGAGCTTGTTTAATACTAGGGCACAGCGTGAAAGAACAGGAAAACTATTCCTAGATACTACAACGGAATTGCAGTCTCTGTTTGAGGAGGTAGGTGAACACCAACAGCAGTTTTAATTTGTCTGCAGTTGGATTTCAGATTTTACTGGCATAGTTTGTGTTCCAGCTTTCACTCACCCTTATTGTGGCTGGTGGGAAGGGGATGCAGCCCTGTTTAGCCCCTCTGGTAACTCCACTGTTGGTTGCTGGCTTAATTCACCACTGTCTGTTTCTGACTGTTTGCATCACTTTGAAATGCTTTACAAATATTCGGCAGCACAGTTTTTGCTATGGAATGTAACTAACCAGATTATAGAATCGCAATGGGGAATCAGTGGTATTAATCATCTTGTCTTACTCAGATTTTAGTGCAAAAGATATTGAAATTCAAATTGCAGAAACAGAGAAGGGAAAAAGCATCTGAGAAGAAAAAGAGAAAAATACCTAAGTTGCAGAACAATTATGGTGGCTGTTATAATGTTTTTGACGTTCTAAGAGGCAGTAATGGTCTCCAGTGCACAGAGGTGCTGGATGAACTTGGTTCTTTCCAGGCTGAGTTCTGTAGTTTTCCTGAAACCTGATGGAGCTACAGTTGTGCTAAACCCAGTAAGCTTGTTCATCCGGCACCGTGCAAAGAGGCATATCTTCACATTTTATTTTTTATTTCTTGCCCGTATATTTGCATATCTTCACATTTCATTTTTTATTTCTTACACATATATTTGCCACAAAAGGTTATCAACCCATTTTCCGGGACCTTATGATTGTCACCAGTTAGTGTTGGTACAAGATAGGGGGAGGGCGTGTTCTGGCAGTTTTTTACTTTTTTTTTTTTTCTTTTCTACTGTAACTTTTTGCAAAAGGGATAATTATTGCTCAGTGGTATTAAGAGTCCAGTAAAGTTCTGATTTGTGTTCTGTTTCATTTACTGAGTGTTGCAATACTGTACATTATTAATGAAAAATAGATTAGCAATGTCACTTTACATAATGCTGTATTATCATGGGCCACTGCAGAATCAGTGATAAAACTGCCTTTTTTTTAAGTGAATTTTACCAGACAGCAAGTGGCATCCAGTATGATTTCTTACATGATTGTAAGTAAGTATGACACTTACATAATTCTTAAAATATGAAGTCTTAGATCAGTTTGGTTTTTTACTGTCTTCCATTGAGAATATGATTGTGCCCAATGGCTAAACCTTTAATACTCTGAATCTTTTTTGTAGAGACATTTTACCTGTACCTATTCTTGTTACTGTGTATTTTCAGCTGTGCATTTCTATTGCTTGTGCCCATTCCTCCCTTCCTTCTCCCTCTGTTCACTTAGTCTTCTGATCGTTTTTCTTCACTTAAAGCCTAGTTTATGAGGTGCGTGTACTTCCCTGACCTTCCCACCTCATCAGATCACTTCTGTGGCTTCGTGATGTAGCTTTGGGTTCCCCAAACCAGCAGGAACTGGAGGTACACATCCAGATAGGATTTCCTCTTCTGAGACCTAACGTGCCTCACCGTATAGATGAGCTCCATGTTCAGTTAGCTCTCGTTATTAGTAGCTCAGTATAGCTTAGCACAACAGAATCATAGAATGGTTCAGGTTGGAAGAGACCTTAAAGACCATTGAGTTCCAACCCCCCTGCCACACCTCCCACTAGACCAGGTTGCTCAAAGCCCCATCCAGCCTGGCCTTGAACATTTCCAGGGATGGGGCACGCATGACTTATGCCTAATTCTTTTGTTGTACCTTCCTGTTGTACTTTTAAATGTTTCATATGGCTTTGAAGCTGCAGTGTATCGTATCTCATGGAACAAAGAGTTTGACATATTTAAGTAAGCGTGATGTTCAGTTTGGCATCTGTCACCTGAATGTCCAAAAGACAGAGGCACTGCCGAAAAGATCATCAGTCAAGACAGAAAAAAACAGGGGAGACTGTAACACTGACTATAAGTGTAGAACAAAAAAAACAACCTACTTAAATCACCAACTTAAGGTAGAGGTGTGATTTCTGAGGATATTAAATAGCCAGTTGTGATTTTACTTGACAGTTTTCATCACTAACTAAATTCACATTTGCAACTGTGTTCCCATTTTTCTGTTATTTAATCTTTTTGGTCATATCTTCTATTTCTGCATTTCAACTAGCTTGTTCTCACTTTTTTTTTTTTTGCGTGTGTGTGTAATTTTCTATTCCCTGATTTTTTACTGCTTTTATCTACGCTATCTCATTTCTTTCAGCATCTTTTCCTGAAGAGCTAATGTTCTTTGTTACTATTTAACATGTTTCATGGCAAGCATTTCATTTTTCCCATTGAAATGAACTATTTTAACTAATGAGATTAAATCTTCACACACATTTCTTCCCTTCACGTTGCAGTTACATGCTTAAGTTAATTCTGTAGTGCTGCCAAGTCTCTGTCGTTTAAGAAAAGCTTAAGGCGAATATTACAAGTTTCTCATTCCAGCTAATTCGCTGGTTGTGTTTAATTGACGATTTATCAATCAGAGAGAAAATAAAACTTTTGTAAAAAGGATCACTGACAGATTAAAAACTCTGAAGCATATTAGATGGATTTTATAGGGTTGTTAGGACACTAAAACTGGAGTGTTGGTTGTGAAACTGATGTAAGATCTGAGGCCTTTATAAAGGTCTGTCTTTGGAAGAGTTAAGGCCTGCTCTGTGGATAGGAATTTTGGAGGGCGAGTAGTTGGTTTGTGTTTTAAATATCCTACTTGAAACCCCAGAGAAAGCTTAGTACAGGAGAGACCAATTCAATGCGCACAGTATAGGTCTCAGCTGTTGGAAAGGGGTTATGCAGACCATACCGTGGGCAGTATACAACCTAATAGCCCCTAGGAAAGGAAATCTGAACTGTTGTTTACAGTAATGCTTTCCTCTGCCCAGAAGGTAAAGCAAATACTTCTACGTGAATATCAGATGAGCCCATTCATGGGTTGTTTGAAGTAGTAAAGCAGGTCAATTCTCCAAGGCTTGAAATTCACAGAGTGAACAGCTAGATATATCTTCAGCAGACTTTTGAAAAGCAGTTACCATATTTATCAGTATGTCCTGGTCTTGGGGAAAAAAAGCTGTAGACAAGAATGATGACTTAATTAAAAGTTTTTTTCAATGCACGGGGTTTTTTTTTAGTAGTAACAGTTGCCCAAGAAAATAAAGATTGAAAATCACGAAACTGCAGGTGGTGACAAAAATTACACACCTCTAATGAATGTTATCTGTTCAGTTTTGACAATAGCTTTAAAATTCCAGATTCTTTGTTCCTTGTTATTCTGACTGACTTTTTGCATTTCTTTTACTCTGGGTAATGAAGACTGCATACTGGTAATATTCAGTCCTCTGAATTACAACACGTTTTTTTTCCAGTGTGAAAAAAGGACCCTTCCTTTCATTGTCTGTGCAGTTTCACAGAATGGTGGGTGCAGCTGCTTTGGAGAGGACAGTTATGGCACTCTAAGTTAGCCCAGTGTTTTAGTTTTTTTAAGATATGCATATTCCTACATCTCTTTATTTCTCTTTTATCACTGTGCTATACTTTTTCCTCTGTTGTCTTTCATATCACTTCCTTTGCTTCTTTTGAAGCCTCTGTATATTTTTCTCTCACTATCCTATGTGTTCTGCTTCCTCCTTTCACGCTCTGCTGTGCCTTGCAGCTCTACTGCGTATACTTCTATCTTCTTCAGCTGTTTCTTTTTGTCTCTTCCAGATATGCTTCCCCTCCTGAGCATCTGCATGGGAGTCTCAGAGATTCCTTCAGAAATTGAATGGCCCCATGTAGAGAAAAAGTTGGTCTTAAGTAAAAAGCCAGCTCTGTTCTTCCTGAAGCCCAAGAACAGCGGGCAGCGAGCCTTCCCTTGCATCTTCTTCCTCCTGCCATCCATCACTGTTGGTCTTCACAGGAACTGAAGTTTCCCTGTCTGATGGTCTCTGAGCATCCTTTGGCACGTGGGAGGTAACTCTCTGTACCCCGGCTGTTCTTTGTGCGTGTAACGCAGCTTCACGTGCATAAGAAGGGACGTAGTTTGCTCAGACTTGGCAGAGTTCTGAGGAGTGCAGAATCTGTGTCCCTCTGGTGTTATCCCATCACCTCCTCTTCCACCATCTTCCTCGCCTGCTCTCATACTTGGAAACTGTGACCATTGCTGCTGTTGCCTCTTTGGGATTTTGGGCTGTTGTTCGGCACACTGAGAGTTAAGGCAAGGTGAAACCTGCAGCGATGAACGAGAGGGGATGCTGCCTGAGAGAGAAAATACTGTGTTTTGATCCTAAATAGGGTTTTTCTGTGTTCTTGAGCATAGGCTTCTGTGGCACTGTGTTTTCTACCTGGTGTGTTGCAAATCCGGGTGCGATAGCTGTGCTTTCTGCAATCCGTTAAAGCCAAGGGTGTAACCATAGTGGTGAAAGCATGGTACGATGAACTTGACTCGTAAAAGATGAAAGCATTTATCCATCTAGTCCATGTGGCTTCTCTTCATGCCCGTTGTTACCTGTGCTAGTGGAGTTTGGGGGTGGGTACGGTTACCTGTGCTGTGACCATGCTGGAAATTAAGCTGTGGCCGAATGCTTTCAGTTCTCATCTCAAGCGATTTCTGTTCCCCAGCTGTTTCAGCTGCTGCTGGCAACGTTCTAAAGCAGCAACACTGTGAAACTGAGCAAGGTTGTGAATGGAAATGGTGAAAAAGAGGAGCGTTTCCTTTGGCCCTGCAGTCCGACAAACCTGTAAGCAGCAGTGCGTGGAACTATCTATCAGGGCATGGAAGAGAGTTGTGTATTATCTTTTTTTTTTTTTCATTCTGTTCATGTTTTACATGATTTTCAGTGTATCCTCAAGCGTTAGAACTTTTTCGTCCACGTTTCTACCTAGAAAACATAGTTGTAAAGGATGTTTAATGTCAGAGTAATTAAAATGAAAAGCATTGTTCGCTCTCCTAACATTTTGATGGATTTTTGTGCTTTTCATACCCATATAATGAACTGTGCACCAGGCCTTGGCTCTATGTAATCAATTACACTGTGCTCAACTTGGGCAGAGGAGCAATGCCCCTTGAACTGTAGGGGTGAAGAACGTCAGGTGTAAAAACCTCTGGAAAGTTAGCCCAGACTTGGCCTTTGGTAAGTGAAAAAACCTCAAAAGAGTGCTACTGAAGGTCACGCTGATACCCTTATCAAACAAGCAAAAACTTTTAGTTACACTGAATTGTTTTTAACAGGTATGTTGTACGTCTCCTGTAAGGATGATGCTTTGCAAGAGGAGTGAGCTTCAACCTGTCCCTCCTCAGCCCTTCTCCAAACCCCGCTCCGGGTGTGAAGGTCGAAGGGGAACAACTTCTGTCCCCCTCATCCTTACAGGTAGGCGCCGCTTTCGCCCTTCGGGGCCTGCGAGCGAGTTCAGCCCCGCACCTGTGCCCGCAGCCCTGCGGAGGAACCTCCCGCACTCGCTGGAGCTGGAGCCCGGAGGACACCTACCGCCCCCGGGGACACTCGGGGGCTTCCAGCTCCCCACCCACGTTTCACCCACGGGGTTCTGAGAGCGGGGAACGGGGTCGCCTTCCCGCTAGGGCCCAGAACCCGTANAGCAGCTCCCGCTCTGGGTGCCGGTCTCACGGCGCTCCCGCCCCCGCCGGGCGGGCTCTGCCGGGGGGAACCGCTTTCCCTCTTCCCACCAGGCCCCTGTGAACCGCTCTCGAACCGAAATATTACCCCGCGTAAGGAGGGCGATGTTGAAATTTTATTACGGGCGGCCCTTTGAAGCGCCTTTTTTAAAGGGTATGTGGGAAATGAAGAGTTTAGAGAGGTGCCACGCTTACAGATGCGCTTCCTGTAGCGGCAAAGAAAATATCAATGTAGGGATGGTGTAGTGCTGATAACGATGGCTTAATTCTTTGGATAGCAGCAGAGGGTTAGCCGGGGCTCCCACCCACACTTTCTCACAAGAAGAAGGTGCTGTTGGTTCAAAACTTCCCGCTCTCAACTGTCGGGCTGTATTTAAATGCTTTTTTTAAAAAACAGAAAGTGACTTGGATTCCGCTGGTCTTAGTCTCGCTATATTGAGACCCCAAGATATGTTGTTGCTTTATTGCTATTGCTGCTGTAATTATTTCCTGCCAGGACAGTTCCTTTGTTGGAGCATCTGTTGCAATTACTCTCAGGTAGGATGTTGCTTAAAAGGATGACTGGTTTTACATTAATTCCCGTGCTGCTGGTGCATATTTGCATTTTTGTCCTGTTCTTTTTTTTTTTCTTCCTTTCCTCTTTTTTTCCCCCCATGTCTTTATCAAAGACATGCACCTTTCAAGGAAATATTTAANTCTTTTTTTCCCCCCATGTCTTTATCAAAGACATGCACCTTTCAAGGAAATATTTAATGTTAATGTAATTTTAAAAAGTATTGTCTTTAGTTCGTAAGTTTCACTGTAGATTTCCCAGCACTCGTGTGATGCTATAGTGTCTGGGTAGTCAGCGGTCAAGGATGAGTCTAAATCCTTGCCAACTTTCCTCCAAAATGAACCATGACGGAAATACATTATTTTTTTTGTAGTAGAGCCTCCCAGATCTTCAGGTTCTAGTATTTTGGCTTTCTGGAATGTATTGACATTCAGTTAAACATCTTTCCATGAAGGTGAATGCTCATGCGAGTCGCCTGTAGTTTGGGAACTACAAGTTAGCAAAACTTTTGGTTTTCCTAGTAGCTTGGGTTTGATTAGTTGCATCAGCTTGTTTTCCTTGCTCCTGGGGCAAGAAGCAAAGCAAGCAGACGTTGTATTGGAAGTTCAGAGGTGCCGGTGCTGTGCAGCCTTGTAAATTAACTGTATGAAGTTTAATGCTCCAGGAGGAGCGTAGAAGTTGTCGGATTTCAAATGGATCAATGTTTAAGGGGAAACTCGTCTAAATAATTGCCATAAGGATGATTTAAAAAAGCATTCTGCCTTGAGTAATAGTATTCTGCCTTTGTCTTCTATGCGGATTCAATTTTTAATGAATTATAAAATAACTCAGAAATTTAAATGCAAGATGAATAGCATTACAGCTACAAGTATTAGCATCCTTAAAAAAAATATTGGAATAAACATTGAATTCTTAGGCTTGAAAAGTTTGTATTCTAAATAAATTCCAAAATCTAGCTGTGCAGGCTAAGATACAGAAGGGAGAATGCACTTGGCTTTAAAATCACAGCATTCAGCCTGTGGCACCTGCTAAGAAAAATGCATACAGAAAGCATCCTCCCACTGAGTTTCAAAGGGAGGTTTTTGAACCGGCTTGTTCTGAGGAAGGCTGGACATTGCTGTCCTTACTGGTCATCCTGAAGTACTCGTGAACTGCTTGTGGCTGGGAGCAGGCATTGCTCCTGTGCTTCTCCAGGGCTGCAGGCAGGAAGGACACCTGAGGAGCTGCGTTGGCCCCCATGGCTTGGAGGACAGCGGAGGTTCATGGAAGTTATGGATTTAGGCAGTTTTTTCTCTTCCATCTCTTCTTCCCTCTCCTTCTCACCCAGAATAAAACCAGGAGGTGGGAAATGCAGACGACCAGGTATGACTTCTCACCTCTCTGAGCACGGATTGTCCCTCTGCCAAGTACCACTTTATCTGGTTACCCAGGAAAGATCACTGAGCTTTGTGAGTTCTCCAGGTCTTGCAGGATGCAGGTTTGCTCATGAGTAATAAGGGTTTTTCATCACCTTCCTATGTTTTCCTCTACAAAGTGCTGGTAGCCACCTGTTATACCAGTGCTGGCACTCAAAACCTGACGGTCAAGGAGGAAGGCCATCTCCTGTACTAGCAGTCAGGAGGTGTGAGTCCTGCCAGGGCTTACGGCTGGCCACCGCTGGGGGTTTTAGCACACAGTAGGATTTCCGATGGGGACTGTGTCCTTTGTACACCTTCAGCTGGACAGATTCTGCCTTGAAAGTTTGGCTGTGGCGTTTTGACCTTGCATACGTACCATCAGCTCTTAGACTGAATGGCTGGGCTCTGTCTTCCTTAATGGAGAGAACTGGTATGTACCCTTCCTCGGTTGCCCTCTTTGTTGACAGGAACAGGCTAGCAGAATGTCAGAAGGCTTTGCGTGTAGCAGTCCATGGGACTGGCAGAGAGCAGAGCAGCGTGGCGAGGTCCTGAGCTCTGCTGGTCGAGTGGTCTGCGATGATGCTCACAAAACTGCAGATGTCTCGTGTCATGGACCGTCTCCTTAACAAGAAATTGTGTCCTTGGTTAGCTTGAACTTAATGTTGAGGGGGAGAAATGGTTGGGCTGGGCTATTAACAGGAAGAAATAGTTAAAGGCTCAGGAAGAGGAAGGAGTGACAAGGTTTCCATGGGCCACAACAAATGTCTATAGCTCGCCTTAGTGTCTTTGGGCCCTGTACCATTTTGGAGAAATGGAGGGTGGAAAAAAAAGTAAAAAAAATATCAAGGTGAATATCGTTCCTTGGTTTCCTTTCTTCTTTACTTATCTTGAACTTAGTTTTTTGTGACTTCTGTGTCTGCTCTTGTGGCTTTCATTCTATCCCTGGCCCTGGAGTGCTCATTACAGGCAGGCATTGAAAGGGCAAGTAGCAGATGTATCTGCTTCCCTTGTGGAGGCATGAAAAAATACAGAACCCGACTGGGTGCTAGGGATCCTCCGTTGTTACCTTAGGATCTGCTTGCAGCAGGAAGCTTTTCAAAAAGCTCACCTGATGCCGTTGCTGCCGGTTCCAGGGCTGTGACAGCAGCTGCCAACACTCTTCACTGTGCCATCAGCTACCTCTGTTTCGTATATTTCTGTTTCAAGCTTTCCATTATTGCTATACACCAATGAGCCTGAACATGCATGGTGTCAGCAAAGAGAAGTTGCCCCAAGTCCACCTAGTAAGCTGGGGCAAGGCATGGCTGCCGTATAGAGTTTCCTTTGCACCTGACTTGGAGGGGAATGGCAGCAGGTGACAGGTTCTTGTGTTCTGTTTGCAGCTCCGTTGTCTTCCCTTGGGTGTTTTGGCTCGTCCCTGGCAGGTTCTCCACTGCCTGCAGCTTATCTGGGCTGATAGTGGGTGAGTGTTCAGAAGGCACAACCGCTGCGTATGGCGGGTGGCCAGGGTTGTGTGGCAAGAAGCAGGATGTGGACACCTGCGGGTGGGAGGGAGAGAGCTGATGTGGGGATCCCAAAACTCCTGTGGAGCCATATGAATCCTGACCTTGTCAGTTTTCTCTTAACTGGGCATAGAAACTAGGGTAGCCTGAAGAGGTAAGGGCTGGTGAACATCTGGATGCTGCCGACTTGTGCTTTTGAAGTTGGCCTAATAGCTCTCAAGTACAGTACCTGAATCTCCCTCTTCATGTTCTAGTTGTTATTTCTTGGTTGATATTTTCATATTTGCATCTGGTCCTTCACTTTGGAATAGGATGAAGCACTGATTTTAAAACACTTCATAGATTATATTTTTTTGGGCAGGAGGAGGCGATCCAAAGATTCTTGTTTCAACAAGACAAAAATCTAGAAACTCCTTCAAAGTCTGCAATTTCTGGATGTTGATAATCCCATGAAGCCTAAGCATAATACTTGTGCTGTAGGAGCTAGGCCAGTAGGGGCTAAATAATACATGGTTGCAACCTTTTATATCCCGGTAGTGTCCTCTTTTTAGCGGGTTTATCAGGATGTATTGTTTGCAAACTTCTCTCTTCACAATGGGCAACACCAGGCAACTTTTCTTCTGAGGAGGAGTCAGCAAAGCTTTGGCAGACTTGAGGAGCCAAGTCAAACTTAAAAAACAGTGAGTAAATGTCTTCTGCTGTAACCAGTAGAAATTTCTGCTGCTCTGTAGGACTTGATTTTGCTTTCAGGACTGAATGTGTCTAGCAATACAATGCCTTCATATCATTAAATGCATAGCCCTGTAGGGATTATGATTTAAATCTTGGCAGAAGATATAAAGCTAACTTCTAGATTTATGGTTTTCACAAACAAAACAGATGCCTTCTGAATACCGAAGCACTGAAATATGATGCTCAGTAAAATTAATGTTAAATGCTGTTCAAATTTTACAATCAATTGGAGTGTATTGCAAAGAATTACAGCAACAGATTGGTGAATAGTAAACTTCTTTTTTTAATCCTTAGATGAGAGAGAATGTGAGCCTGACTTCTGTTGTTTTTGCAGTATTTAAAGGACCCATCAGCTTGTAGCAGTAAAAAAAAAAGTGTCATCCATACACAAGTGACAGCTGCAAGAAATACTAATTATATTTCGGTATTCTTTTTCCAAAGATGCTGATAAAGTAGGTAAGCTCATGAGTTATTTTGAGTACTCTCTCATACTAGATTTTTTCACGTTATCTTAGAGAGCCAAGTGTTTGTCAAGCTTGTGCTTAGTGGGTAGGATTGTATGTTACAGTTTTGCTGTAAGTTGCAAAGCTTATGATAATTATCAGAGATTAATAATTGGTACTCCCCTAACCACTTAGATAAAAACCGAAAGGCAAGTACTTTTTTTGGAATTCTTTTTGCATGAAGGTACTTCACTGAAAACTGATGATTTCAGAAGAAAAATGTGTATAACTTGCAAAGTTGAAAAGAACACAATAGATTTTTCTAAGTGGTTTGCTATTCGAATTGTCAGGATTAAGGTCTGTCTTGCCATTTGGGTCACCTTTAAAATGAAGTCCACTAATGGGTCTTTTCCACCAGTGTCTTGGGGTGGAAAAGAATGGTGGATTGAGGTGGAATGTCTCTGATCACTACTGAAACAGGGTAAAAATGGCAGCAGATTCTTATTGTTAACGGGCAAATCTAGGGTGTCTTAAGGCTGGAGAACTCGTGAAGCTCCATGATTTTACTGGGACAATTTGCTGAACTGAGATCAGTCAGATATTATGATGGCACTTGCTTGTGTTTGCAGACCTCTTCAAGCTCATGCTTCCAGTTCGGTGGAGGCAGAGAAGATGGCTTCTCTAGGAGCTGCCTGGGAAATCAAAGTTCCTTGTGTGGATGTCCAAGCTAGATTAACAAGTGGGTGAAACAGCATGTCCTGGTTGGCACAACACCTGAAAACTTTCACTTGCAGCTTGCCAAGTGCAGTTGCCATCTAGTTTGAGTGGAGCCCTCAAAGCCAGGTCCAGCTTACTGCTTGGTGGTGTATTACTAGACAGACGGCTTGGGGTGGCTGATGGTGTGTGTTGATGGGAGTAAGTGTATTCAGAACACCTTTATATATGGCTTGCGTACTAGCCACTTGACAAATATCACATGGTTTTGGTGAGAGTTTCCACAGTATCTGTGTAGACAGAAGTTGATACTTCCATGAAGGTTTCGCTGTCCTCTACAAGAATTTTTCTTTGCTCAGTCCCACCTAGAGCAAGGTGGTAATCAGTGTTAAAATTCAGTGTTAAGCCCTTCTTTGCCCTTCTGAAATAAGTGAAAATCCCTCCAACAGAGTAGCTAACGTATTCTTTTAGAGGAATTCAACCTTCCGTTGGTCCCCATGTGAACACCAAGGGAACAAGTGTCCCATTGTGAAATTAATCTGGATTCATTGAGTTGGTTCTCCTCTTCACAGAGATTTAATAGGGACTGATCTTGTCCTTTATTAGAAGTCTGCCAAGACACCAGTTATGCTTATAGCATCTCTTGGTTTAAAATTAAGATTTACAGTTCGAACACTCTGTAGGTTTCAGATTTCTCTATAACAGTTTAATAGTTCAGTAGTGTTCCAGAAATGGTAAATGCAGGGTACTGGCATACCTTCTGGTCCTTAGAAAGCTCTGCGCTGTGTGTGTATATGGCTGCAATGTGCCAAGCAGCTACCTCGCTATTTAAAGAATTTAACTCCAGTGAGTATTAGGAGTATACAGCAAACTGGAAGAGGGTGTCATGTATAGATTCAGTGCCTTTTTCAGTGCAGTAGGAATTGTCTTTGTCTTGAAAATGGGGAAGTATCACTTTGGCTCCTCTGAGGTACTATTTCACTGCTATCAGCTGAGTCCTCTGCAAATACTTGAAGCTCCTTCATGAAGCAACTTGGGTCCTGGAGAACTCTTAAGTCAGATCATCTTATCTGTAGACAGTCCTGGAACTGTCCAACTGCTCAGACAGGAGAGCAATCAAGCCCCAAGTAATGAAGTTGCAAACAACAAAGATGAGATGGGGAAATGCTGATGGGAGATGATCCCAGTTGCTGAAAGATGTGGGCCAAGGACAAGAGCTAGATGTTCTCACAATATCAAGTAAGACTCTGCATGTGGAATGTAGCATTGGCTGGGAATCCCATCTGCTTACTCACAGTAAACCCAAAACCTCTTGGGATTCAAGTGCAATAAATACACTTTAAATTTGAATAGAAACAGTAGTGCCATCTTGGAACTATGCCTAAAAAACATCTATGACCTGTCAGTTATTTATAGCCCCTCCAAGAATCAATGCAATGTCCAGATTTTCATTAGATGGTTGGTATGGATATCTGTTGTTTGCTATAAATAAAAGGTATACTACCTTGCAACTGGGACAGTTATATTTTTTCATGAGAGTTCTACTATAACTGTAAATGACATGGATATAAACATATTCTCAAGTAACGATGCTCAACTGTGCGTGCAGTTGAGGAGGACCCAGTTCTAAAACGTGGGCCTGTACTCTGTGAAAAGGCATCAGCACTATGGGGGCCCAGTTGCTAGTCTGTTAAATAGAGATATCCATCTGGCCACCAAAATGCATTGATGCACAGCTAGCCCCCAACATCTTGGCTAAGACTTACTGATCAAGCAGTGTGTGAAACTTGGCTTCAGATTTTTGCATTTTTAGCACTTTGTGTCTAGTTCCTGCAGGAAGGGAGGGAGAGAGGACGTTGTTTAGACTCTTCAGAAAGTTATGTGGTGTCCATTATTCCAGGCTATTTGAAACAATGGGTTGTCAGACCGTGCTCCATCCTGCCTAGATGAGATATCTTCATCCCTTTCCTGGCTCCCTCTGCTTGAAAAGGCTGTGCCTGTACTGGGCGTCTCAGGAGCTGGTGCCTACGGTTAGCACAGAGCCTCGCTAGGGAAAGGTTGGAGTTACTGGAGGCAGCAGCCTTCGCTGGGGCTGCACACCCCTCGAGTTGTGGTGCATGGTGGTTTTAAAAGCTGCTCACAGCAACCCAGGCCATCTGGGAAAGGGTAATGCTAGTGAAGCAGTGCTATCAGCTGGACAGTGATGTCTGCGAGTAAGGCTAGTCCCTGGTTTTGAGAAGGTGAGATGTGGGCAGACATCCGAGGCTGCTGAAACCTTAAAAGTTGTAGGTCGGAGTCTATGAGAATCTGTAGTGTGGTGTTTGTGCAGCTGGCAAAAGTGCAGTCAATCTCTTTATAAAGAACATGTGGGTATAATATGATACTGTATTTTATTTAGCCTGTCTGTATTCTGTTATAGGTTTAAAACATATTGGGATTATGCCCTTTAAACTTTTCTCCTGCCCTGGAGATTAATAAATGCCATGTCTGTGGGCAAAGCAGGGTGTCTTTCATTGGAACTCAAAATTGAGCATCTCGTTGTGGTATCTACATGCTAGACACTGGTCCTGAGCCATTGCTGCAAAGACCCATTGGTACAGAAACTTCCCTGAAACAGAGGGAAAGGGTGCAGAGAGGGATTTCTGAGATATGTAATTATTTGGTTAGTGAAATGGCATGTGGACAGAATGTCTTGGTTAAGGGCCTGCGTATGTGGTAAGTGGTTCTGGTTGCTGCCATCGCAGTGTTGATTACGGGTTGGTCATTGCTGAATTCCTCTTCCATCAACTAAAAATTTACTTCCAAAGGCTGGAATGATTTGTCATATAGGATAAAATGCTTTGTGGATGTAGTGTACAAGCTGAACAACTCAACATGACCTATGCGGTGTATGCGAGCCCTCTGTCCTGCTTGTCTGGGAAATCTAACAGTGATCAGAGAGATTTTCCCCAGAAGAGCCACAAACAGGCAATCTTTGTGGCTTCCTAGAAGATCGCTTGTCCAAAGTCAATTGTATTTGATTTAAGAATAGAAGTTAGAGCTCATCATTGGGAGCCTGTGGTGAGGTAACCTCGGATGGCTGCCAGATCTTAATTGTAGCTTCATTCCTGAGACAGTGAGGTGCACAGCTAGCTGTTGACTCTAGATTGGGCTGTCATCTTGGTTTCCTCACCTTCAGTACAGAAATCTGCAGTAGACATCTAGGAAAGCTCAAGTACCAAGTGAGGATCATGAGGAATAAGTAGTTCTTGTGCATGCTGTACAGTCCGTAGTTCATCTGAAAACGTACAACCCCAACATATTAGTCGGGTTATGTAAATCATGTAAAAGTTAAGTCACTTTAGCATCAGGTTTACCTATCGTGTCTTTCACAGTATTTCATTAATGCTTTCTGCCTCTTTAGCACTCTTTTACAGTCACTCTACAACATAACGCATCTTGATATGATCACTGCCTAAACATTCGATGTCTCTAATAATGTTCATTCTGCGTCTGTCTTATTCAGTCCTGTAATGTGTTTTGTAACTTCTAAGTGACCTGTTCCATGGGACTTAATAAATGGGGTTGAAGAAGAAAAAAATGTATTTTTTTACAACGTGCCTTTAGAGAGAAAAACTATTTTCAAAGCTCTTGCATGTATTAGTAGTATTTGGCCCTTTGTTGTCAAGCCATCCTAAATAGTCAGGCTCAGAAACTTAAAACCAATATTCCTTCCTAGATGCCATTCAGTTTCCTACTGAAACATCTCCTTTAAAACTTGGTCTTACCTTGTAACTGCCTTAAAAGCTATCCCTTTGTTTTGAGTAGCTCAGAGAAAGAATCGAATTTGTTTAGGAACAGAGAGCACTGAAACATTACTGTTGTTTTAAAACATTTTTGTTGTTAAAACTGTTCACTTACTGATTTGGAACGTGAAAGTCATTTAGCCCTGTATTAGTCCTTGGTGTTAAAGTGAACTTTACTAAGGTGGGCAACGTACCTGATGCAGGCACCCCTTGTTTTGAAATAAACTGCACTTACCCTTCTTTGAAAGCAGCTTTTGAGTTGGGTCTAATGCAGTCAGTTCTTGCTTGTATTTTATTTTAGGAGCAGGAGATCTCTCTTCATTTCCTCATTTTGCTTCCCAGCAGTTCCAAAGAGCTGTTGTGTTGGAAGCCATGTAATTGAAGTGGTGGCTTGACAACTTCAGCTTCAGATGTAACAGTATATGGAGTATCTCCATTGGAACATACCTGTTGGCTAGTTCATCTCAGGAAGTTCCTTATGGATGTTCGCCTTCAGAAATGGCCTCAGGCTTGTCTTATGTGGTAGAAGTTTAATGGTGGAAATTGCCCTTATGGTGGGATGCTTTTAGTGTACATTGGTGTTCAGTGCTGCTGGATGAAACCCTGAGCTTCAGTTGGCAGCACAGCCTTACGTTAACAACAGTGTGGTTTCCTTAACACTATTCCCTGAAATACAGAGAAACCCATGTAGGTGCCCTCAAGTACAGTGGCCACCTGTACGTGGCCACCATATCTCTGCCATCTCCACACAGCATCTTCTTCATGTCTCTGGTGAGGTTTTGGTTCTCCGTCTGTAGTTACAGATAGAGGTATCTGTAGATATACCTGAAGAGGTGTCTGGAAGCTCTCTTGCAGAGGTGTCTGCTCCTCCTCCTAACCTGTGTTTCTTGATTCTTGGGTTGGATGCTAAACACAGCTACAGCTTAGAAAATTTGAAGTGCATTATAACTATAACCAAGATAAGCTGGATTTCCTTAGCTGGTGGTGCTGGGACAGCAAAGATTTACAGTGGAGGTATATCAGGTTTGAGCAGCAAGTGGAATTTTAATAGAAGGCATCTGGTTTTCGATGGCACACACTGCTGCTGTGCCTAGGTAGAGGCTGTTCTGCGTGGTGGCTGCCTGAGCTTTGCAGGGGTGACGCTGGGCACTCCTTCTGGAAGCACAGTTCCTGGAGCCCCTGTTCCAGGAGAAGGAAGGTCACCGGAGAGAAAGTGTTTGGATCTCAATGAGAAGTCGTCAAGGTGAGAAGCTATAGCGTGGCTCCTTCTGTGTAGCTTTGGAGGGAGCCGAGCTGGGTTTCAGTTATTGGTTCCTTCCCCTCCGGCCTTCCTGCAGGATTGCAGCCCAAGGAAGGTCTGCCGGGAACAAAAGGCTGAAGTAGCTGGTTTTATTTTAGCTGCCCTCTCTGGCAGTCAAGAAAAAGAAATAACTTTCCAAAGGATGTTTTTGGCAGGACAGGCAGCATATCTGGAGATGGAAGTCTCAATTCATTGTATAAGGGGCTGTTAATCTGCAAGAGACACCTGAGTCCTAAAGTGAAGCATGTCAGAACTAATCCCTGCTGGTAACTGGTCACTTTGTGCTTCTGTTTCTGATCTGAAAATAGGGACAGCCTTATAGCCCCAAAGGGATTGTGCCTTACTTTTACTGTCAAAGTGCCCGAGTGGTGAGAAAGTCTTTCCTGTTCTCGGAAACAACTTCAGTAAAACTTATCAAACTGTGTATCCTCTAAATGGTGCTTTTGTTCTGGAAATGCTGCCCAAAAGAGGGCACCTTTACAGTTATGAAGATGTCCGATTGCTGTGCAGTAACTGCAGTTGGTGGCCCAAACTGACCAGGAAACTGACCAATGGGCAGCAGTGCACGGATCCCTTGTTTTGCTTTGTCTGCAAAGGCTTTTGCTTTACCTATTAAACTGTCTTTATCTCAACCCATGACTTTTTTCTCACCTTTACTCTTCTGATTCTCTCCCCCATCCCACCGGGGGAGAGTTGAGCAAGTGGCTGCGTGGTGCTTAGTTGCCAGCCTGGGGTTAAACCCTGACTAGTGACTTTAGGCAACTTCATCTGTGGATGCTCTCACCAAGAATAAGCCTAAAGTTATCTTACCATGTTCTGATGAAGTATGGGTGTCTGTGTATTGACTAACCCTGTCACTAGGGAGAAAGCTGATTTAGATTTCAGGGTACAGTGCTGTTGGGGATCATTGCAGTCATGGCAAAATGTAAAGGACCTACTAGGGCTTATTAATATTTGTGGTGGGGTTTTTTTGTTCACTTTTTTAAAAAAGCTGTTCATGAATTTACATATGAACTGTATTGTATTTACATAAGCTTGCTAGCTCTGTGGCTCTTGAGTTAATTTTCTGTCGATTGGAGTCTGCTGGAAACTCCTTATTCAAGTGACTGGAGGATGGGATACTCTTCAGGCAGGGTCTCCATCTCTGGCTAATGCTAACTTGAAACTTCTGTACAGCAGTGCAAAAAAACCCACAACCCTATAACGGAGTTGACTGGTAATGATGCTGTTTCTGGTATGCAGTGTATAATTCAGAGAAGTAGAAATTGTGCTTCTGCCCATTTGCCTTAAAAACCAAATGTAATGAGTAGTGACAGAATATCCATATACGTGAAAACAAAACACTTAATGCATTCCAAATCTCTAAAGGAATTAAATGATAAATTTATATGTGCCTTTTCAAAGAGTAAAGCTAGCGATGGCATTTTAAAGCAAGCTTAGAAAAGAAAAGCCTAGAACTTCCATTAGCAACACTTCTGCCATCCTGAGTGTAGACATGGAGCGGAGAGAAATGCTGTTGCTATCAAAATGTGTGGTGTCATCAGCTTGCTTGCTTCTCCTAGAATCTGCATAAGGATGTGATGTGAGCAAGGAAAAAAAAAAACAAACCCAACCCTTTTTTGACTGATGATAAATTGTATGCCATGAATTACCGTCTAAATAAGATCGTATTGTACATCAGTATAAAAAGCAAAACAGAAATCTGATATGTTTTCTGTGATTCCAGGTATTCACTGATCAAATTAAAAGACCCATCTGTACCTAAATGTAAACGTAGTCAAGACTTCAGGGGAGGAGGAGAAAAGCTGAGTTGTCAGATGGAGTAACAGTCTGTTTCTGGATATGTAACTGTCTTGTGCATCTGCCCCATCTAGTAAAGGCTTCTTGAGAAAGGAGGGAATCACTCCAGATGCCGCTCTTGCAATCTCAGTTTGTGTGTGCTGTGTAACTGACAATATGTTGACGTTACAGAATTTTATACCAAGTTTTGTGTTGTCTTGCAATATCCTCTTACGCTTTTAGATGTGGAGGATGAAAAGCTGTTTCTAAGCATGTGGTTATAGCTTGATCTTTTTTTTTTTTTTAAACCCAACTCATGGAGCTTGTGGCTTTCCCTGTTGTAGTGATTTAAACTCAGACACAAGCAGTCTTTTAGGCTGTATTGTACAACAATATTTTGGTAGCTTCCAGACTAACCAGGTAGTAAAAAGTTTATTCCATTGATGCAGTCTTATTTTACACTAGGAAATATCATAAGTGTGTATGGAAGATCTGGAATTCTTCAGGTATAACTTTGAAGAAAGTTAAATGTAATCCTCAAAAAACGTTAAGGTACTCCTATTTATGTATCTTGTGTTCTCCTGTAACTTCCCCCTTTCTTTTATGCAAAAGGCCTTTGAGTGAGGTGTTTAAGGATGGTGGTTTTAGTGGTGGACTCTGCAGCAGCCGACCAGCAAAAGGCAGGGTGCTCTGTAGCTCCCTTGAAGGATCTGAAGCCGTTGAGATCAGGGATCCAGCTGGCGTTTGTGACTCTGGATTTTCCAGAGCCTAGCTCTTGGGGGGCTGGGGAAGAGGAGGAGGCAGCATTGGTAGCTGAATGATTTCCAAATGCAGGGAAAATGGGATTGTATTGTGGCATCTGCCTGATTCTCCTTAAGCTCATTTTAATTTGAAAGCTTTAGTAAATGTACTCATTGTTTGTTAACTGTTTAATTGTTTCTAGTCACAGCTGATGGGGTGGGAGAAAGGTGGTAGGAGTTGGATCCTGCTAGGCTGTCATAGCTGTAGGTTTGAAAGGAAAACAAAAAAGCAAGGAAACAAGGCAGAAGAGTTGTCTTCCCTCCCCCATTGCAGTATCCCTATTTGGCTGTAAGTTGCTTTTATTAAAACCATGTGTTTTAATGCTTTTGGACAGACCCTTGACAGAGGGGCATCTTCAGTCTTTCACTGGAGACCACTGCCCTCTGAGGTGGATGGCCTTGATATAGGCAGGTGAACTGGTATTATTTGGGCTGCAGTTCCCATTGAAGATTTTCTTTAAACCCTATATTACTTTACCTGTAAATATGTGCCTAATTGTCTGGAAAGTGAAAATGTATAGAGGCAGCCAAGTCTAGTAGTGGTGATGAATTTTGTAGGTTGAAGAACTGCTTAAAAGGTTACTGTTAAAGTAATCTCAGAGCATGTGGGGAGTGTGCCCATTTTTTCAAGTCCAAAATATCTTTTTGACTCGAATGATGAAGTGCTTTGCAGTTTGCATCGTGTATGCACACAGTGTTTTGATGTGCCATGTGCAGAGTAAACCTGATGTACATTTAGCTCTTACATTTCTTGGTGGCTGTTCCTAGGAGCAAGAAACTAAATATTATGTTATCTTATCAGTGTGGTCAAGTTATTTCTTCCACAGAAGCATAGGAAAGCCATAATATCCCTTAATTTCTAACACTCTGGATGTTTTCCTCCAACAGGAACTGTTCTTATCAGAAGCAGTAATGGCCAACTAATGCTAGTATCTCAACAAGCAATAGCTCGAGCACAGAGTGAGCCACAAAATAACACAAGCGTGAGACCATCTGTACCGACCAGCACACCTGCAATCAGAATACATGCTGTACAGGTAACTTCTCTCATAGCTTTCATTTGACATGGCTGTATGTTATGTAGTTATAACAGGGTTTGCAAGTAAGTTATGGAGGGTTAAATAAACATTTGAACGCTTTCTCAACAGCATGATGGTGTTTGGGTTTGAGCGTAAACATCACTGTGCTTTGTTTTCTCAGCTTGAAAAAAACCTGCTAGCTGTTACATATGGTATAGTTCAAATTAAGGAATTCCTCTCTGATGATGATGTAAAAGGTTTTAAGAAAAAAAAACAAAAACAACAAAAATCAACCAACCAAACAAAAAACCTCTCAGCAACCCAAACAACCTACTTAAATAGTGACTGGTAGTAATTGTCACCTTGCGATCACCTGGTGGGATACCTCTCTGAAGTCAAGTGAAGCTGAGGACCTTTCCCATGTCCCCAGGATGTTCCTCCTTCCCCGAGCTCTGCTGACTTTTTGCTTCCATCTCTTGTAATAGTCAGCATGCAATGGTGAGAGTGGGTACAAAAAAAGTAGCAGTCTGCATGGGTTTTGCCAACATGCTCATCCTTCAACCATTTTATTCTGATTAGGCATTATGTCTAAATGTCTCCAAATCTGTTCTTGAGTATTAAACTGGTAGACAAATACCTTTTGGAACAGTGTTTAAACTGCATGGGCTACGTGAATGATGCCTGTATTGTTACTTTAAGGGTTGGCATCTTGGTTCATATCGGACAAGAGCGGGTACTAACTTCAGTGTCTGTTTTGTCATTGACTTGTCTGACAACTGTTCTCTCCATGTGTTTAATTATTTATTTTATTTTACTTAAGAACTCTGGCTCCCAGTTACTGCAAAAAGTAGCAACTACTTCTGTGAAACCATTATCTCAAACAACAAATGTTGTGGCTTCTACTGCTCAGCCACCTGCTGTAATACAGGTAGGTGGCAAGCTTTATCGTGAGGTGGAATAAGTGACAGAGAGAACTGAAGAAAGTTGGAATACATTCTTGTTATTTCTAACTCTGATCTGGTTTTCACTGAGCTGTTAACTTTTTGTCCTCATGATAAATTCTTTCCTGAATGTCTTTTTTTTTTTTTAAATGCATAATTTAATTATGCTTCTGCCAGTGTGTGTCAGCTCATCTTCTCTCACTGCAGTAGAAAAAGCATTTTATTATAAAATAAATAGTTCAGAGAGTCATTTCCAGTGCTTTTATAGCCTATGACACCGCTTCTTCAAGCTCTAGCTGAAGCTTTTCTGGGAGATGGAGGCTTCCCAATTCTCTGTCCTTTTTGGGTTCCTTGATTCCTTAAGGGGCAAAAAAAAAGTACACCTGTGATGATGTTGAGGGGGAAAATGAGCTGTCTGCACCAGTCAAGCTGTTTTTCATGTCTACATTTTTTCCCCTCATTAAAAGCTGAAGGAAGGTCATAGCTGAAGACCTCTGTTCTCTAATTAAATTTGGCAGACAAGTTCCACAGATATGACTGTAAATAGACAGTGGTTGGAAATGCCTCATTATTTTTAGCTGCTGTTTTTTGTCTTATTTCCTAGGTCTTATTTATCTTCTTCCAGATAAAAATGCTGTAGGACTCTTCTGTTCTAGGACTTGCTATCTGTAGGATATGAGACTTCTAGACACAGTTTTTCCTGTGCTCTTGCAGACCAGAGTTCTGGATAAGCACATGTGATGAAAAGAAAACTGCTTCTTTCTGCCACTAAATTTTTCTGTTCTTCTCAATACCTAGAGGAGAAATAGAGAAGAAGTCTGGCTTGTACATATCTTCTTCTGTGAACAAGAGCTTGAAGGAGACTGCGCTGTAGTGATTGACCAAGCACTCAGTAAATGAGCAGGATCAGTCATTCAAAAAAAACCACACTGGATGTGTGTTTTTGACCTTGAGGGTGTTTGAAGGATTGGAGGATATGTTCGCTGGCAGCAGTAACTAGCAGTCTGACTTAAAAATTTGTCCTCCTGCTGTTCTTCTGTATCAGCAACTGAAAACTACTCACAGCTCTGTCTGTGATCTTTTCTCTCTTCCTTCTCACTACAGATGGATATTGTTGGGGCTAAAGGGGAAAACCCAGAAGCCTCTCTTAATATACACTTTCTATTTTGCTCAGAATGGAAACAACATATGCTTGAACAGTAACGGGTATTCTTTCCCACTTTTATTTTGGAATACTAGCTTGCAATCCACATGCTTGTGACTTCTGCATAGAGATCTTTAGAATATAAAGGCAGTAGTCATCTACTACACTGTCCTTGCACTGGGGAGAAGAGACGAAGGTAAAGATTTCTATCATCTGATGGAGGAAGCTGCCTGCATCCTCACATTCTTATGTGGATAAACATTGACATTCATCATGCTATTAACTTCTTTTTTTTTTTTTTTTAACTTGCATCTGCCTTTGACTTGGTTCTTTTGTACTTTTTCTTTCAATTTTGATGTAGTCAGTTTAACTTATGTTCTTCTGAGATAATTAAAGAGGTAGATGTGGAGTATTTTTTGTAAGCTATATTTTTTTTTTTTAGTTGTAGAATCTTGAACGCTTCTAATGTTGGATTTAAACAGCAGGAACGATGACTCTAGGAAAAAATTAAAACTGTAATACAATACAGAGTAAATAGGTATAATATGAATACATCCTTCTATATTAGGGCTACTTCATTCCTCATCCCGGGGTTGAACAAGAGAAGAGTGCTGACGAGTGAGTCTCTGTTTAAGGTTGCAGGAACTGTCTGGGAAAAGAAAGGAAGAGCCCTTGGGCCTGACTGCCTTTGCAGACATTTCTTTCATTAGTCGTAGAAAAACTTGCTGGTGTTGATCTTGACATTTTTTTGGGGTCACAGAAGAGGAGTGTTGGTGTGGAAGTATGATGTCATCACAAAAAGCAGGAGACAGTGGAGAGGAATAATCCTTGGCTTGGTTGTGTATCTCCTGCCCCGTGCGCGGTACAGCTTGGAACACTGCTATCTGCAGAACTCTCTCTAGTTACTGACTCCAGAATTATTCTCCTCATCTACAAAAATATTTCCATTTGTTCTCGTTCCTGAATGTCTTTAAGCTCTGAGGTTAGACAAAATACCTGCACGCTTTTATTTTTTACCTTCTTCCCAGATGGGTTAACGAAGCTGCAAAGTATCTAATTAGCATCATGCTGGGGCGCTTTCATTTAGATGCAGAGCGCTTCTTCTCTTGAAATGACTGCAAAATATGCAGGATTAATGCCATTTTTTGTGGCGACTGTTTCTCTGTTGCTCGAAGTGAGAATGAGAATTGTCAGTAGTGAAAAAGGTTGAGGGCAGATGACAGAAGTTAATTCCCATATATTCATCTTCCTGGGAAAAGGGTCCAGCAGACCTCCTGTTGTTCCCTCCCTCGGCTGATAAAATGCCGGTCTGGTCTTGATGTGTAAACACACTGGAATTTGCAAGAGATCAGCTCCCGTGAACCTCGTGTTTTCAGGTTTTAAAAGCCCAGGGCACTGCAACTTGACAGATCTGTACTCTGTCCCCTTCCGTCTTTCCTCCCGTCCATCTGTTTGTGGGATTCTCGTGCCCAGTTTGCCTCCCTATGGTCTTAGAGCTGTTGAGCCTCATCCTTGGAAGAGGCAGTGGTGGTGGCAAAGATCCTGCAGAGAGCTATTAAAGTGTTACCAACAGTGGGAGTCTAAGCTGGAAAGCTTTCTGGTAGCTGCCTGCTTCTTTCATGTCAAGCTGGCGGCAGCTTGGGCTGGGGAGGGTTGGGGGGACCCAGGAAAAAAATAATTATTTATAAATAAACAGCAGAAGTGCGAGTGTTTTGCTTCAGCTTTAAATGTTTGCTCGCTCATTTTCTCTATCCTGAAACACTTAAAAGCCCTTTAATATTCTAAATTGTGCCTGTCCAACTCTGATTAGTTGTTGGTTTATCCATGGGTAGGGTAAGTTGGGCTCTTGTGCTACCATTTTAGCATTAGTTCAATTAGCAAGTATTAATTTGTGATTGCTGGTATAAACTGTGGTGATTAAGTGTGTTAAGAGTCAGTGAAAGCAATTGTGTATCACAGATCTGAACCTAGAATTTGGTTTATGAAACCAGAGGTTCCCTTTCTCTTAAGAGGTTTGGAGGAAAAACGACACCCAACTTCAGGTTTCAAATGCCAACCTCAAACTTTTGCTTGTTTCCGTATCCTGCAGGTTCAATCTGGCTTTTTAGTTTTCAAGTTCAGAAATGAATAGTCGTGGGTTTTGTGGAGGCAAAGTCTTTTACTCATATTGTATTCTGTTGTATCAGAACAACTGTGTTGCCTTTTTTGAGTGTGGTGTGGGGTTTTTTGTTGGGTGTTTTTTTCTTTTTTTTCCTTCTTTCTTTAAAATCTGCAGTAGAAGTACTTCAGTCTAGCAGCTTTTCCTCTGGAAACTACTATTTAGCCTGGTCTGGAAAGGAGAGAAGCAATTGCATTCTTATTTTTCCCCTAAACCTTCATTAGTCTCCTGTTGGCTGGATCTTCTGAATCTGTCGGTAAATTCTAATGAGATCTTAAAAAGAGGTCTTAAAATAACTGAATTTTGTGAGGGTTTGTGTCTGGGCAGAGGAGAGGGAGATCCAAATTGCTGCCCACAGTGAAAAAGCAGGAAGAACCTGTTAGGTGCATTTGCTCAGCTTCTGCTGGCACATGGATCCTTCCAAAGTGGACGTGGCATCTTTTGCCTACTGCATGCGTGATGGGAAGGGTAAGGGATATTGCAATTGGGAGAGGAGCTGCAGGGGAAGAAAGGAAGAAAAATAACCACCTAAGGTCATATTTATTTTCAGATGACTTTCACCTGCCTTAGCATTGTCCAGAATTCCTCAGTCTTAGATTCTGGGAGTCTGGCAAAGTTAATCTGTTGGTTTCTTCGACAGAGTTTTACCTTTCTATCTTCACTTGGAAGTTTCAGGCAGTGCTTTGGTCTGGGTGAGCCTTTGCCATTTCTTCCCCCTGCCCTTGATTTAAAACCAGAATTATGGCTGTGGGGGTTCTGTCACTTCCTGTATTAAATAAAGCCTCTCAAAGCAAAGAAATTCAAACTTTAAAAACAAAGATACAAATTGTTTATTGACGTTTTAAATAGTACTGTGGAAGGGAGGGTGCTGCCTTGTACGCTAACAGAATACAATATGTTTGTCACGTTAGCCTTTGGTTAAAAAGTGTTAATTTTTCTTTTCAGCCAGCAGCTGCAACAGCTAGTGTTACTACAGTTACTGCTGTAAAGCCTTCGAGTACTGGAACACCTGTAAAACTTCCAGTTACAGGACCACCTGCACAAGCGATCTCCCAAAAGGCAGTCTCTGTGAAAGCAGAGGGCACAACAGTAGCACAGACCAGCGCTTCTACAGTAAGGGGAAAAAAAAGTTTTTAATTAAAAATTAACATTCTCTATATTCATCAGAGGTTGGAGAGCCAATGCAACATCTAACAGCCTCCTCTTTATTTCCGTGCTAGGAGATGCTAGAGAATGTGAAGAAATGCAAGAATTTTCTTGCTACACTCATCAAACTGGCATCGAGTGGACCTCAAACCACTGAGATGGGGCAAAATGTGAAGAATCTGGTGCAAAATCTATTGGTGAGACTCTTTTTTTCTTTTAAACAAAGTCCGTATCATTTGTGTATCGTTTTTGACACTGATTTCATCATAGTTTTGTTCCTTGTCTTTTTTTTTATTATTTTTAAAACAGCTGAATAGCTTGCTTTGTGGCTGAGTACATCTGACCCTCTTTAAGTCTTACATTATTACAACTCTTATTTTAACTGGATCCCATGCTGTATTTTTTGCCCCTGACATTCCTGTTTCATTTTATGCACACAGGTAACTGACAGCAGGAGGAGCTGGTAGTGTTAACGCAGCTTCTGGGGCTGAGCTGCTTTTTTTTTTTTCATGCTAGTGTAGTTTTGAGTCCTCGATGGCAAGAGTATTACTGTGGAGGTTGTAACGCCGCGCTATGTCCATGCTACTGCTTTACTCCAAGGCAGAACTGACTTACAGGTTGACAGTGAAGCTCCAGTGGAACGAGCATGACGTTATTGATGTCTTTAGACCATGGGATGGAGGAAACAACGTTGTGGCTGCCAACCTCTCTTTCCTTGCAGGTGGCTTCCGTATGCTGTTTTGTGCTGTACCCCAGCACAGCTGGGTTTTCTTGGTAACGATTTCTCTTGCCACTTCTTGTCTTGGCATTTGACTGCTGCCGCTGTTCTGCTGTTCCACCGTAGCAGAAGGCTGTGGGCTGATGGAGGGGGATGGCTTTGCTAGGGGTACCAAAGGGCTTTTCAGTCTAGAAAAGCACGGTGTAGACGGAGGTGTAATTTAAGAGAGCAGATTGTTTAAGGATGCAGCCTTGCAAAAAATTGATTCCTCTGCCTCGGTTTCCCTGCTGGACTGTGCACCTTGCTTCTTGTGCTTACAGTACTTCTATTTATTTTTTTTAAGAATAATTGTTACCAGACATCAGTACATCATTTACTATGCACTTGTTTGCTTTTTGTAGTATTTTTTAAAGATGCTGTTCTTCTGCCATTCAGTATGTGTATATGATTTAAATGCAAAATAAATTAATGTTTCATATGTATGAGGGAAATGAGTAAAAGGCAGCTGTGAAGTAAAACGGTCCTTAAGGCAGCATCTCATGAAGTGGGTGTCAAGAGCCTTGTATGTACTGAGATGTAGTGTACCAAATCCCCGCATCTCTGTCAATGAGACCTTGGTGACCTGTGTCCACAGCTCAGTGACATCTAACAGTCATTTGATCATTAGATCAAATGACTAAATAGGAGAGCTGTTGTAAGCTCTGTTTGTTTGTGAATATACAGTCCTTAAAACTCCAGCTCTGGTCAGGTAGCTCCTTGAAATGGTTGTAATTTCTCTGCGGAGACAGAGATTGGTGCTGGGGTCCCTCTTCCTTCCATGTCTGCACCTCCTTAGAGGAGGTGATGTGCTTGGTGACTCTGGCAGGGTCTACCCACCACCTTAGCCCTGTTCTGGTGGCACTGAAGTAGTTGAGGGGGGGACTCAGAAGTCTGCTGCAGCTTCCTGACTCTCCCAAGCCCTTAAATCGGGTGTTTGTGTTGGAGCAGAGCATGAAGAAAGGAGACTGCTCTGCATGTGGGAGGACTGTTACCATAGGGGTATGCAGAAGTAATGGTCTGATGTTCAGTTTCTCTGGCTTTTGAAAGGCGACATTAAGTGTTCTGCTTTATTATGCTATGTATGCATCAGACAGGAATTGTCTTAACAGGAACTGCTGAGTTGTCTTTTGTCTCCGGTCTCTTTAAATTGATCTTTATACAGATAAACTACCTTTACAGAAAAAAAGTACTCCAAGTGGATTTTAAATACTTCTGCATAACAATGAAGTACTCAGTGCTACTTATAAACTTGTTTCTATTGGTTTGTTTCAGTGAGGTGTTTGAACAAGTATCCTTAAGTGTGCTATCTGCCTGGAACTTAAAGTAATTTAATTTGATAATACTGTATCTAAATTTCAAGATCATTCAATCCTAAACCTTTTTTTTAAAATGTAAGAGGTGAAAAATATTGAGTATTGACATTGAACAATTCCACGATAATGTAAATTTCCACGAATTTTTGATACACCTGGGGAAAAAACACAGTAGCTTCGTAGTTATAATTTACCATTGTAATTATACCTTCCTCTTAGGAAGCAAAAATTGAACCAGAAGAATTTACAAAAAAGCTGTACGTAGAGCTCAAGTCGTCTCCACAACCGTATTTAGTTCCTTTTCTCAAGGTAAGTGTCTGATTGTGGATATGTAGTATTTAATGAGAGGAGGGAGGAGGACCAGAAAAGAAAAGGGGCAGAGCATTCAAATGGGTATTTACTAAGGTCACTTGAGGAAATGGTGCTTAATCTAGCCCTGTGTGACTGTTGCTTTTGGAAACACAATTTTTTTGGGGAGAGAGGATTTCAGAGGAGTAATTTATGCTGTATTCTTAAATTGGAGAGTGATTATCCTCTAGACATTAGTGGAGACTGATGTTTTGGAAGCTGGTGCATCTACAGTAGAGCAGCTATACTAAGGTGACCTCTTATTTTCTCATCAAAACTATAGCTATTCTGAGTTCTAATGCAGAAGACTGTTAACAGTGAGTATTTAAGCTCAAAGAATCTACATCAAGCTAGTATTCCTCTGTCTGCTGGTTTCTGTTTAACTGGAGGCAGAAAAATCCCCCATCCCTTTCTCCAGAAGGATCTGTCAGGGCTACTGCAGCTTAGGAAAAGTAACCCAGGACAACTCTACCTCCATTCAAGCAAATAATCACGTAAATTAAAAAATGCTTTCTAAACACTTCTAATCACATGATAGAATAACAAAGTAAAAGTGAACGTCTTTGTTGTATAGCAAGCATTAAATCCCAGTGAAAGCATGGAAAACTTGATTACATTTACTTAATTGCAATGTGTACAGTATTCTTAGGCTTGCTAGATCTGTACTTTTCTATGGCATTCATTATAGGCACGGTGGAGAATCAAGGAAGCACAGTTTAGTGGTGAAGCTAGGACAGAGGTTTTCTGGAGTTTGTCCTCTTCCTTAGTATTTGACAGCACATATAACAGTGCATGAGATAATGCTGATGTTACTCTAGATGGCTGATGTTCATCTGCTCAAGTGTGGGATGAATAATTTTTGTTACAATGGCTTTAAATGCTTTGCTAGCAAGTTTGCCATTAGCTAGAAGACCACAGTCATCTCTGCAGGGCTTGATATAAAACTTTCGTACTGGTCACTTATTTATTCTCTGTTTAATTCCCTGGAGGCTTCTTAAATGCCCATCCAAAAGCTAGAAGAACAAATAGCTCAGAGTATGGGCTTTCCTGCATCCAGTGCACCGCTGGTGGTGGAAGGGCTGGGCAGTGAGTGCAGGGTCAGTGTGACTGGCAGAGGTTTCCTATGAGCTGTGCAGATTCTCAGCAGAGCTTTACTCACTGCCAGGGCAAGTTTGACTTCAGAAGTAGCCTAGGTGCCTTCTGCAGAGCCCTGGCTGATGTACCCTGCTGGATGTGGGCTGGCTGTGCATGTGTGGGGCCAGCTCAGGTGCCTCCTATATTGTATTCCCAAAACAGCACAGGTGAACCTCAGTAGGTCCACACAGACCCAGCCTAAGTCTGGCACAGCAAGACTTCATCAAGGGCTTGTGAGCCCTGACAGGCCTGGACCTGTTCATGCAGAGGAGCTGAGCCAAGGGGTGGCTGTGCAGCACTTGAGAATGCTTCCACCCCTTGGGACCCTTTGCTCAGACACAGCACTGTCCTCGTGCACTCCCCAAAGTGCTCGGCCTCAGTTAGTAACTCATCCCACGATGTGGAGAGCTGCTACATGCGGTGCCCAGACTTCAAGGCAGAAGTTCCACAGGAGTTGAGTTCATCAGCATGGGTCAGACCCTGATGCATCACAGCAGAGCTGTCCCATGCTCCTCCTCCAGCACGCTGCCAGGTACTGGTATCATCTAGGGGTCTGGGGCAGTTCCCATGCCCTATAGTCCTCCATGAGCTGCTCTCTCCCTGTTACATTCTACATTAACAAAGAAATACTGTGACTTCAGAAACCTTGATTAGACATTGCCATGGTCAAAGTTAGTTGACTTTGTAGTGTTATCCGTCCTTTAAAACATCTTGCACCCTGGTTGCTTTTTTCTGAAATACCTTAAGGATGTGTTGATACACACCAATTAGGTCTGGTGTCTGTAACTCTGAGCAGCTGTGACAGGACTAAGTGCCAAATGGAAGCTGACTTCAGGAGCACTTTTCTAAGGTGCTTCGAGGTTCAGTGCTGGCCTTGTTTGTGGGGGAAATGTCTGCAGCTTCAGTCTGGAAAGAAATGTAATAACAGCTTGTTGCCAATTCACTTTTTGCTAGTGAAGTGGAATTTTAGGGAGGACTCTCTGGAGTTGTCTCTTATCTTTGAGCTGCAGGTTGTTGATGAAGTTGTTGCATGTGTGTTTTGTCTCTTCCAATAGGTGGAAAAGTACAGTGACTTTGGCTGTAGAGCCTGCTTGATTTTTTAATCTGTGCTGGATGCTTTTGGTGAACAAATTGCATTAGGAGCATGAGGAAAGCCGAGCAGCCTTTTTAATGTTCACTTTGTTTTCTTTTTAGATAGGTGTGCCACAGAAGGTCTAGATGTCCAAACAATTTGTTCACTTGGTATATTAGCATGTGAGACAACATGTTCCTTTTGCATGAAGTCCAGAGTTGACAGCTCTGTGCTGGAGACTCTTACAGACTTCAGAAGTTATGTGGGGGGAGGAAAAAAGGCTTGTGAGAATATCCATGTAGCTGCAGAACTGATTTCCCCTGGTTCTGAGCCAATAAAGATTGTAAATAGTCAGGGAGAAAAATCTGTAGAGGGCTTGAAGATTATTCTGTCCATTAACCTTCTCAAACAGAGCTGTAGTAAAAATGAGATGTTGCCAGATACCTTTACTAATGTTCTCTTGTTGCAGAGAACTATCTGGCTTAAGTTGTGCTGCTGCAGCTATGCAGGCATTATTAAAGTGGTATCCCCCCCTAGTGTAGATACAGCTGTATTGGTATAGAAGTGCTCATCTCTTCAGAGCTTGTTTCTGACTTTATTGGATAATTTGTAGTTCTCTGTCAGGCAGGCTCCATGGAATAAACACAGCTGTTACAATATAGCAGGGGCTTTTAGCAAAACAAAATTTTTTGAGGCAGTAAAGCAGTTAAAATGGTCTTTTTCTAGAACGCAAATTTCAGATTGAAAAATCTAAATGAAAGAACAAAGTTAGGGGTGGGTTTCCCTATAGATGGGGTTTGCTATGTGCCGTGAACAGTTGACTGTTCACCTTTGCTCAGCCTGTGTTGGTGACTCTTACAGTCTTCACTGAGCAGTATTGTCATCAATTTAAGGGTGCCTGAATCCTAGCAAAACTTGTTTAGAATAAGCAATGTATTGTCTTGTGAAATATTAAATTGGAAGATGAGGAAAAAGATTCATATCTGTATTGTGGAAGATTCTGCTGATGTTGTATCTAGTGTTTTTTTTTTTTCATTTTTCTTCTAGAAAAGCATGATTGCTTTACGGCAGCTAATGCCCAATGCTCAGAGCTTTATCCAGCAGTGTATGCAGCAACCAGCTCCAACCCAAGAAGCTGTTTCGACTTGTACCTCTGCAGCACCTGCTCCTTCGATCGCAGCGGCAGCCTCAGCTGTAGCAACAACTTCCATTCCAGTTACAAAACCAGTGTCTGCACCCGTAACAGTCACAGCTACTCCAGTTATAAAACCAGTCCTTGCCAGTGTGTTGGCAACACCTTCTCTGCAGACCGTGAAGCCTAAGCCTGTTCCTTCCTCTGCAGTGGTGACAGCATCTCTTCGTCCTGCAGCTTCAGTCCTTACCACAACGATAGCAACATCAGGGCTGGCTACTATCCATACGGTCAAGCCAGTCTTCACCTCTGCGGTAGCAACGTCCTCTCTCCAGTCTGCAAAGCCAAAGCCACTACTGGTCTCTACGGCAGCATCTTCAGCAGCAGCTCCCCTCCAGCCTCTGAAACCAGTCCTTGGAACCCCAGTCAGTATTAAAATTTCACAGCCAAACTCCATCGTTGCGCAGTCAGTGGGCACTCAGCAGGTGGTTAAAGTGAAACAGTTGGTAAGATGAATTTCTCGGCTTCTCTATAACCTGGATTCTTTACTTTGACTCTTAGGTTTTTATAAAGAGGATACCAGCTTGGATCTTGCCTTTTTCTTTTTTTTTTAACATATGAAGCTAGTCTGTCATGAGTTAATCAGTTATGTTTGTCATGCTTGGGGATATTGAGCCCTTGCTGACCAGGTGAATCTAAAGCTAAGCTCTAAGTTCGGTTTGTTGCGAGACACGCTGACCACCATTCAACCAGCCTCAACATCCAGCTTGAGACACAAAGGAGCATAAGTTCTGACCTCTGTTACGTGTCCTGCCAGGCTAGGTTGGCATCTGAAAGAAAAGGCAGGAAATGCTAGTATCAGAAACTGAAATTTACTCATGGGATGCTTACATTAATTACTGTTAGATGCCCTGATAGGGCTGTGCCTCAGCTAGCCACCAGGGATTCCAGTTTGTCTACCTTGGTAGTTCCTACCCTGGATACTTTGCAGGCACAGGTGGCTTGATGATGTATAGTGATATGTTAACTGAAATGTACAAACTAGCTCAAGGAGCTTTTCAGAGCAGAGTTCTAACCTCCAAATTTACTAAGACATGTTAATTATGAAGTCATCCAAAAGTGAGCTTTTTCTATCAGGCCTCATTAGCTAACAAATTCCAGGAGGAATAAATGTCTTATTAAAACAATACCCTCAAAAGCAATGTGTTAACATTTTTTTTTCTTGGCACAGGTTAACTTCTTGCTAATGTTAATGTTAAATACCAAGAAACTGTGGATCACAGGTATACCCAAAAGACCAATGTTGTGAAATACATTAAGTTTGGTTTATGGGTGTTTTGAGATACTGAGTATTATGCTGTCTGACTGGTCTACCTGCAAATAACATTCTTTAGTGTTTTGAGAGAATAGTCTCCCTTTGGCAGATAAAGAACTTGATTCCTGAATAGGACTCCCTTGTAAAGATTTTTTCCTTAACAGAAGGGGAAAACATTAGACTTCCTATGAAGCTACATTTAGTTTCCACGGGTGTAGCAGGGCATCTAGTAAGTGAATTTCCTTTATAGTCTGTTTACTGTGTATACTTGATTTAAAGGTATTCAGACCTCTAAAATGTTTTGCTTTTTAAAATTTTATTCCTTTCAAAGTGCATATGGCAGATATAATACAAGAATCCTGTATTCTAAATTAAAGAGCTTATGCTACCAGCTTTTCACCTTTTCAGACTTGCTTAAAAAGAATAAAGCACTTAACTATATGGAAGGGATGGGAGTCCTTTTTATGAGTGAGTTTGTTTTAAAAGTAGTTATCAAGCATATGCACTATTGGTCTTCGATGGTAGTAGCTAAAGCCAAATTGGAAAAGGAATTGATACCCTTACTGTCTTTAAGGACTAAATTTGAAATTCCAGCCAGAAGAAAATGAGGGCTTCTTAGGTTGTTCAAGGGCTGGAGAGCAGTTTGTTGGCTACACGGCAAGCCATGTAATCTAGGGGAAAGGTTGGCCATCTGTACAAATAGACGAGGAAGCTTAACTCTGCACTAGGGAGTGGAAACATTTCTTGAATATGATATTGGTGAACTCAAGAAATGACTTCTGCTTCCTCCACTACTGCTCTGTGGCAGCCTATTGCAATTGCTTTTCTTCACTGTGCCTTACAAGTATTGAATTGCATACAAAACATGTTTTTATCCTCATTTGGGTATATCCCAAGCACAGTGATTAAAAGACTTGCTCGTCAAAATACCTATTTAATTTTGGTCTCATAGTTGAAGGGCTGAGTTGACCACTTCACAGCTTAGCCGTATCAGGAGCTTGGTGTTTGTTCAGACAACCTATTCAAATGAAGAGAAAGTTCACAGAAGATGCTGCATCTTCTAGGGCTTCCCTGGTGCATTTCCTTGAAAGGACAGAGGCTCTGTTTTTCTCCCATAAGAAAACAAATCTGGACCTCCTCTCTCTTAACAGAAGGGTCCTGCTGCCAGCTGAAAGGAAGCACATGCCAGCTGTGCAAATCTGTCCATACAATGCTGCCAGCAATTTCTTTCCCTTTCCAGCCCACAGGATTGTCTGATGCCATACACTCCCTTTGCATGCCCATTTCTAATTTAGGTCTCTTGTGCTCGGGCATGTAAAGTTAACTTTCATGTGCCAGCTCTGATGGAATGTTGGTGCAGCTTAAGAATGCAGCACTCCAGTATTTTAATGTCAAAATTGTGACCAGAGTGGTGCAACGTCTAGCTGTCTTTTCTGAGGAATGATTATTGAAGCTCTGGGTTTGAACGGTGGACACAGAGGGACCGGTTCTTCAGGGATGCTGTTGGTGTTGATCACATACCTGTGCTGTGACAATTGGACGTTGGACAGGGTGCCCTCCCAGTGACTCTTTCAGCACAGCCTCGTTTAAGGGCATTGGCAAACACAGGAGTTTCATCGTGGAAAGAAAGCCCGTCTTGCTGTAGTATTGCTTTGTCTCTTGGTAAAGCACCGTAATAGAAAATTTAAATTACCAGCCGCTTGCTTCCAACGGCGAGAAGGCTGCTGTGAGACCACAACTTCATGTTAAGCATGAAGAGCAAGAGTTTTATGGTGTAGTTCCCACAATTACCAGTGAGACGTGCTCCCTGGACGTTGCTAGCGGTTGAAGCAAGGAGTTGAAGTGCTTGTCCTGTTCCAGCCACTTGTTCTTAGTGACAAGTCCCCTCAGAGCTGAGCTTTCTTGAGCAGAGAATCTCCTGTGTTATTTTTCAAGAGGTTTTTGTCCTGGATGTATGCTTTTACATTCAGCTGGTGAGGCTTCCTTCATGAAGGGATACTGGTTGTAGTGTGTGGTGATAACTTACCATCTCTCTGGTCTCTGAACTTTGCTTTATGATTGCAAAACATGTTCCAGTAAAGCTAATTAAAGTCTCTCTCAGGCAGCTGTCCCTGTGCTGTCAGCTGGATGTTACATTGCAATTTTTTTTAACTTTAAGAGTGTTGGTGCTTTTTATTCTGATGTCTCTGTCAACCTACTTAACGGGGCACAAAGGAACAGTCCCTTTTTTTTAATTACTTCTTGCTGCTGCTGAAGAGAGGCAATAACTCCTTCTTACAGATATAATCTATTTTTTTTAATACTTTTTTCTCGGCGTTAGAACTTCGTCGGAATTTCTAGGATTGTTGCCCTGTTTTGTTGCGAGTCCCAAGGATTTCCAGCTTTTGTTAGTCTAGCAGCTAGAATCGCAAACACAGAATCAGCTTTTCTGCCAACACATCCTTTCTGTTTCTTGTTGATCCTTAGTTACTTGACTTACTTCCCAATCCTCCACCTAGGATATTGATTTTAACATTGGCTATTTCACTGAATTTCACTGAATTTTTAGAGTTGGAAGGGACCATAGAGATCATCTAGTCCAACTCTCCTGCCAAAGCAGGACCACCCAGAGCATGTCAGATCATGCCACTCAGGACTGCATCCAAGCAGGTCTTGAAAATCTCCAAAGAAGGGGACTCCACGACCTCCCTGGGCAGCCTGTTCCAGGGCTCCGTCACCCTCACTGTGAAAAAGTTTTTCCTCATATTCAAGTGGAACGTCTTATGTTCCAACTTGTGCCCATTACCCCTTGTCCTCTCACTGGCAACTACTGAAAAGAGTCTGGTTCCCTCCTCCTTCAGTCCGCCCTTGAGATACTTATAGGCATTAATAAGGTCTCCCCTCAGCCTTCTCTTCTCCAGACTAAAGAGTCCCAGCTCTCTCAGCCTCTCCTCATAAGGGAGATGCTCCAGTCCTCGAATCATCTTTGTAGCCCTACGCTGAACTCTTTCCAGTAGTTCCCTATCCCTCTTGAACTGGGGAGCCCAGAACTGGACACAGGATTCCAGTTGTGGCCTCACCAGCGCAGAGTAGAGGGGGAGAATGACCTCCCTCGACCTGCTGGCCACACTCTTCCCTATGCAGCCCAGGATTCCGTTGGCCCTCCTGACTACAAGAGCACACTGTTTGCTCATTGTCATTTTATTGTCCACCAGGACCCCCAGATCCTTTTCTTCGGAGCTTGTCCCCAGCAGGTCCATGCCTAACCTTTATTGATGGCATAACCTGTATTGATGCCTAACATTCTTCTTTCCCAGGTGCAGGACCCTACACTTTTCCCTCATGAGGTTCTTCCTTGCCCAGTTCTCCAGCCTGTCCAGATCTCGCTGGATGGCACCACAGCCCTCTGGGGTGTCAGCCACCCCTCCCAGTTTGGTATCATCAGCAAACTTGCTGAGGATACACTCTGTCCCCTCATCCAGGTCACTGATGAATATATTGAACAGCACTGTTCTTCTGTTCTTTTTGTCTGCCACAGCTTCATCTTAGAATCATAGACTTGTCTGAGTTGGAAGGGACCTTTCAGATCATCTAGTCCAACCATCAACCCAACTCTGATAAAACCCATCACTAACCCATGTCTCTAAGCACTATGTCTGCCCGGCTGTTAAATCCCTCCAGGGATGGTGCCTCAACCACTGCCCTGGGCAGCCCATTCCAAGGCTTCATAATCCTTTTGAATGCGTTATGTTTCCTTCCGTGCTGTGTCAGTGTTTTGCACGCTGAAGGTGACGTGTCATTCGTGCTGGTGGTAGGGAGGATCTCTTAAGTGCATGTCAGTGTGAGCGCTGGTTTATCCAAGGTGGTTGGTGGTTCACTGATGATCTGAACATACAAATGATGCTGTTAACGTTATTTTCAACTTCTGGCATATGGAAGCTGGATCTGTCAGAAAGTTCAAATTCTGTTTTCATAAAAGCACATAGAAGCAAATGTTAGTGTGTGTACCACTTTGCGAGGCAGCGCTGCACGTGTGAGCCGTGACTCTGTCCGTCCTTGTACTCCCATGGTCCTTTCCTCTGCATAAAAAGTTGGGAGATAAGGGATCTTATGTTTCTTCTCAAGAGCTGCCTGTTCATTGTCTGGTTTTCAAACACCGCCTTCAGCTCAGTTGTTCTGTGTTAGTGCTGCTATGCCAAACCATGGTACTATTAGCAGATTAATGTGGGGGTGGGTGGGGCGTACCTTGACTATTTGATATGCAAAATACCTCTTTTTGTGAATATGTGATACTTACGCTGATGATGTTTACTGATAAATCTGAAGTTAGATGACAGGAGACAGCCTAATTTCTGAAGCAGAATAAATGCCAATTCTTTATTTAATTAAACTTGTGCAGTGTTGCTGTGCAAGCACTTTTTAGACTTTCTGAAGTTAGAATCCTAAAAAAGGAGGTGTTGATAATCTTGTGCTTTGGTAAAACCCATCTTTCTACTACTTGTAATCAAGAACTTTTCCAAAGGGTGTATGAAAAGTTGCAGCTCATATTCTGCTAGCTCGGAGGCTTAGAAATGAGGCTTTCAGGGATGCTGCAATTTTATTATTTTCTTGCATTTTAATAGCTACCCCTGAAGAGATTAGTATTTATGTACTGTGCCTGTAGGTCTGTGTTGTGATGACATCCTGCTGTCTGGTTTTGTTTCTTTCAAGAGCCTCTTTAAACAAAACTATCAACCCTCTTCCTTTTTACCCTTCAGCAGCGCACTGATGTTTTTGTGTAGAGGCTCTACTCACTATAGGTGTTGCTAGTTGGTACTTCATGTCCCTGTGAACTGATGTGTTCAGTGTACTTCTGCTTAACACTTTGAAACTCAGCATCTCAATTTACAATTGATGTTGCGGCTTCAAAATCGCATTAGTAACTTTATAGTGTGTACTCTTAATTCTTGGCAGCAAAAGGATTTCATGCAAGACTTCTAACTGTTTGTTTTGGTGTTCTCTCTTTTTAACTAGGTGTATGTGATACCTGCCCTTCTGAACTTCTCGTTGGCAGGCAGACTCAATATTCAGTTGTTAGTCTGTTAAGCAAGACTTAAGAGAGGAAGGTCTCTTAGTGTAATGGATTGTGTAGTCCTCAGTGAAACTTGTATAATATAGCTATCAATAGAGAGTAGGGGTGAAGTGTCCTGAAGAGCTTTCTGAATGAGCTGGAGCTTAAAGCTCACCACTAAGTTATTAAGATTTTGTTCCTTGTCATGAAGTAATACATTTTTTTTTTTTTTTTTGAGCATGCTGTTTACTTTAAACTGAAAGCCAGACATGCATGCATGCCTAGTGGCACTTCTGGCTGGCCAAACACGTTGATACTGTTTACTTTTCTCTATGTTGAGCTGTTATCACTCTTGATATTGGATATTTTCACTTCCAGGTAGTCCAGCAGCCATCAGGAACCATTGTAAAGCAAGTATCCACACTCCCACAACCCTCAACACTGACCCTACAGACACCTACTGAGAAAAGGATGCCGCTGAATACACTTGTTCAAGCTAACCAATTTCCTGCAGGTACAGTGGAACCTCTTTAATGGAGAAGGGAAGAGGAGTGCTGAGGTATTGAAATGAGTGCAGGCTATGGGTAGACTGTAAAAATGTAGGATGGTGATTGGCTATTGGGAACAACCAGTTCTGTGTGATAAGTTGAACTTTTTTATTGTCTGCTTGGAGTTCTGATAAGAAACTTGGTGCCCTGTCTACTTCTGGCACCTGTTAAAAGCATGTCAATCATTTATACTGGTTAAAATACTGTGAGTAAGCTCCTTGCATTAGACTTCCTTTAAAGCATAATGCTTTTGAGGATCGCTTCGTGAGACTTTGCTTTTTCCTTCAACAGGTCCAGGTTGATGTATAATGTGAGTTGGTCTTAGCCAGTTTTCACTAAAGCCTTTCACAGGTCAGCGCAGAGGAAGGTGTGTGTTGAGAGCATGTAGGGTTTTTGGCCCCACAGAACATGCAGAATGTAACTCTCTAGAGTACCTGGTTTTCAAATGGACCTAACTAGTAGTTACTGAGTTTGCAGTAGCCTTTGCTAGAAGTGTCAACTCATTCAACAGTTGTCTTAGCATTTTGCTTTCTACTATCGTGTGTTCTTTGTTTTGTTTTAGGTTCCATTCTGAAACAAATTACCCTGCCAGGAAATAAAATTCTGTCACTTCAAGCATCTCCTGTTCAGAAAGCTAAAATAAAAGAAAATGGAGCAACATCCTTCAGGTAAAAATAAACAGTATCAGAAGTTTACTACAGGAAGGAACAAAAGGAACAGACAGCAAGTATAGAGATAGGAAGAGAACCCAAATAAAAGCAACTTTCTTCAGTGACTTGTTTATGATAGGTGGTTTTCATGTTAGAATACTTATTGGCAAGGGGAACCTAGAAGTTTTGACCTCATAGCAGGTGTTAATAATTCTTAATATAAGAAAACTGTCCTGATGAGGTTTGGTTTTCATCATGCTGTCACAAGAGTCTAATTATACAAACAGTGTGTGTCAACATGTCTCAGTTTTTCAATGGTAGAGGAGGCACGTTGATCTCTATGCTGTGAGTACTATTAACTAATCTAAAGCAAAGTTACCTTGTACTAAAAGCTCTCTGTAGGATTAAAGCAGATATAACCTCTGTTTTTTACAGACCACCAGATAACATTGAACCATTGTTTGCAATGACTGGTCTAAAGCTCCGTGCTGTATTATGAAATTTTTTATTAGCTCCTCTTATGAGCTTGTTCCTGTATGTAGAGGTGAAAGTCTTTGACTACACCTCTAATTATGGCTTCTGGCATATTCTCTAGGCCTTCAGATTACAAGAATGCTTAAAGCTTTTAGTTCTGATGCCTGATTAACTTATCAAAAGCAGAAATTATTTTTGTATCTCTGAAATGTGATTTTGAAACAGAGGGTACAGCCTGCTGTAAGCATTATTGGTCTTACAACCTTAGGGCAAGCTTGCAGTTACTCTACCAGGATAAAAGCAGACATGACAGCTTTGTCTTGTTACCAGGATAAAAGCAGACATGACAGCTTTGTCTTGTTGACCAGTTGACTTCTTACCTCTTGAAAGCTACAGCTTTGTGTGCACTGGTACAGAGAGCTGTTGTTATTTACAATTACATGCAGTGTACACTGAAAACATTGGTAGCCAGAAGTTAAAGCCATAGCTCTGTTCAGCTTTCTCAAGCTGTTACGAAATACACTTCAAAATACAATTGGTATGTAATTTGGTGTAGTGATAGTTGCAAAAAGAATTTCATAAATATGATTTAAAAAAACCCCAACAGAACAGCAACAGAAAACCCACAAACAAATTTTTGTGATCTTCCAATCAGAACATATCAACTGTCATAGCTGAAAAAGTTGAATTCTTGAAGTTGCTTCCCTGAGTTGTTACATTCTTAGTGTAGGAAAAACTGTGTGTCTACAGTGTGATCCAAGATGGATTTCTGTTCCTGCTTTTTGATTATGATTTTCAAAGTAGTATAAATCCATGAGAATTCAGGTCTGAAACTCTAGCTCACCTTAAAATTTTATAGTAAGTCTCTTCTCTGAAGAAATTATTTCTTTGGACACATCCCTGGTGCTTTTCCTATTCACCAGTATAACCAAACTTTCTGACTTCAAAAACTAGGCATGAGAATCTTCAGATATCTGAACCTGGGCAGCATGTACCTAAATTTTTGGCTTCTCTAGGTTGAGAATCTGTGTTCTCCAAGCAGGTCTAGCACCACATAGTGTTAATCTGGACTGGGCAATAGACATTCCTTGCTCTATTCTGTCCTAACTTTTATTATTCCCAGCACAGCTGTTCTTTGGCCTGTGATCCATCAATTGACTGATCATTTGTGAGGCAGAGCTGTGATTGATGTGGTTCTACGTGTGACTTCAAACTGTGGCTTCTCGTTGCAGTGTGTCATCAAGCCTGACTGCCATTGTGTGACTAGGTTAGGTTAGGATTTGAGAATGTAATACTCACTAAGCTGTACTTAATAAGCTCCAATTTGACCTTGTCTGCTCTTTAAATTGGCTGTTTTGGTTGCTTGAGATAAGCAGTAGAAAAAATGGTGACCCCCCCACCCCTCAATTAGAAAAACCCTTCTAGAAATGAGAAGATTACAGCTAAGCATGGGCATTGCTGGCACTTGATTACACAACATGTATTGTAAAGGGCAATCTGTCTTAAAAGCATCAAGATTCTTATAAACTGCTCTGCGTACTTCTGTAAAGTATATGCTAGAGCACCCTGGGAAAAATAAGACATGTCTTTACATCTTCAAATACACACATATATATATATATATTGCATTTATTCTATTCAATAGACACATACCACAAAACACATACCACTCTGACTTGTGCATTTTGTCTGGAAGGAACCAGCAATCTCAAATAGGAGACAAGCAGGAGTGAGACAGCAGAGTGGAGAACATCTGGGCAGCTGTTCCTCCTGCTCCATAGTGGTGGGGAGCGCTGGTGGTTCCTGCTCTGCTGAAATTGTTCTGTCCCACGTAGCTGGTCTGTGATGGTGCATGGAAGTTTGGGTTAAGCGTGGCTTTCCAGTTTTCCCCTTGACTGTTGCATAAAATGAAGTAAATAAGGATGGATTTAGAAGGAGACATGTGCATTGGTCAGACACCAGAGGGTGCCACAGACTCACTTTTCAACCAATACAGGCAAATTCATAGATGTGAGGTGCATCTGCTTTGCTTGGGCTTCTTTGCCAGCGGAATATTCAGTATAAATGTCAAACCTGACTTCATGCAGGTTAATGCTCAGAACTCTGTGTTCTCTTTGCCCCCTTGTCCTGATAAGCTTAAATCACTAGGGACTGTTAACAGCTGGGAGAGTTTTTCTTGTTGATTTCTGGATGTGACATGATCAAATGCAAAAAGCGTTAAAGGAAGTGGTGTAGAAGAGAGGATTTGTGGAGGGATTGCGAAAATGAAAGCAAGGCTATATTGGACAGAAATGTCTGTAGTATACTCTGGATTATTTTAAATTTACCACTTTAGTAGATCACTTGTCACTTATCACTTTATCATTTATCACTTTAGTAGAATGATTTTTATAGTTTACATGAAGCACCTTACCTAAAATGACTGAGATCTGTTTGAACAGCAAGGAAAAAAAGTATAGTAAAAAGTACAAACTTAACATGATTTCTGAAACTTACATTAGTCTTTAGCGAGCACTACTTCTAAGAAAATGTAATGATACTTTCGGTTAAGTGAAATAAATGCAGCACTGTTTTCATAGGTGCAAATTAATCATTCATCAAAGCTAGTGACTCAGCAACTTAATCCAAACTTACATTCTCTCACTGAAGAAGTTAAAATTGGTAATTAAATACAGTACAGACAGAGATGTCCACTTGCATATCAGATCTTGTATGTGTGTACTCACAGGAGACTGTGTGCATGGAAAAATTAATAGTAACCTGATAAAGACTGGTTTTAGAGAACTGTATCTTGTGTATGTAGGAAGGTGAATAGATGTATAGTCTAGAAGTTTACGTCCTTCTTGCTTAAGTATTTGGAGTATGTGGCCAGATTAAAAGCTAAAATGATTTACTGAAACTGCATGCTTTACAGTTGTACCTGAGGTGCAAGCATCCTTTCTTGGAATCCATAAACAGCTCCACCGGGGTAAGGTCGGGTTCCAGCACCTGCAGCTCTGATAGCTTGTGATGTACGTTCTTGGTGCTGGTTGTGCTGATTTTTGTAATCTCCTTCATCAGCAGATCAAGGCAGTCACTGCACTTCAGTGGGATTCTTGCCTCTGCCATCAGCAAAGACTTCTCTGTAGTGGTCATTAGGAAGAGGAAACAGGAGTGTACTTGTGAAGATCAGTTAGCACTCAATTAGCATGCAGTGGAGCTTCATTTACACGCTTTTTGAAAGATCAGGGTCTCTGTTAGGCTGACAGAGCACGAGTATACACTTGGAACTGCTCAGTTTCTGGCTGTGAAGGGGCAGGAGGAGTGAAGCTGTTCTGGCAGCAATGACTTAAGCTTTAAATTGTGACTGTGGTAACAACCATTCTGACACAGGACAAAGGGTAACAGTTTTAAACTGGAAGAGGGGAGATTTAGATTAGATAATCAGGAAGAAATTCTTTACTGTGAAGGGTGGTGAGGCACTGGAACAGGTTGCCCAGAGAAGCTGTGGATGCCCCATCCCTGGAAGTGTTCAAGGCCAGGTTAGATGGGGCTTTGAGCAACCTGCTCTAGTGGGAGGTGTCCCTGCCCATGGCAGGGGGGTTGGAACTGGATGATCTTTAAGGTCTCTTCCAACCCAAACCATTCTATGATTCTATGATTTGGGGCACAAGCCTAGTCAGGAAGCTATGTCTAGATGTAAAGAATGAAGCTGGTCGAGGAATCTGTTGGGTCTCCTTTTCCCTGAACAAATCATGTAAAAACTCCTTTCCACAAGGGCATGCAAATGAATGACAGGAGAAGTAAGGGGAGGCTGGACTCCCAGCCAGGGAGAAGCCTGGCTTCTCTAGAAGTTACTGGGATAAGACTTGTGCCATAGAAACCTATTGAAGCCCAAAGGAGAAAATGTATATATAGTTTTAAGAAAAAAATCCCAGTGCTTTCTTGTGTCTTTTAAGTATCGCTCAAACCCAACCCATGTTTTAATAACTTCAGCTTCTACCTGTTGCAAGTCAGAAGACAGCTTCCAAGAGATCCCATTTAACCTAAGAATGCCAAGGTTCGGACTAAACCCTTGTTCAAGAGTTATGTAGGCTACACAGTATTTTTCTGAAGATGAAATTTATCAAACTTTGCCGGCGAATACTCTTCAGAGGGGTGGGTGGGTGTAGTTTGTTTTTTGTTTTCTTTTGTTTTCCATATCAAAAAACTTCCAGATTGAGTGCTTCCACCTGTCTGTATTAATAATGCTGACTTGTGTTCTGGTTCTAAACCTTTGAAGCCATTATTAGGGCCTTTGTCACTTTGTGAAGCAAAAAAGGCTTTCTTTTCATGATCTAAACTTAATTGAAAATAACTTGGGTATTTTTGCAAAGTCTTGCAAAAACTTTTCCCATATAAAAGTCATTCAGTATTTTAACTAAAATGATCTTTAAAAAAAAAATAATAATAGCTGAGGCACACAGGCTATTTACTTAACATGAGCTTTGCCATGATTATAGCTAGTCTTAGTTACATTAGCCCTAAGCATGCCAGGCTTGAGTTTTTATTTTGAACATGTAGACCAAAGCTGCTACGGCAGGATCCAGATAATGGAGGGATGTTAAGAACTAGAGCTCTGCTGCTGTTCTTCACAAGCATAGCATCCTCCCTGCTATGTACATGAGTACTACATGATAGGACTGATTTAAAGGACAAGGTCTGGTTGGTTCTGAATACTACTGACAAGGAGTGCTTGTATGTTATTTTTTTAAGCCCTTGGTTTCTGAGCTTGCTCAAAATTTGAGTTCCATGTAAAGGATTCGTATGCCTAGCAACTGAGGCATTAGTCAAGCTAACATTTCAGAGGCAATTCACTGAAGCGTGAAAGCTTTTAGAAACTGTCTGTCCTTGTCCATGCCCACACTAAACATCTATTGTATAGGAGTAACCTCCAAGATACCTGAATGTGGCTGTTTGTTGATAGTCTAGAGGCTGTCTCTTTGTATCCATTCTGAACAAAGCATTAATTGTTTGTTTTCTCTTTAGTAGAGATGAAGATGACATAAATGATGTGACATCTATGGCTGGGGTCAATCTTAATGAGGAGAACGCGTGCATTTTGGCAACAAACTCTGAGCTCATTGGTACAGTGATCCGCTCTTGTGCAGATGAACCTTTTCTCTCCTCAGAAGTGCTTCAGAAGAAGATCTTGAACATTGGTGAGAACAAAGCATATGTAACAGATACGTATGGATGTAGTATTTCCTTGTCTGTTTCATCAGTCAGCTTCCAATCTTTGAAGGAGGAGCTGGAACTGTTAACATCTGCCATCTCAATTCATGTGTTTCTACCAAACTGTACTGAGTTTTTAATTCCTCCTCTAGGAAATGACTGTTCTCAAAGGTTTTTTTTATGTGGAAATAGTTTGAAGCACAACCAGAAAAAAGAAATTGGTGCCACTTTTACATGTGAGAACTGAGCAACTTTATTACTCTTAATGGAACACATAACAACCATATAGATGCTAGTGTCAAATCAAACACTTAACCATGCTTTTCTGTTTCTGCAGCTCCCAACTTGATGCATTACACTGGTTTTCCTAACACTTTTTGCATTCCTCAGCCTGTTCAGATGTATGTGATCTATTTGACCAACGTTACAGATCCTGACCATGTGATTAGGAAGAAGTTTCAAACTGCCAATACACACAGGATAGACCTTTGTTTATGACTCCCTCTGTGGGAAAATCTGTTGTTAATTTTTTGCAAAAGAGATGTTAAAGCTGTTTGTATCAGTGAATAATACCGCACTAGGAAGTTTTCAGTGTATGTATCATCTTAGCTGTTAGTTTCTGAGCAAAATCATAACTAGCTCAGCAATGTCAGAGCAGGGAGCATTCAGTTGTACAGCATCACACTGACTGGTACCACTGCTGTCTACAGCAAACTGGATGAACGTTGCTCAACTCCTTGCTTCTGCTCTCTGCCTGGTAGCTTGTCATACTGGAACGGTGAGTTTTACAGCTGAGCGTTCAGGAAAGCCTGCAGTTCCTATGTGCAGTCATAGTTCTGTCTCAGTGGTTTAACTATGTGATCACAAAGTCTTTCTACGTGCAACTGGTTCTTAGTCCAAACTAAGCACCTACTCTGTGACGAGCACGTAACATGCAAACGCTGTCTTCTACCTCAATACATCCCTCAGTAGCAAGCCAAATGTGCCATCTGAGCTGTATGGGGCGTAGTTGAGTGAAGTAAGTGCTGTGCTTCTAGTGGAAGATGGAAAATATTGAAACTGGTGCCTAGAAGCCTTTCTGAAAACTCAGTAGAGGGTTAGCCAGTTATCCACGGGAAGCAGGTATAAGGAAAACTAGAGCTCTTCGAAAACAAAGTATTTTTAGAAGGTGTGGAGACGATTCCTTGAAAGGTGGAAAATACAAGACTGGCTGTTTCATGACTGGCATGGTAGCTGCTCTGCATAATAATAATAATTCATGTTGTAAATGAAAAGTGTTCTGATTGCAAGGAAAGGAATACTGTCAAGGAGTACAGCAATTCAGAAAATGAACGCTTCTGCTCTTTAACTGAGCCTTCTTTGACTTAAGAAGTGCGTGTGTTTAGGGAGGTCTTGACGTCTAAGGGGGATTTTGTTTTGTCTTTAAGTTGATGTTTTAGTATTCTGATAGCATAGTGGGGAAACTGCTACGGAAGTGTTGAAAGGTGCTTGAGCACAATGAGCTTTGCGCTCAGCTAAGGTAGAGGCCAAAGCTTACTGGCCAAGATCAAACAGTGGGAACACTTTGATCGTATCAGGGAAAACATTGTAGATTCTTCCTGTCTTGCGAGATTGTTATTCATTTTCAGTTAGAGTAGCAAAGGCAGATGAAATAGGTGATTAGTGTTTTTTACAGTGTACTGTTTATCCATTCTTAACACTCCACTTGGCAATAAATACTGAAATGGGTTTTGAAGGCGGGCTGCATATTGCATCATAAAGTATTACAGCCTCTGTTAGTGCAGTTGAGGGGCAAGGAAAAACACTTCTGACGGGTAGAGCGTATGAAGCGTGTGAAAATGCTGCCTGCTGTGCCCACCAGGGAAAAGTCGCTGCTGTCCAGGTGTCTTGATGGAGTTGTGTTGAGTGATCGATGGTGTCAACCACGGGAAGGCTTCTCTGTTGGCAGCCTGCAGCCACGGGAAGGTTGTGGGGATGATGCCTAGCTCTGGGCACGGGGGTGGAACGCCAGCCTTAGTCACAGCTGCTGAAACACAGAGAGGCAGCGGCAGCCCGAGAGAAGAGGTTGAAGGTGATGGCATGATGACCCTGGCTGGACCTGATCTGTGTTGTCCGAGCTGCTGCCATGGGATGGTTGGGTCTGTCTGCCCCATGCTGGGTGGTCGAGGCAGGTGAGAGGGTCCCGTGTGCCCAGAGTGCGCTGCAAAAACCATCCCCACTCATCCAATAAATGTCATGAGTTGTTAACAAGCACAGTGTCAAGCAGGGCAAAATGTAATTCTCTATTTTTTTTAATTACTGGAATTAACAGAATATGGCACTAATTTCTACAGCTACCTTTTCTCCCCCTCCCTGAACATGAAGCTTGATTTGTGTTCTTATTAACTTTGTCCTATAAATGACCTTGCAAGGAGAGTGGTTCTGGAGGCTAAGTGAAACAATGTCTATATTTTCTGAAGCTCGAGGCTAAGTTTTATTAATGTAATGTCTAAGATCTTTGAAGTTGTGACTTTACCAGGAAAATCATAATCTCCAAACCTTTATTCATAATGGGTATGACTTCCAGGGGGAACAGAATACCTGCTGTGCTAATTATTTCAATTATCAGCTACTACTAAAACACGTAATGGATTTTCTCTGCTTCCACAGGTAAAAGGCATGACATTATGGAACTTAACTCTGATGTTGTGAACTTGATCTCCCACGCTACACAGGAGAGATTACGAGGGCTTCTAGAAAAACTAACTGTAATTGCTCAGCACAGAGTATCAACCCACAAGGTAAAGGAAATCATTAAGCAAGTTTTGCACCAAAGTTTTCCTCCTTTGCAACCTTGAGGGTAAACCTCTTCCAACTGTAGGCACATCATACGCAATCTGTGCATTTTCAGTATCTACCAAAGGCTGTTTTTGTTCTAACTGTTTATAGCCTCTAACTGTTCCTTACGTTTTCGATTCGACTTCTTGGGTAGGTGCTCTTAAAACCCAGCATGAGAGTACATGCATGCATTTCTCCTCCTCCTCTTCTGTAGAAGTGGTGGCTGTTACACAAAATCTGTCTTGGATGGTAAATGTAAAGCTATTTTTGAATGCTCTCAGTGGTTGGGTTGATTTAGGGGCTTGTGTTTGCTTTATGCATTCACTGGTGGTGGAACTGCAGTATGGGCTCAGTAAAAAGCCTTGGGAAACTGAATTGAGTATTTTATTTTTAGAAAGTGCTCTGTGTGAAGGCAGAGACCCCTTTGATCTTAAAGTTTCCGGAACTTTTTTTCCACCAGTGCTACTTAAGATTCCCTCCCCTTCCTCTTGTATTAGCTCTATTCAATATAAAGTATATTGGATTCCAGGGAGCCAGTATCCCTTAAGATGCCTGTATGGTGCAAATGGGAAGCAATAAGTTACTAGTGGCCAAAATAGCTTTTTGGGGCTTTTTTTTTTTTTTGTCATTCAATAATAAAATCTTAGTCCTTACTTTTTCTAGTATTAAGCTGTTTTAGAAAAAATAATTTGGAAGTCAGAAGCAGGATGTATCTGTCAGCTCTTAAGTTCTTGTTTATTTGGGTCTTGGTTATTTTTTACAGTAACTTTATACTTAATGGAATTTAACAAGAACAACTAACTGATGGGATAGGAGCTATTTTTGTAATGAACACTTTTTATAGGCTTTTAAGCACTGGAGAAGCAATAGTAAAGAGCAGGAACTACTTGGAAAATTCCAAGTGTTTATAGTGATGTCAGGAGCAGTTGGAGTGTGCTGTTTCTTACCAGAAGAAGATGCAGTAGCAAAAAAAAAAACAACAATGCAGAAGAAATATAGAGTTTTTTATGAGAAGTCTTCAGAGATCTGCACGTGTTCTGTGGTGTCTTTCCAAAATGGGAGATCCAATAGAGCTCATGAGCAAAAGTGAGGTGGAAGCTGAAGTCCTGAGTAACCAAGGTGTCTTGGAGACACCAAGTGCACAAGGGAATGTTTTTGGTCAGTGGGCTTGACAGGGCTGCTTTCTGTCTCATTGAACTAAAGCAATAGAAAACTGGTAGGTTTTTGTCTGATTGAATTGCCAGAAGCAATGATGAGATTGTAAGCCTGCAATAAGCTTGCTTTCTTTTCCTCTTTTCTCAAAAACAAAACAAACAAAAAGTAATGGACATAATAATCCTAGAGGCACAGGTACCCTCTTTCGTTAGGAAGATGGGATTATGCTACAGAGGAGTCTCCTACAGGATTGCATTGGTGAGTAATAATATTGTGAGAGATGCTGACAGGCTTTTAGAAAGCTAAGTTCAAGAACAGCAGACTATGGGGTTTTGGAGTCCTGTTATGTATTTGTATTTATATATATATTTATACAGCCCGGTATTCCATCTCCCCCAGTGCTTGCCCCTGTCCTCTTTTCCCTCTAGGCTGTCAATAGGTACAATGTGTGCAATCCATGTATTTCAGAGAATTATCAAGAGCCTTTCCAAGAGAATTGGGTAGTTGGCCTGGAATACTTTGTATTGGCCTATCTTCATAACAAAACAACGGACAGCAATAGGGATAGGTGTGGTCAAACCAAGGTAATTATTGTTAGCGTAGAAGCTGGTGTAAGAAGCCAATAATTCATGGGGTTGTACTTGGAAACTCTTCAGTTTGCCCAGCTCATGCCTAGCAGCTTATTATCTGATGGATAGCCCTGCAAAAGAGAGAGAGTTGGCAGGGTAAAACCTTCATACCAATGCCACCATGTAGGCTTGCCACCTTACGCCCTTTTTTGACTAAATTTAAGAAATTTAAATTTAAAAAGTATATAACCGGAAGTTGCTGTCTTAATTATGATAAAACTGTCATGGTGGTCTCTTTATCTGAATTAGGAACAGCCTTTCAGATTGTTGTAAGCTGTTGTTTTTGCTGTGACTGTTGTTCAATGCCTTTACAGAGCCTTGGTAAGACCATAAAGGCTGATGGATTTAGTTCCTCAGCTGCTTCCCTCCTATAATCTGTAGAATTGGTGAGGTATAAGAGTATGCACGTGGCATAATATGATACTCAGGACCAGAATTGATCATGGCAACGAAACAGTACAGTGATTAAAAAAAAAAAATAAAAATTTAATGTGGATGGATTCTGCACAGCATGAGATGACTGCCATGCTCCTGTGTCTGGAGCCCATGAGCACATGGCTTTGAGAGGCATGGTCTGGTGCTGTGCTGTAAACATTGCTCCACGAACACATTTTCCCCATGTACTGCAGTATATACACTGCAACCCTCAGCTGCACTATTTGTCGGGCATTATGGTGTGGCAGCTGCATTGGTTTAAGGGGTAAGCTCTGCATGTAACAGGGTGAGCACCTGGAGATGTGTAAACAGCCAGCCTCCTACCCACACCATGCTGCCATCAAACTGCAGAGTGCAGAAGTAACTTACCAGAAGCCTTTTCTGTCCTTAGGTTTAGGAGTTGACTGTAAAAAGGCAAAGCTTAATAGGTTCCCACACAGTAGCTGAGCCTCTGCAACTGCCTGCGTTGCTGCGCTGTCCTCAGCAAGGCTATTCAATATGACTTGAACTGTTCAGATTTCGTGGGAAAACTTCGTCTTTGTAGGATTCTTCCATCTTCTTTCCTGGTGGACTGGAGTGCAGCTTCCCTGTGTGTGGGTTTTTCCTTTGTGCCCCTGCAATACATTCCTGGTGCTAAACCTCAAGTGCCTTAGTCTGGTTTCAGATTAATTTACAGGTATGTGACAATCTAGGAAGGGAGCTGCAAATCACAGACAAGGTGATTCTTGAATTTGTTGCCAGCTCTCTTCTCACTAAAGACATACCTGGGGAAGCTTTGCTTCAATGCTGTGTTTCAGATATGTGTAAATCTAACATAAAAATTTTGGTAGGAATTGGCTGTGCTTCAGAGCAGATACATGGAGAAGTCTTAAGTATGTACATTTGAAGGAAAAAAAAAAAGTGTGGAGAAATGAACTTCATAACAGGATCGTATAGGTGCATTAATGTGCTCTGTTGTGTGAAAGCAATAGCTTCTTTCAAGATATCGAGTGAACGGCACGTTAAATTTAGCTCAGTTAAAATAAAAATGACTTTTTAACTGTCAGATATACAAGTTCAGCTTTGGCACATACAAATCTAACCTCACTGTGTATTGTGGTTATGTGCTTTATTGATCACTAAGTTAAATTCTGTTCTCAATTGCACTTGTAACTTTGGTTTTGTTGATGAGATGAAATACTGTTATGAATGCACCCATTTCTTGTCCCATGTAAGCTCATGGTAGTGCATTGAGGTGCTTCTGGTTGAGAGGCTTGCATTTCTAATTGGTGTAGGGTCTTGGATTTGGCTTTAAAAACATAAGTACCTAACTTCTGGCATTCCAAAGCAAAACACTCCTACACTTGGGAATAAGTAGTACTCTGGTAACATGGCTTTCTTCTTTGTCCCTTTAAACGGGACATGGTGGTGTATTATTATAAACTGCTACTTGAAAACAAGCTGTACTAATGTATGAGACTGGGTCAAAGTAGGGTTAAGGTTTTGTGGGGACCAATAAAAAAACCACACAAGCAGTAACAGAAGATGGGGGGAAAGGTTTGTTGAACTTCTTTGCAAAGCCATAGACTTTGCTTGGGAAAGAGAGTCTCCACACGGTGTGGTCTGAGCCACAGTTGGTGCTACATGACAATGTGGTGGCTCATTGAAGAGGACCAAACCTAATACCAGAAGAAGGATTCATTTCAGGCTCTGACTGGGTTGTGAGAATTCAGACTGGGAGACAATGGTGCCCTACAAGAAGACTTTTACTTTCCTCCTGGCTTTTCGAAGTATATGACTGGTTGTGGGAAGAAGAATCTGAGTATAGCGTGTTTGAAAACTGAAAATTTAGCAACTGAAGTCACTGATAGTCCATATACTTAAAATATACCCTTGCTTAAAACATAGCTGTAAAATATACTGTGCTTATTCCAGAACAGTTGTGCGTCAAGGTTGCTTCATTAAAGTGTGAAATTGGGGTAGGAGAGAAAGAAGTGTTGCTGAAAGTGTATAGTGTGTTTGGCTGGTAAAAGCCTAAGAATAAATTTTTCAGGAAAAGATAAGTTATCAAAGTAACAGAGAAAGAAGTTGACTGTAGAATGTGCATTAAAGAGTGGTACAAACAGGTGGCACAGATGTGCTTCATCTAGAATGGGCTCCCTGCCTTGTTTTGCCTAATGCCCTCTGGCTACCACGTGGCTTAAATGGCCTGTCTTTGGAAGAGCAGAATGGTAAAAACAAGCTTTTCATTGCCATTTGACCAGGGTTTAGATTTTTCCTTTCTCTGCCCTCTTTCCTGTCTAAAGTAAAACTAAACTCAAGACTTTTCAGTGAGGGCAAAAATAGTATGAAAAATAAACAACTGATTGTTATTTTTTTTAGACCACAAGGACCGTAGTCTTGTTTCAATGCATGCGCGTTCAGTTGTTGTTGGAACTGTTCATTAGTATTCTCTGGCCCAGCTTTGCACAGGGGACTGGACCAGATAATTTCCACAGGTCACCTTTCAACATAAACTATTCTATGGCTTGAGGGCATCCACTGAGGCAAAAATATGTATTCCTAAAGCTATGATAAACTATATATCATTTATGTCACTTTCCCCACCCCCAAGATTTCATTATAACTAGTTCTGAACTACCCCTCTGCTCCGTAAAACCTCTTTTTGCAAATTCCCAGTGAGACTTATTTCCAATTTTGGATTAGATGGCTAAAACAAGAACACCGAACACTAGAAATTTAGAATATCAAATTTTGTTTCTTCTTCATCCTTTCTCTTGAAAGGGGAAAGGATGTGATGTTCTGCTGCTTTACAGTCCTTTTTTTTTTTCCCCTCGTAACCTGACAGTCTTGTACATATCCAGTAAGCATACAAAGTTGCTGTTTAAAGCAAAATTGTAGACTTGAAGACTTTATTGTTGTTATAGTCAATATGGACTATACAATGTTAATGTCACTTGTTCAATAACCTCTTACTAGTCACAGGTGCCAGGGAACATACTTCAGTGGAGAGGAGATGCGTAAATGACTACCTAGCACCTGAAGTCTTTCTGAAACAGCCTGCATTTTTCAGCTTTGAAAAAATAGTGGTGTTCTTTTCAGGCTGTTCCCATTGGGTTTATTAGCTTTAGTGGTGTATATGAAAGTTTGGTTGTCTATAACAAACTTCTCTTTCCAGGGGAATGATAGGTACATCGTATCTAGTGACACCAGAGCACAGCTGAAATTTCTTGAAAAGCTTGACCACCTAGAAAAGCAGAGAAAGGCTGAAGAGGAACGTGAAATGTTGCTTCGAGCAGTCAAGGTAAGAAGTTCACAAGTAGCGTTGTCCTTTAGGATGCTGAATATCTTCAGGTTTCTCTTATTTCTGCTATGAATGTAGTGACCATTAGCCCTGTAACTGGAAAATCATGTTTAGGAGAGCTTAAGCTATACAGCAAAGTATTTTGGCTTTTTACGTTCTTTAAAAAAATAGCGGGATTTCTTTCAAATGTGTGGTGGGGTGAACTTCTTTTGAGATTATTCCTGCCAGTCAAAATGAAATGAAAGAAGTATTCTCATAGCTGTAAACTTCCTTCCTGTCTCTATTTCTGGCTCTGAAATCGGTATGTCTTTTTCCATATCTGTGTATGGCCCTGTTTGAAAATACGGACTCACTGTGTTTGTTCAAACGAGCCTGGTGAGATCCATCGCCCTGCCAGATGTATTTTTCTGTAGTCAGATCAGAGGCCTAGCCTTGGGCCTGGTACCCTGGCACCTGCGAACCCCTGCTAGTACAGAATAAGTACCCTTCCTCCCCTTCCCTCCCCTCAAGAACAGGAGGAAAAAAACCCAACAAAACCACAAAAAAAAGCAATCAGTAGATATTGCTCCATCAGATGTGACTTGATCGTCTTCTGTTTGTTTGGGTTTTTTGGTTTTGTTTCAAGCTGAATTCTGGAGCCCCATGGGTGGAAATCTAATCTAGACTTGAAAGAATCGTGTTGTACTTGCTACGAGTATGACTCCCTTTCTTTTCTATACTTCCTGTCCTTTTTAAGTGTCTGTTGCTGACATGAACAACATCATGCCTAGACTGGACCTGACTGACAGCGTTAGCATCATTTTCAGCTTAATCTTGCTTCAGGCTAGAGCAGAGGCAGCCGGCCCAGATGAGGAGGGGGGTTGTGCGTATGTGCGTGGAGGGGGAGGGAAGCCAGTCTGGATTGAGGCATTCACCCCTGGAGCTAAATCTTTCAATCACCAGAGAAAATTGTCATTTATTAAATATTTAAGGGATAGGATGCTGTTTGGATGCCAGTAATTTCTGTTCAATCTTTTTCCTCTTCCTTTGCTAGAGCCGTTCCAGTAAAGATGATCCAGAGCAACTGCAGTTAAAGCAGAAAGTGAAAGAGGTAGGTCTTTCCAGTTACCATGCTTGCCTTTGTGTGTTGAGAGAAGGTTGGCAGCCCTGTCCTGGCAATTAGGTCAGGGTTTATTTTGCTGCTGCATACCATTTGCAGAGGCCTTGGGGAAGGACAGGAACTGCCACAGGCAAGGGCAGTGCTTCAAATGAGGTCAATGAATTATGAGCTCTCTTTTTTAACATTTTATTTTTGTAGCTTCAGTCCTGTCTAGAAACGGTCCTTTGTAAACTGCAGCAGTACACTTGGTAGGAATATAATGTGGGATTAGAAAAAAAAAAAAAGAAACTTTGAGATTTAGCATCTGGGACTGTACAATAGGCTACATTTTTCCAGGGTAATTGTTCGTTTTGTAAATCTGATACTGCTTATAATTCTTTGGCTGGGAGGCGGTACTGGGATTTAGTTTTAAATGGAAAACGCCTCTGGCTTTTAATTTTCTGGGCCCAGCAGTTTTCTGTTCTGGAATGGAGCCCTTGTTTCACACAGTTCATGTTTAGCTGCAGGGGTTTTAGTTTATAGCTTAGACTGGTTAAGCTTTTACTCCCAGAGGCCTCTGCATAGCAACTGTAGAAATCAACAAATAAGTTCATTTATGTCTGCAGCCTTCTCTCAGTAGCTGACTTTTTACATTTCCCAATATCCATTTCCTGACTTTTCTAGCCTGAGAGAAAAAAGCTCCACTAATTGGAGCTTATTTTAATTGAGCCTTAATATTGGATCTCACTGGAGTTGCCCCCAGAGCTACTGGGAACAGAATGAAATGAAAGTACCTAAGGTTGAAGATGTGTGTGCGTGTGTATGTGTGTGTGAAATTTTTCACTTGACCTACAGATTCTTTTCCCTGCTGAATAAATCATCAAGCCTGTTCACATTTCTGATTAAGGATCTGACAGCAGACGATAATAAAGACAATTGAGGTGTGAGACGTGTGATACAGAGCTGAAGAAATTGGTTTCTATAGTTACTTGACTGATTTCATGCAATTTTTAAGGATCTTTGTGCTAAATGAGAGTTATTTTCTGAGCAACCTTTTTCCTTAACTGTGCCTCTTGAACTATGAAATTTGTTGTTGCTTAACATTGCTGCACTTGGCTCCTAGGTGCCAGCAGCAGCAGCAGGTTATTTATGAATGCTTTAAAGGCCCTTATTGTTTGGATTAATGTAGGAGCCCAGGCAAAACAAATGGAAATCCAGTAAAATAGTATTAGAATCAATGCTCTGGATTTGCACCGTAGTAGAAGAAATTTGTAAAATAAGAGAGGAAAGAAGGAACTTGCTTTACTATCTATCTTTTAATTCTTTCTTTCTGCTTATAGCTCTTTCTTCATGCTTACAATCTGTGAGTACAAAGTTGCCCTAAAGCCCTTCCCAGTTTGCCTCTAGTGCCACCAGCATCAACAATCAGTGGGTGATGCTAATTTGTCTTGTTTTGTAGGTGGCTTTACCTCTGCATCATCTGGTCGTTTCTAGAGGTTCGTTCTTTTAATAAAACACTGCCAAACGCTTCATTTATGCACCTTCTTTTCTCTTTTCCTCTGAACAATAACATTGTAGGGTCTTGAAAAATATATTCTGTGATCTGGATATTCAGAACAAAAAGAAGTCAGCTATGTGGTTTGGGTCTCTTTTCCTTTTTTTTTTTTTACATTGGTTGGTATTGTTAATAAGATCTCTTATAAAAAGTGGCATATAGGTGTACAAGAAAGGAGACAACAGAGCAGAGAAGGAGTTTAGTGCTTGGTGTTCTACTAAATGCTTGAGTTCACCTCCTTCAGTGCATCTTATCTTGTGCCAGACTAACACGTTCTTCATCACACTTGCCCTGCACATTTCTCCCTGCTGTGCTGTTCCCAGAGTGATGGTCTCCAACTGCTTCACCAAAAGAAGAGGAAGCAGATGTGCCTTGTGGGACAACACAGATCTTTGTGATGGTATTGACTTGCCCTCTGTCCTGCTGCTTTGTTCTTCAGAAAATGAGGCAGCCAGAACTTCTCCAGGCTTCACGTGCCGCACGGGAAGCCCACCTTCTGTGGCAGGGTTGCTTTCTTACCTGTGAAACTGGAGTCTTGAGTGGAAATGAGCCCAAATGCAGCTTGTCAGTGTTGGCACTTTATTGACAGTTTGGAGATAAATGGTCAGCACACAGTTGCATGAAAAAAATGTGAGGAGAGCTGGAATAAGAGCAAAATAAATATCATCAAATATCCCAAGGCTGAAACTGGTAACACAGATGCACAGTGTATACTGGGATGAAAGCCTGAAAAGGCTCACCATTGTCTGTCTGTCTGGTGAGTGTTGCCTGCTCCTAAGAAACCACACTTGGGGAATTTTCATACCTCTGTCAGCTGGAATCGGATCCTTTCCGGGCCACTTTGGCTGAGTATCTACAGGAAAGCCTGATTTGATCCCCTTAAAGTTCTTTCAGAATGAGTATGGGCCTTCCTTCCTCAAAGCTGTCTTTTATGTGTTGATGGTGACTCCCCAGAGAAGGGAGAGGGTGTGGGGTAATGACACTGGAGCATGTTCTAAAGCAATGTTTCCCAAAATGCAGAGTGTACATCCTAACAATGAATACTTATAAATCCAGGATGTGCTGTCATCCAGTAGCTGGAGGCAACATCTTAACATTGCTGGAAGTACATCCAGAGACTCAGCAGTGGATTCTTTTATCCAAAAGGCTATACATAATTGCTGTGACCTTTTCATCCTTTTTTGCATGACCTATTGCCTCAAACTTCCCCTATGCCAAGTCATTTACTTTCCTATACTCTTAATCTATGTAGCTTGCTATGAATTAAGTCTTTATTTACTTCCCCCTTTCACCTGTTTCAGCAGATTTTAATACCTACAGAAAGCGTGCATTCCTTCTGAGACAGCTGCAAGGCTTGCCCCAAGCTGCTCCTTTGTGTGCTCAAGAATTTTGTCCTTGTTCACCTCATGGGCCAGCTCTTTGTGCAGTGACATTCCCGAAGTCTGTGTAAATTACCCCTGCTTTTCATTCAGCCTTATCTGCCACTTAACCTGAGAGGATACAGTCCTTGCATTGTCCCTGATGTGAGGACTTTTTAAACCATAACTTTTTCTAGGTGCTTTCTGCTATTTCCTGTTCTACTTTCAACTGCACTTCCAATTATAAAGAAAGTGTTCAGTTGATGCATTTTTTTGTAGCTGTATTTATAGTTATCTCTGGCTTCATCCCTATTCTGAAATAAGCTTGCTTAAATTGAGTAGGTGTAGGATACTGTCAAATGCACAAGCACGCCATATGAACAGTGCATCCCAGAAGACCTGTAAAAATGTCAGTATTAAACAGTGTGTACTGTAAATTTAAACATAAACCCTGATCTTTTGTACTTCTGTGCTTGTAGTATGGTTTCAGGAAGCTTAAGGCTGAGGCTGGGCAAACCTTTGAGATTTTATGTGTGCGCGATTGCTGCTTGGGGTTGAGCACGTTCTGATACCATCTTTGCTTGTTCCATAGTACCTACCTTCATCTCTGTTCTTACCTTCTGGCACCTTGCAGCGTCTATAGGTGGAAAAAGGTGAGCAGCTGCATCTTGAACTGTGGGAAGGAGGTTGTGGAGGACAGCAGACCTGCCTGCCCCATCCCTTGCTCTTCTGGCAGCTCTGTATACTTACGATGACACGTGTCCTCTCATGTTCTGTTTGATGCACTGGTGCATTTTACTGTTATGATCTGACACGGGTGTCGCAAGACGGGCAGCAGATGAGGTGCTGAGAAAATTCAATACCTTTATTATAAACTGACTGGGAGGAAGATAGAAAACCCTAGGTTCTCTCTAAAGACAAAACAAACTCAATCAAAAACATCCAAAAAAGTCTGCATGATTCCAGTGAGTTCCTGGGTGCTGTATAGTAATGACTGAAATTTAGTCATTCTGTAGTACCTTCTTTTCAAAAATCATCTTTTTTTTTTTTTTTTTTCATTTATTTTCCTGTGTCCATCCTAACTCTTTCCCTCTACTTTCTCTCTCATTCTCAGATAACAAGTAACTGAACCTGATTCTTTGTCTGCGGCTCTCCCTACTGTCTCCAACCCACATTTTCAAGCTGTTAGTTTCCTTTTTTGTCCTCCACACCTCTGGTGCTGCTTCTGTATTTAGTCTTCTGGACCTAATGGTTCAAATTCTTTAAGACCACTCTTGTGGCAGGGGAAAAGGAAACTCCCTAGTTAACCATAACCTTTCAAAAAAGCAAACAAGATGCTGCGAGCAAAATAAGATCTCATCACGATCAATTGGCTTTTTATGAGCCTTCAGTAACGTTCTGAGAGCTTCTGCTTAATTATCTGATTTATATTATCTTTATTGTTTCATAGTGTTTCTTGCCTATTTCTGCATGGGGGGAGAAAAAGAAGCATGATTATTGAAGAGACATGAATTTTGTTACCTGCAGTATAGCCCTACAAATAGCATAGGGCTGTCATCAGAGATTCAAAGTCAGGGATGGAGATCCTGTAAAGTGTTAGGTTATTGAGCAAACGAAAAAGAGAACCAAATCCCTGTTTGTGTGGATTCATCTTCAGCCTGTTCTTGGATTTTCAAATAGCCTTTTCTAAGTTTCTCTGAGAGACTATAATGAACATGTAGCCACCTGAAAGTATGGCCTTGGATTGGAAACCTGCTAATAGAGGAAATTTTAGGACCAAAAGTACAGCAAAAAAATATAATAATGGGGAGCCAGAGGGTTCTGTGCCAAGAACAAGTGTAAGGTGGGCAGCACAATGAGATGGAGAAACCTGTAGGTGGAAGATTGGTCTTAAACCTTCTCTAGCTTTGAGACCTCAAGAGCGAGTGAATGAATACAGAGTGTTACAGCAGCTGAAAATAATTCAAAATATTGTGTGTTTATAAGAACAAAGATTGGTTTTAAAGTAATGTCTTGCAAGGGCCGGATGCTGTCCTGTTGTGATAATGCAGGTCTGCTGACAGTTATTGAGCAGTCTTTTCATACATGATAGCATCTGAAACAAAAACTACAGAATATATTGCTTTGGTGTGGTGTGCTGTAGTCTTTTCCTGGCCTTGCAACAAAAATAGCCTGGGCTGTGTCTGAAGACATCCATACAAAGAGCTTGATGCTGGTTGCTAGATACCCAGAAACTTCTCTGGGCCTTCAAGTAAGGCAAGCTGATGAGACTGCACAGGCGAAAGCATGTTCCAGGTGTTCTAGAACACACAAGACATACATCACTAATTGTTAAACAAAACAAAAACCTTGTAAAAGGAAATACATACTCCACACTTCGGAAATTCTTAACAAGAATGGGCAAAATTAGGAGTCAGTAAGTCACTGTACCTTAGACTTTTTCTTAAATTCTGTGGGGACCTAGTTATTTATATATTAGAAAACATCAAGTATCAACTGAAGGAATTTATGGGTTTCTTTCCCTCTGGGTAGATTACTTCATGGCTATACTAGAAAAAAATTCTGTTGTTCTCCAAAGCATCTTTATTGCACTCTTTAATTGTAGACAGACAAGGCACAATTGGAGGATACAGCCACTGTAGGGGCTGTTCTGCCACCGAAGCATGTATGTGGAATATTTACCTGAAAGAAACCTACAGTATTACATACAGCCCTATTGGAAGTTAGGACTGTATATCAAACCAGTGCCTGCTATTCTGCCTTTCTGCTGTTAAATCTAAATTACAACAGAGGGAAAAGTCAGTGGAAACTAATTGTATGGCTAATTAAAACAGTTTGAAAGGAAGCAATTGCAAGAAGAGAAATTGCATTATAGGCAAGAGGAGGGGATGATAAATGTTTAAATATGCAGCCTTCAAGTGTCAGTTTTCCTCAGAGAATGTCCCCCATATGAGAAGCCTGCTATTCAGCCACATTCAACCTGTAGGGCAGAAAATTTTGTATAGAAAAGGTAAAGGCTGGAGGCAGTAATGCTCATTGAGCTTTATGACAACCAGTGCGAGAGGCTTGGGATTGAAAACAGATTTTTAAGGTTTATTTTTCATTTTCGTCACTAGTTCCTTAAAATGCTTTAAGGGAATACGAAAAAAAAAATGGAAGTTCTTTTTTTCCAAAGACAATGAAGGGAGAAGCGACTGGGAGCAGTAGAAAACTTTCAAAGCGCTAAATGGAGGACACAATGAAATCCAGTGAAACTTCGAAAAAGATGGTCAGAATAAAGAATGGATAGAAACAGGAGAGTAAAGTCAGTTCAGGAGGATAAGTGGCCCACTTAAAAGGTACCTCGACATTCAGTTCTTTAAAAATGTATGATAAAGGGAAATAGTAAGGACCCATGTGCATGTCCAGGTTCCTTTTTCACTGAAGCAAGCTGGAAAAAAAGTGAATGTTGATATTTGGTCACAGTTGCATTGACTTAATTTGAATTTTAATATTCATTAATTTACTGTTTAGTTTCTTTATTGTGGAACCCAAAAGAATCAGGGGCTTCTGCCTCTCGTGTGCTTATATTTCTTGCTTTTTTCCCCCCTGCAAGTCTTATACAAATTCTTGTTCATCTACATTAGTGCTTTTATTACTCTTCATGTACTTTTTTCTGGATAGCACACATAACCCTTAGGCATACATTAACTTGTCTTCAGCCTTCCCTGGTTTCCTCTCTTGCCAGTTTTTCTGTTAGTTTAAATATTTATTTAATCTGTGCCATACTCTGTCAGCCTACAATGTCATATGCGGAGACATCCCGACTCTTTTCTTGATATTAAACACAGTATTTTCTAAGTGTGCTTTTTGCTTTTTAGTCTTTCCCTTCTATTAATTGCAACCCAGTCCAGAATTCTGGTGTTTAGCTTCTCCATCTGTCTGTCTTACCAGCATTTCTTCTGAGCTCATTTATATCCATATGGCTGTATTTATTTGTTATTGCATTGCCAAGACTATTTTGGGGTGGTTTTTTTCCTTAACATAAGCTCCTAACACTTAAGTCTGAGAAGTGGAGAAAAGAAACCTCTCTTCGTTTGTTTCTCAGTACTTTACATGTTGAAACTCCCACAGAAGTGGCAGTGGTATGAATTTCTTGAGATGCATGTTATCTGCCAGCATTGGGCTGGACAAGTGTCACCTGTTTGGCTTTGCTTTAACCTCACAGCTGTCTCAGCTCTGTGAGCCCTGGCTAATACAGATGCTTTATTTCTTTTCCCTGCCTTTAGAGAAGTCTTCCCTGGTAAAACTGTCCTTGAGGATCTAGTGGGTAAAGGTTTCGTGTGTTTGTAGAATCACAGAATGGTTAGGGTTGGAAGGGACCTTAAAGATCATCGAGTTCCACCCCCCCTGCCATGGGCAGGGACACCTCCCACTAGACCAAGTTGCTCAAAGCCCCATCCAGCCTGGCCTTGAACACTTCCAGGGATGGGGCCTCCTCAGCTTCTCTGGGCAACCTGTTCCAGTGTCTCACCACCCTCACAGTAAAGAATTTCTTTCTAGTATCTAATCTAAATCTCCCCTCTTTCAACTCTAAACCGTTACCCCTCTTTCTATCACTGCACTTCCTGACAAAGAGTCCCTCTCCAGCTCTCCTGTAGGCTCCCTTCAGGTACTGGAAGGCTGCAGTAAGATGTCCCCGGAGCCTTCTCTTCTCCAGGCTGAACAACCCCATCTCTCTCAGCATGTCTTCACAGGAGAGGTGCTCCAGCCCTCTGATCATTTTTCTGGCCCTTCCCTGCACCCGTTCCAACAGGTCAACGAAAGCTTATATCAAATACTGTGTTCTGCTTTGGCTACTTTGTGAGCAAACATGAGGGGTTTCATTACTCCTTTTTGAAGGAGAATGGGCATTCAGCTCGGTAGCTCTTCTGTTCCGTCCCCACCCCCTTTGGTAATACAGCCACCTGCAGCTCTACACATGATGGATTAACTGGTGTGAATTAGTTGATTTTATTTGTACTGGAGTATGCTTTTTACTTTCTTCAGTTGTGTTTGAAGGATTCTTTCTTACAGTATTGAGGGAAAATCTTGCAAGATCTCCACAACTTGAATTACTGGAGCTCTGATAATGCTAACAACTAGATATCACGTACTTCATAACTGAAAGGGTTTGAAACCAACTTGCAATATTGCTTTAAAAAAAACTCAGCATCTCATAGCTGAAGTACTTCTTGTCGTCTTATGCAATGTGAAATTTAATTTTTAATATTAAAATGTCACTGGTGTAGTAGTAAAAACAGATTTTGCATATTGTCTGAAATGTGGAGTATGAGACATAAGTGAGAGAGAATTTCTGTGGGCAGGAAAAGAAATATTTTTCTCGGTAGAGGATTGAGTGAAGAACAGAGAGGTCAATTTTAAAACCTTTCATTTTGTGTGATTACAGCCATGCTGCAAATGCCATTTCACTATAAGGGAGGACTTTAAAACATAACTTACTTCTTGATTTGTGCTGCAGGTCAGATTAACTAAAATGGTTATTGTGTCACCCTAGAGATTCCTGCTTGCTGCAAGACCAGACTTTAAACCCTATTTTTATTATTAAAAAAGCCAGCAGCAACAAAGACTATTTTACAAGTTCTGAGACGTTTTCATAGCAATTTGATCCTTATACACAGGTTTTTAGAACTCTTTGTACTGCGATTCTTAGCATATGTAAAAATCAGAAAGTGGGGAGAAGGAGCGTGAACGTTCATTTACTTCTTGCCTGGAGACTGTCCCCTCTCAATGCCCTTCTTGAGGAATGACTTTTGCAGGGAACGTGTGTTGGACTCCTGTGTCGTGGTGGAACAGGAGCATCTTTCAGCAAATGAAGTAGGTCAGGTTGAGGGGAAACCTGCTAGTTTGTGGGTTCAATGCATGGTACAAGTTCCCCCTGCTCCTCTTGAATTGCTGTTACACGCTTCTCTCTTCAAGGGAGAAAAGTCATCTGTTTTCAAGATGGAAACCTGGGTATGACAGTTCCTATTTGCGTCCTATTTTAGTCAGAGGCACCACTATTAGTAAAACTGGCCCCTAAAAGGGAAACAGTACTAGATGCAGCTTCTCTATGTTTTATATACACTTTATTAAAATATTATTTTTACTGTCTTTCACTTACTGCAGTGATCTTTCTGCCCTAACTTGTGTGCTACAAAACTGTTTGTTAAAGAAAGATTTGACTCGATATAGTTGCCTCTTGTTCTTTCCTAATCTTGTTTAGGAAAACCTGGCAATAGTTACTCAGCCAGTATCCTCGGGTATCCCTTGATGTTATCTGCCTGTCTTCTTATCCCATGCTTTTAACTGCTCACACGATGTTTGGACATTTAATCTCACACTTTTTAATGGAACAAAACTTGATGAAAAGATGATTTTGCTGGCTTCAGCAGGGTAATTTGGATGCCTGCCCGTATCGCTTAATGGGGATCTGTTGAGTCCATTATGGAGATTGAGTGTTTAAATTCATTTGTCTTAATTATGGTTCTCAGAAAAATCCCAGAGATGTCTAGAATGCAGCAAGGCAATGATTTCTTTTTTTCTTTTGCTCCAAAACTCTGGTGAGATTCTTCCTGATTTGAAAAATCCTTTGGCTGGTTACAAAGTGGAAAGTAGGTGATGGTGGTAGCATGGGTTTCTGGCAGTCTTGGGAACTGTGTGACCAAAGATGCATCATTTCTGTTTCTAGAATGTGCATCTTATTCATACCATCCACCAAGTGTCATCCTGTCCTTTGGATCGGTAGGTTTTTTGCCAGCACTGTCCCTCAGCAGCACTGCTTGCCCTTGGTGTCTGTGTTGACAACGTGCTTTCTCAACCCACCTAATCTCCTCCACCCAATGCTGATGCCAACCCAAAGCCCCCTTGGTATTTAATTCATAGCTCTGCCCCTTGTCCTTGGTCTTTGCTGCCCAACAACATCAGCTGTGAAGAGGAGGGGGTGTGTGTGTCTTATTTCAGTGCTGCTTCAAACCAGTTCAGTGCAGCTTCAAACATGTTCAGCAGCCACCCGTTTTTGAGATGCCTCACTGCAATGAAGCTGGTTTGTATGTGTTTTGTAGGGTTGGGGGGATATGTTTTCTGATGACTCCTAGTGACAGAAGCACAAGGTTAGGCTAGTAAAGCCCTTTGTTTTCATTTTTGTTTTAAGTTTAATGATTTTGAAAGTCTTTTTCATTTTAAGTGTAACGATCCTTAAAAGTAAAGCAAACCATCGTTCCCCTTCTTGTTTGTTTGCCACTGGAGCCTTTTGGAATTTAATCTGCCCCTGGAGCGATGCCACGTGCGTGGCATATTGTAACGTGTCTTCTCATGGCAAGAAAACTGTGGTGGACATGAAGCCACCGTGACAACTGAGCTACATTGCTAGCAGGAAGGTGTACTTCTACAGGGATGCTCCCTGTGAGCGAGGGTGGCTCCAGGTGCTGGAGACCTGGGCAGCTGGGGCTGGAAGTCAGTGTGTGCCTCTGCCAGAGGATCTCAGCGTTTTATTGCTCCTGATTAATCCAGAAAGTGATGAAGATGTCACACAAAAATGGTTTCTAAGTCTCTGTGTTTCACAGAGTTTGTGAAGTTTCAAGTTACTTTTTCAGAGTTAGTCTTACTCTCCTCCACTCCTGATAGGTTGCAATGTGTTCCCAAATACAACTATGCATATTTAAGACTGAGATTAAAGGGGAGTTCATCTTAAACATCTTACGCAAGTGGGCCAGCTGGGGTAATGTCATACAATAGCAGGACTGTAGTTTTCAAATTTAAAGGACATAAAACCGTACAGTCTCTAAAATATTCTTAAAACCAATGCTACATACTTTGAAAAAGATAAACAGAAAAACCCCATTCAGAACTGAAGTAATTCTGATAAATATGGTTTTAAATGTTTACACTGCACACAGAAGCAAAAATAGACTGTGTGGTAAGTGAATGATGGTATCTAGCACTGAAGAAGTACTACTACATTTCTGTAAGGAAAAGCCTACACAGCGTGATCAAAGCTGACTTGCAAATAGTGTTGTTTTTATAACTGAATCATTTGTCTCATCTTCCAAAAAAAAACAACAAAACAACCGACCAAAACCACCAAACAGAAACCCAACTACTCTCAACATATGTATGTCAAAGTCTTGCATTCCCTGATTTCTGTTGAAAAATCTTGAGCATGTGTGCAGTTTGAGTCTTACAGGGCAGGATGTCCTTTTAGGAATCTTGCACTGAAATACTATTTTTCTTTAAATAGCCTAGCTGACTGTAGTACTTGATGTGAAGCTGCCAGCCTCACTGAAGTAAGAATCTACCAATATGAAGTAAAATTACAGACTTGAAAAATAAAAACCAACCCCATTAAACCAAACCCTAAAAGCCAACCCCCAAAAACCCCTAAACTCTCAACAGCAACAAAAAAAAAAGCCCCCACCCAAACACATGGTATTTGGGGTTTTTTTTATTGTGGATTCTTATTTCAGTAGTAGCAAGTTGAGGAGTAATGCTGTGTAGGTGCTACAAGCTCATTTCTTAGCCATCTGAGTTTCTCTGCTCCAAGTAGGATCTTTGAGAGCTGAAAAGCAAGAAAAAACATAGTATATTGCAAGCTTAGTAAGCAAAATATCTATACTGACTGACTGAGGAATTCTAAATTATTTTTTAATGATTTGCAGGGTTAAGGGAAGGGGAGGAGAGTTGGATGCTTTGCTACCATAATATGGGTGTACTTTCTTTAAAATCAGATTTCGTAGATCCTGGGAGTGGATAAGAGCATGGGCTAAGGAGCTGTTCTAGGTGTGTGTCAGATTATTTAAGGATTAATATCAAATCTAGAGGTTTGTGTTTTAAGCCTCCAGAGCAGCTGGCATCTATAGTTCTCAAATAGAATGAAGTAGTATGTACCTTGAAATGCAGAGAGAAAAACCTTTCTTTTTTTTTCTTTTAAATCCTCTTGACTATGGAGTTCTCTCCCATCCCAAGTTTACCTAACCCAGGTAGAGGTTGTTTTTAAGGATTTTTTGCGTTGAACGGTTTTTGGAGTTGAGTGAAAATAAATATAGGCAGTTATGTCTAACTTGCTTCAGATATGCCTGAAGATTCAAATATGTACTGGGAAAAGAGAGAACAGCATCCTGTTCAGGTGGATAATAAGATGTTACAGAACATCAATATTGAGTGCTGGGTTCAGGTAAATACAGCATGAAGAAATTGAGTGTCTTGCTTGTGCAGTCATGAATTGAGATTTTTAATTAAGAATATCCCCAGTTCACTGAATTTGCTAACTTCAACTTCTAACACTAATCTGGCCTCATAAGCCAGTTCTGATCAGTATTTTCTGTTAATCAGAAATGGCAAAGCTTGAGCTGAGGAACCAGCAGCAAGGCTCCTGTTAAGGCTCCATAAAAAGTGTTACTTACATAGTGCCATCCATAGGGCTGTTAGCATTTCAAGGCTCTAGGCATGAGTGAGTATTGGAAAATGTCAAAAGTGTCCAGAAAGACAGGATAAGATGCTGTGAAATACGTTGTTTCAGTAGGGACTGCAGAGCTGGCTGAAGCTGCCATAAAGAGAACCGAGACCTTTAGCATACTGTATATCGTAATTAATATAGATGTCTTCTTTTTAAATTAGATGCAACAATTGGAGTTAGCACAAATGCAACAAAGAGAAGCCAACCTCACGGCTTTGGCAGCCATTGGACCAAGGAAGAAAAGACCACTGGATTCATCAAGCACTGGATCTGGACTGGAGGTACGGAGACGACTGGCATGTTGTTATCTTCATAACGAATTGTTTTTCTTTCCCTGTAGCAAGAAGTGAAAATTCTCTTGCACAAAGTGGCTGGTTACATACTGTAAGAAAATTACTCCATGCGTTAGATACTTGAAAGGATTGCTTCTGGTAAATTTGTTGGGGATATTTAATTGTGTGTTACAAGAACAACTGTTGATAAGAGCACTGTCTGTATAGGATGGAATGAAATGATGGCTCAGAGAAATTTCTGTCTGCAATGGGGGGTGATAAAGCTGTGGTGGTCTTCCACAGCAGTTAGTTATCATGGCCGCTGAGTTGAAGTCATGATGACTGTTTTGGGTGGCTTTTGAAGCGGCCCTTGCTCTGATATTGGCTGTGGACTTTTTTTTCCAAGCACAGGAGCTATTTTCAAATATACTGTGAGTTCACCTTGGCTAGATCACCCTCAAAAAGCAAGAAATAAATAAAGATAGACCATTCAGTTCCTGCAATGAGCCAGATTGCTATTTCTGGCTCATGCTACATTTTAAAAGTGCCTTGAAAGTGCTTTTAACAAATCTTAACAGATCTTAACAAATCTCTTAATGTTGTGCTGGAGATTAACTGTTTCCAGGACCTGGGAAGCATATGGGGCTGCAGAAGTTCTTTCCAAGGAGACTGATGGCCTACTTCTGTTAGCCATCATGGTGGCTGGAGGTGGGAGGAATGTGTTGCGGGCCATCATTCAAGTGTTGTTGCCAGTTTTGCCCCTCTTTCTGATGAAGCCTCAACGTTGCTTAAGTCAGCAGCTGGTTGGCTTGTGATCCAAGCACAGTGAACAGAGGCCTAGAAAATAACTCGTGTGTGGAAGCAGAAGAGGTGGTAGCAAAGTTTTCCTTTCTGATAAACCTTAAGTCGTTTTCATGCTTATGGCCTTGGAAGCTTAAATAGGTGCTAGGATTGAAAATACTTCACCATTTTTGCATGCTGGAGTCTGGAAGGACCTTGTATAAAGCTCAGTTGTTTGCAGTGTAACTGAGGCAGTGGTGGCATCTGTCCTGTAGGTTTTCTCTCGGCCTGGGCTGGGACAAGAGACCTCTCTAAGGAAATGAGGTAGACTTGTGTCTCTGATTTTTTTTTTTCTTTTTTTTTTTTTTTCCTGACGTGGAGACACAATTACCTCCTTGAATGCTCCCGGCTTACCGCAAGTGAAGGAATCTGTATCTGAACAGGCTGTAGAAAGCAGCGTTCCCAGCTTTTGAGCAGCTATTCTTCACTTCTTTGAAGTTTTTTAATACACTTTCACATGAGTTATTTTTTTATAATACCACTGGAAAAACTTGAAAAAATGAGTTTAGTGCAAGAACAGTTTTCCCCATCCTTTTCTTGTCTTCCCCCAAGCTTCTATCGAGTAACTATTCCTGTTCTTCGTAGTGGTTTTCTGTAATTATTGCCAGATTTGTTTCTGAATATTTAACAAGTCTGCCTGTTAGGTACTTTTCAGTTATTTCTCATCGTCTGCGGTGTGTCTGCTTTATTAAACACTTCATGAAATTGTGCCAAAGTGAGACAGATAACAATGTTGCTATTGAAAGTTGGTGATCCATTATTTAATTGTCAGGTTAAAAGAACGTGGACACAACGTGCCTAAAATGAACCATGAACCTTGATAGCATTTCACTGTCACAAATTTATCTTCTGTATTTTAAGATACTTTTCATATAGGTTGCCTTACCAGACTGAATTGCAAGGGCAGAAGGTGCAAGTAATTCTGCTAGTGAAACTGCTTTTGTTTCTCCCATGCAATCTTGCATTCCAGTGCCTAATACTTCAGCTCTGTGCTACCAGAAAGCAATGCTCTGTGGACCTTTTTTCTTTTTTTGTGAAATTATGCAGGATAGCAAACTTGAGAAGGATGTTTAGACTTAGACATTTAAGTGTCCCAATATATCTGAGCAGGATTTATAAAAGGCTTAAGACTTCTCATGTAGAATAAAGAATGGTTTTGACAAACACTCTCTAGTTCAAGAAGCAGAACATTTGTAATACATTCATGATAACATGGCAAAACATCCTGAGCAGTAAACAACATTCCATTCTTCAGAGATGAAAGGATTTCTTTGAAACTGAAAGCAAGTACAATATGGCCTTAGGCTGATACACATTTGGGCATCTTTAAAATCATCTTTTTGGGCAACCTGTCTGAGAATAATTTAAACAGGCAGGATGTGCTTTCTCATTTCAAATTGTAAATACAGACAGCTTTACTCTCAAGTAATCTTAAAAGTCAGAACTTCCTGACTCTGCAATGGCAAGGAGTAAATCTCTGCATAATACTCCTGTGACCATTTCTTTTTTTTAAAGCCTAATATCTTGGTAGACGGGTATGATGGAATAAGTTGTCCCTGAATACGAGTGATGCTCTGGCAGTATTGAGTGAAATCACTGATGACAACTGCATTTTGGTGTTGTTTTTTTTTTTTTTAACTGAGACTTCCACTTTCCTTGAGTAACGTTCTTTGTGCAATGTTTGTGTCTCTTATGTCCATGTTAGAGCAAAGTTAACTCTGTTCAGCTTCTTTTTATCATTGCCTACTGCAATAATTAACAGAGAAGAATTGTTTCAAGCCATTATTGATGTAAACTGAAGCCCTAAGGTACTTGGGGGGACAGGGAAGAAATAATCAGTTACAGTATGTATTCAAAAAGTGAAGCTCTGTAAGCAAACTTGTTACGTATTTGCTTTTCTTTATTCAGTACCAAAATGTAATGGTACTGGAAGAGTGGTGCTCAGCAGACTGGGTTGATGTGTGTCTGCTACCTTCTGTTGCAACAACAGTAAGTATAAAGGGCTCAGAACAGCATTTCTTAGCGTACCATGTTTCCTTTCTCCACAAATGAGTATCTGTGTTTAATTGGGATGGTTCTGCAGCCTTAGGTATCTGCTTCCTCTGTACTCTGCCACTTGGTTTTGCACCTCTTCTGGAAAGTCTTTTTCCTGGTGTAGTTGAATGCCTGATTCCTGTACATTCATCCTTTCTTGTTCTCTGAAATTCTGCTTTCTTTACTTGGTCTTTTAAGGACACCTATTATGGATTATTTTAATCTGGAAACTAGAACATGTGGTGACATGAGCATGTTCTTTTCAGCTGGAAGCCTGCTTACCAGCAGCCACATGACTTTATAGTGCAGCAGGTAGCAAATAAACAGAGAGGCTCTTGCCCAGAGTAGTGTCTGTCAACTGATTTGGACCTAAAAGCAATATAAAAAAGGTAAACTATATCTTGCCATGATTATTGCTAATGTATCGCTAAACTTGAAATAGCAGTAGGTGCAAATCCATGAAGATCATGGAATGAAAAAATAAGGCAAATGCTCTAGGCTAATTAAAAAAAAAAAAAAAAAAAAGAAAAAAGACATCAGTATGATGGGAATTCTTTTCCCGTTCTGGTTGGAAACACTAGTTGGTGTAGTTTTGCATGTTCTCTTCACTACAAGTTAATATTTGAATGGTATTGTTCAGAAAGAGTAATTTGAGAAAGCCCTGGTAAGAAAATCCCTTTATTGTGAAAATGTGTTAATTGGTGCTACTTGTATTCCAGAGGTGGTAATATCTTCTACTCTCTCATTCTGGTCCCTCTGGACACTTTTGGATACAATGAGGGGGAGAGGCCTTTGGATTTCATTCATGTCTGTCTTTGGGTTTGTGTATTTGTTACCCACCTCTTTTCCATTTTTGGGGGGCATGTGGTGAACAGTGATGAATTAAAGGGTGGGAAGAATTGAAAAATAACTCATCTTGAGAAGGGACAACACTTCTAAAACAAATCAGAAAAAAATAAACTTGAAGCCACAGACTTGTTTTCCCCATTTCTGTGTTCCGTTTCATAGTTTTTATGGGTTGGTAACATGCCCCATAATGTTTTCAATGGTGAGAAATAGTCAAGGCTTATTTTGGGTTTAGTTTTACTGCTTTTCTGATGACAAAGCTATTTTGGAAACAGCTTTGTCTCATTCTCAGTGTAACTGGAGTCTTAGAAGTTTGAAAACCCTTGCAGATATTTAAAGCTTGCTTCAGTGAGGAAACAGGCTGCAATTCTGAGTCTTTAAACTTTCTTTCCTTCTACCCAAAGGTGTCCTGGATCCCAGCTCATGTTTGCTCTTGAATTGAGGGCAGTATGTTTGTGTGGTGTCATACAGATGGGAGGAAAAAAAGTCTAGATACATTTTTGAAAGTGGAGTTAGGAGACTGGCTGTTATTGTTATGATCAGCTTCTGAAGACTGTGTTTGGACCATTCTTCTGCTTTATACAGGAAAACTTACTTCTGTGTAATTTGGGGGGGGCAACTGCTTGCTTCTCATCCATTTTTTGTCTCAATAACATGTTAACTACTTGAAAGTGTCCCAAAGTGCTGTTGGTGGCGTGTCCTTCACTTGCCTTTTTCCAGGTTGGTCACATTGACTGACTCAGGGGTAAATCTTATGTCTTTTTTTTTGCCTGAGCCAAGGGCAAAGGAGATTTCTTCCTTCCAGATACTGCTTGTGGCTGTTCTGTCCCTCACCAAGGCTGGCTGCTCTGTTAGTACATGTGAGCCTTGCCTTGCCACCTATGGTCTGGGTCTTCTGTGGAAACTGAGGCTACTGATGGTGCAGGTGATATCCTGGGGTCAGTGCAGAGCCATTCAAGTACTTCCTTTCTGTCAAACTCTTAGCTCTGGCCAACGTGTAAAATAATGTGATACTTCCAAGGTGATGTACATCTTCTGATACAGCAGTCCACAATTAAGCTTGTATTCTCTTTCTGGGAAGACGCTTGGCAGGAAGAAATGGGAGAAATGTCTTGTTTACCACACTGGCCATTGTTCCATTTTTAGTATTGATTGTGGGTGGACAAAACAGGCATGTTGTCTTCTCTTTTAGGGCAAGGTCTCTGCCACATCTGTCTGATTATTGTTAGCAGAACTTAAATTTATCCTTCTTGCTTTACAGCTTAGGATGCCAGTATGCATGTTGATCAAACATATTCTGTATGTGCTGCGTGTTTAAGCTTTGGAAATGCTCTTTGGGCTGACCTGAGGAGAACTACAGTTTTAAGCATCAAGTCCTTTTCTGCAGAATGAAGGAAAACCCCAACTCTTCCAAATGTTTGCGGAAGAGAGATGTTTTGGTTTTTCCACCGTGTGGCAATTAAATCACTCTTTCTGGTGTTTGTGGGAGGAATGTGTGGTAGTTAAGGGGTTCCTGGCTTTACACTCTTATGAGGGTTAGCTGTAGAAGTCACTGCACTCTTTCTGGCCATGAGCTCTGCTGATGAGAGGACACGCTAGCATAATTCATCAGCTTCAGTATTGGTATTAGGACGTGACTGTGTCTAAATGTGAATTAAAGGCAGAAGTTGGCTCTGTAGCAAATGGATGATAGGTTTGCTGCTCCCTGTATATCCATGGGGCACAGAGAGGCTGCTGGCTGGTGCTTGGCATTGGTACACGATAGTCTGCTAAAGTATTTTCTTAAAAGCTGCAGAAAATGAATTTAAAAGCAATCACTTCAAATTGGACCTATACTACTTGCATGTAAGTAGGTGTTCAGAGTCAGGCTACAAAATCTATTTCTACACTTCAGGGGTTTCTTTCTCTGTGTGTCTCTGTCTCTACCACCCCTTCCTCCAGCCCATTTTGGGATTTAGGTCTGAAGTGACGCAGGAGAGTGTTTCTTTTTTCTGCTTTGCATATGCTTAACGTATGCAGACTCTTGCTTTCAGTTTCTGGTTCTTATGCAGGCTGTCGGGACAATCGGAGAGTCTACGGCGTGGTCATACCTTTGGGGAAGAGGGAAGCTAAAAGTGTTAGTGCAATTATAAAATATGGCTTCAGCATCTTACTTATCTGCTGCACGACTGAAGCACAGCCCTGTCAGTTAGAGCGTTTCAATTTCAGTGCTAAATTTCCTGGCTGCTGTCAGTCTAGGCCATACACTTGATGTGAATTTTTTCCCATATAAATAGGCAAAAATATTCTCGACTGCCATTCACACACTTCAGAAATACAGTTCGTTGGCCTATATCGGGCCTTCTCTGTGCTAGAGATGAACTTAATTCTTCCTATGTGTGAAAGATATCTGCAATTTAAATGACTAATTGCATTGTAGCTTTAGGCTGAACATATTGGTAATGCGCAAATGTTGATGACATGTGAAGGGTCAAGAGATTTATAATTTAGTTGACAATACATTGCTTAAAATGATGTGGCAAAGAGCCAGAAAATTTCAGCTTAATAATTGTCTATTAACTAACATGACATATTTGTATAGTATTCATTACCTCCAGGTACAGATTAAGCATCTGATGTAGCCATACGAAGTGACATGCGTACATGAATCTTGGGCATAATAGTGAATAAACTGACATTACATTCGCAGTAATTTGTTTCAATATGTAAAACATGTTGTTGCCTACATTTGAAAGGACTTGTAGGAATGTTGCAACGCAATCTGAGGAAAAAATGCGTAGTTGAATAGCGTTCTCTATTATATAGATCTGACAGCTTCGTGAGCCTTCTTTGTAGACTACAGCAGATAACATCATACATATACATGTTTGTTTTCAGCTGCACGAGAAGCAGCCTGGAAATAGAAATCTAAGGCTTTCAGACATTGGCTTGTTCTACCCTAGTGATCTATATGGTTAAGGAAAAAAGCCACCAAAAAACCCAGCACCCAGTGCCACCAACTTTATTTTTTAAAAATATCATATTTATATAAATATTGAGTAATGTAGTATTTCGGTATTGTGAATGTGGTAGTACTTCTAGCAGACAAGCAAAACTTCCACAATTCTGACAGGGTCTCTTCCTTCCCTTTCACTGCTCTCTGGGAAAGTGTTTGAGCACTCCACAGTGCATTAATGGCTTTTTAACCCCTTTTTTCCTCCTGCAAGACATGAATGTGTTCTGTGTTTTACAGGTGGGAAGCTAATGTACAGGGTACACTAGATATCACAGGCATCAGTGTGACCACAGGTGACAGAGCTGGTCCTTGAACCTGGATGCTTTTGCTCCCATTTGCTAGATGCCCTTACCACCTTCCAGCAAGGTCTTTTCTGCACGCAGCTGTAATTATCCGGTGCTTGGAGATGTCATTGAAAACTGTCTCGTGCCTTTGCTTTCTTCTGCTGGTGGTGTTTTTATGATGTGCAGCAGAACTGCTGTGATGGTTTGCTCTCTTGGGACCTTGGCTCTGAGGCTGGGGTGTGTTTATGCCACACCAAAAATGTGTGAGAATGAGAACTCTTGGCTTGACTTTTAAACACTGGACTGAATGCATTGCTCCCTTAAAGTGGCCCCTTTTTAAGAGTTTAAAATTTGAATGCCATGGGTGTGAAGCCATTGAATTTGAGAAAGGAGAGTGTACTCTGCCAGGAGCAGCTCACAGAGCCTGACCTAGACTCGGTGGGAAGGAAGGTGTCTGCTGACCTCTCTGAGCTTTGTTTCGGGGCTTGGAGGCGAGCTCTGAGCAGCTTTGATATCCTTGGTCAATACCTGTGATCCAGAATGCAGATCACATGTCACCTTTTCAGAGAGAGTTGGTATTTAATTCTCAGTCCAGCCACTGGAGAGAGCTCTAGAGATCTTAAAACAGGTTTTAGGAGCAACCTGTCAACAAAAGCAGCTGCACAGCAGGCGCAGGAGTACAGCAGGAGCTCCACAATGTCTTCTGCTGCCAGGATCAGTGAGAGTAACTGATCTCTGTTAGGTGTATTTAAAAGGCTCTGAGGATCAAGAAAGAGTGACATCGTGTTGCTTTAGCAAAGTTGCTGGTTTGACTTGACTCTGAGGAAGGCCAGAAGCAGGACTGCAGCTGTTGTGGCCTCCTGGGGCTGGTTTTAAACCAGCTGGTGGTCTTGGTACTGCAAGGGGTGGTTTCCAGTGGTGGAGAGCCATGTTGCTGTTGCTCTTTACCTGGCTTACGAACAAGGTCTGTCAGCTGTCCATGCCCAGGTTGAGGATACCCAGATTGACCGGTAGTATTTATGCTGATAGCTGCTCCTCCTGGGCTGCACATCTCCCTGTTGTTTCTCTTTCAGAAGGAAAGTGGGGTGCTGGGGGTTCAGTGAAAGGCAGGAACTTCAGGATACAGTTGACATCTTCCATCCTCCCCTGTGGAGGAGTGTTCCCAATTTAAAAAAAAATAAATACAGGGGAAAAAAGGAAAAAATAAAAAAAGAAGTTGCTACAATTGCTAGTTAAGATACTAATAATTAGGTGTTTCAGAAGGGGGGGTGCAGGCTGGCTGCAGTACCCTTTGCTAGAATTAGTTCTACAGGGATGAGTTTTATGTTGACTTATCTTTGTACTTTTCTGTGGCCTGGTTGAAAAGCAGCTTTTTTTCATTTCCCCTCAGAAGAGGCTCACAAAGCTGTCTTAGGATGGGCTGAAGACTTCTGCAATGAAGAATCCCCCAAAATAACAAGAGACAAGAGGTTGACGCACAGCTGGGAGGAATGGAATAGAGATGTCTGGGAGCAAGGAGTTGGGCTGGTGGTGTTCTAACCAGGGTGTCAAGGTCTCAGAAGCAGCGTGGGGGAGAGTCTGTGCAGGAAGGGGGACACGAGCTGTAAAAGAGAGGACCGCTGACTGTGGCCTGGGGCCAGACAAGACCAACCTGCTGCCCAAGAGGAACTTGCTCAAGGGGGGGCTCTGAGAACTGAGCAGTGGAGGAACCTCCCCTAAAGTTTCTCTTGTGTCAGCTGGAGAGCTCAAGAGTTGGGCACTTCTTAAATAAAGTCTTGGACATTAACAGAGGCACCTGTGATGGTTCATTTTGATGCGCAGATGGCATCTTAAGTGTTTTCACTTTTGGTTCTCTAAATGTTTTATTACCAAAATACAGGCAGTACGTCACCCTCCACTGCTTGGTCCAAAGTCCAAAACAAACCCATGAAAGACATGGGGACAGTAGCTAAAAGGAGTTAGTGCTCATCCCTCTATAAACTTAGTTCAGAGTGAGTTCCCCAACACAGTCCCAGTCTGGACTGGAATGACCCAGGCAGCCTGTTAGCTTCTTTGTTTTTAAACCGTCATGCACTTTGAGAGAGGGACCTTTTCTTTTAACTTGGATGTGGTAGCAGCTGTTAGTTTAGGTATGTTCAATAACTAGTAAGAGCCCCTGGAATGCTGTCCTCAGTAGCTCTGATAAGCTGGTGTGTTGCGACGTGAAACGGCAAAGTACGAACTGGCTGTCTTAGCAAACAGGAGTCCAGGGTAAGCTTTGGCTTTGGCTGTGATATTAATTACAGCATAACATCACTTTGTGTCTCTGCACTGGGCATGATGGGTAAGAATTTAAGAATAAACAAAGTCTGTCTCAAACACGGGCAGCTTGATGCTCCTGCCCTATTGTAACATCTTACATCTCCAACAGCTTCCAAAGCAGGCTCGGGGATTTGTGCTGTCCCCCTCCTTTTTGTAAGGATTGAGCAGCAATGAGGTGCCTGTTTGGTCTCTTTTTAAAGGTAAGACTTCTAGTCTAATGGCTGTTTAGAGAGAAAATACTTTCACCTCCATAAAGTTCTTTGAATTATAAAGGACATTGCTGCTGGGTTACTGAAAACCCTTGGGGTTTGTTTCATTTATAACATTGCCTCGGGCCTTCTGCTGCATCCTGTTGGATTGACCTCCTTTTCAACCCGTGCTGGCAGCTGCATTGCAGCGCTATCTTTTCCCTGGATCCTTCAGGGTTGTCATATGACAAACTTGAACTGTGACCCTTTTGTGTCTTACCAGGACAGCAGTGCCCTCTCTGTGTGATGTGGCCAGCAGTCTTCCCCACGCACGCGTTTGTTCCAAGCCATTTAACAAACTGAAAATTTCAAGTGATGGCATTTCATAGTGTTTAATAGTATCGACTGTAAAGCAAATGAAATGGTGCTGAATACCCTGCGTGCTGCTAGTAAGAAATACAGCTTCCATTGCTGCAGTATGCCCTGGGTTTTCAGTGGCTAGTGTATGCTCTCTGGTGAATCTCTTTATTTTTTTTTTTAATAAATTTCAATGCTTTCCCCCTAACAACAGTAGCATTCACTGCTATAGATAGTCCAGCACTGCTATTTGTTTCTAATATATGGGGGTTTTAACCAGATTTCTCTAAGCAAAGTGGGCAAAGTCATTTTGCTGAAGTCTTGCAGAGAGCGTTAGGGTAAGAATTGATATAGTTAACACGGCATCCAAGCAACACCGTCTCCAATTGGTGTTGATGCTGGCAGGCATTGCCTTGCTGAAGTTACAGAGACTGAGCACTCGTATTTGTACAAATTGCATTCATTACCGAGAACCCTCCAGTAGTGATAAGAGACTGGCTGTGTAGCATAGATTGGCTCCAAGATAAGTAGCCAGTCTATTGTGCAGCTCATGGTAATCTTCCTCCTCCCCGCCCCTAATAATAAATCTTGGGGCATTTTGGAATGCGTGGGGGTTGCTCATTCCAGTAGCCTGAATGTATAACTACTAAACATCATCATCTCCTACCAACTGTGCTTTCATAACCAAGGGAGGCAGCTGACTGAGATGAATAGACTCGGATAGTGTTCTGGACGTGCAGATGCTTTGACTCCATGTGTTTGTTGCTCCCCTAAAGGACAATTCACAGGTGAGGGCCAGGGTAAGAGTTTCTCCCAGATGTACGTCAAGGTAGAGCCCAATCACAGTGATGGTTTTCTTCAAGAAGAGGTGGGAACATCTGGAGCTCGGGTGTTTGCAAGTGGGAGTAAGAGCCTTGCACAACCTGGGACTCTGCACAGGAACCACGGTAGTACCATTTTTGTAGTTAGTTTGTCCTTTCTCAGTGCAAAGTGTCTCTGCAGTGTGACTTCAGTGAAACAGCGGTTATTTATCTTACCATAACAATATAGTTTTAAAGAAAGAGAATTTTCTGCTTGCTTTGACTGAAATAATCCATCAACTGGCAAGTGCTTGCTTTGTCTTTTAAAGTATCTAATGCGCAAGGATTTCTGAAGTGCTGGTTTCCAATATGCAAACTGAACATCAGCAAGCTAATTTTATGGAAGTAGGCAGTATAATCCAACCAGTGTGGTTAAAAACTTGTATTTACGTGGAATTCTAATGTTTTTGGTTTTCTTTCTCTGTCCCTCCTCCATTTAGGGTTTGAATCGCAATGGAATTGCTCCTGGATCATCAGGTTTTAGCCTTACGAAACAGCTGCTCTGTCCAAGAATAACCCGCGTGTGTCTCAGGGACTTGATATTCTGCATGGAACAAGAGAGGGAGATGAAGCATTCTCTGACCTTGTACCGTGCTCTGTTGAAGTGAATTGAATTTACATTTCACCTTGCTGTCTACTGCCAAAGAAAACACTGAAGCATCGTTGCACAGTCTTGAAATTCCAATTTCTGGAAGGTGATCCGTTGTAAGGATAACTTTTGTTTACAGATAAACATTTTTATTAAATACCTAACTTAGCACCTGTAGGGTTTTTAATAATATTTGGCTTAAACCAGTCTGTAAACCAGTGAAAACAGAGCTGCACATGCAAGCACCTCTGCCTACCTGCCTGCATTTAACTGACTTGCAGGCTCTGAGGGCTTGATACGTGTTCCTAGTTTATGTATGTCACTTGCTTCAGTACTCCAGAGTCTGCAACATCTGTTCTACATGTAGTGCCTTCTTCTGATCCAACCTTATTTAGGGAAATAAATAACACTTTAAAGGCACTGCATAGCATGGCAACTGTATTTAATCATGAGCCAGCAGTCAGTCAACATGCTAATGTATTGCCTGTCTCACTCAGCATCTCCTGAAATTTTCTGGGTTTAGAATTACTACTGAATGCTTGGTTGTGGAGAGCAAAGTAGCAAGCAAAAGGAAGCAGGGGTGCTTTCTCACCCCACCTCACCTCAACTGGCCTCCCCCTTTCCTCTGAGAAAGTGACTGAGGGAAGGCGACCAAATTGGTTGTTCTTGTGATTGAAGTACATCAGACAGTGTACTTAGGGCATATTTCGATGTTTGGGGAAAGTTTGGAGTTACAAAACTTGAATACAAGGGGTGAAAGAGCCTAAAAAGGAAGGGTAAACAGAAGAAATAGCTTATCTTTCTGTAGATAGAAAAAATAGCATTGAACCTGAGCATAGATGTAGAAGGAAATGAACAAAAGCGACCTGGGCTGACTGCAAAAAGGGGAAAACTTGAAGTGCATTGGAACTTTGCAGCTGGAGACTCTCTTAAGGAGAAGAACAGAGTTTGCAAAGCACAGGATTCACTGCTTTATTTAGAATGCTGATTTAATACCTTAACATGGTATAACAGGGAAACTTCCCAAATAGAAAGTGTTTAGACAGTTGCCTGTTTCCATTCAGTGAGGAGGAGGACTCCAGATCATTTAGACTGTTAGAACAGATTCAAAGATTTTCTCCTTGCTGGTGAAGACTGCTTTGTGGTGGAAGGAAAACCACCTGGGTCACCCTTCTCCCCAGCCTCCAAACGTTTTGCCTCCCATGACCCAGTGCTGTATAGCATGGCTCTTTCCTAGGACCGGTGGGAAAAGCACTGACTCTATGGAATGGCTTCCTGCTGAAACTTTTTGCTTGTAAGGAACGAGCTTCCTGCGGTTATTTGGCATGCTACTTCAGAACCTGAAGCGATGACTCAAACGCCTTCCACCGTCAGAACCACTGCAGATAGTTACCAAATTCAGTAAGTTGTGAATTGGGTATGGGTTTGGTTATTGTTTGGTTTTTTTTTTGTTGGAAGAGTAGTTAACAAATCTAGTAATTGAATGCTGTAAATTATTTATATATGTATATATAGCGCATATATATATATATAAAAGAAAAGCAGTACTTTGGCTAAGCTATAGTTTGCAAGATATTGATGGCATCAGGCAAAATTGTTTTGTATAATTAAATGCTTAGCTTTACTTTTTATGTAAAGTGTAGCATTTTCCATATTTGTGTACTGTATCTTATGGATCAGATGTTTAAAATTATTTTAAATACTGCATTAAAGCAATTATTTTATTAAAAATAATAAATCGCTAACTTTGTTTCCTAACGTGAGAGATCCAGCGTCCAAAGCTCTCATCCCCATGACTAATGGCGTGTCTCTGAGAGTGAGCCCTGGCTGGCTGCCCACCACAGTGATTGGCACAGTTGCCCCATGTGATGTGTTCATGGTAAACATCTATATTTTAAGGTTTTTAAACAGAGTTAAGTGTCAGAGAAAGGAACTACTTGAAGGGGGGGGTGGGCAGGGAGGAAAAGCAACCTCTCATTTGCCTGACTTCCCCCAGTCAGTCAGCACACAGGCTGGGGTTTTTGGGGTGTTTTTTTAACTGCTGGGCAGAGGTGAGCACTTTGCGCGTGTTGTGGGAAGTGAAAACACAGGAACAGTCTCAGACTTCAGCAATGTGCAGTGGAAGCATTGTCCTAAATTATTTTTAAAGCAATTCACAATTAATTAAGTGCAGGTTGGAGAACAAAGATGAACATCTGCATATTGGCCTCCCTCTTTGTCTTCTTTAAACCAGCGTGATACTTAAAATGAAAAATGTTAGAGAAAATAGCTTAATTGATAAATAGATATATATGAAGTATGACACATGATTCAAGTGGTTTTGTGGCCTGCCTGCAATCCAGATTGTGTGCTTTTGTTGTTGCCGTAGCAAGTTGTCTCTTTTACCAGTAGTTCTTCCCTGGGGGCCACCTCTTCCCCAGCCCCAAAACACACCCCAGCCCCCAAAATTTTACCCTGCAAGGAGTAGCAGACATTTTCAGAAAGGTTTTTCAGAAGGTCTTTAGGCCTGATTTTAAACAGGGACAGACAAGCCCTTAGTGTAAAGGCTAAAAATACTTGTCTCCCTCCCAAGTGTTTGGCCTGCCTCTCATTTGAGCTCAACTTGGCTTCTGAGAAGAACATGTGTCCTCTAAAGTGGTACTTGGTTGACACTTGGGCTTTGCTCACGCACACCAGGAACTAAAGGAGAGTTGACCATGGATTCCAGTCGCATTATGCTTTGTGGGAAGGGAGACTGCTCTTTGTGTAAACTCTAAAAGCCCAGTTGTAGTTGATGAAGACAAACCATACCATCATCCTACCTTGCCTCTTAGTTCTCAGCATGCTCATGTTCCCCCTGCGCGTGGGGACCTAGCAGCAGAGCCATCTACGCCACCGATGCTGTGAGGGGCCTAGGGCTTACTCCAGGCACTTCTTGCTGTCAGGATGGCCTGCTAGCTGAGTGGCTCTTTCTGATGCACCGAGCTGCCCAGGGAACCATCCCCACTACTCAAGTATTCTGCCTTTAGAGAAGACAGTATATACCCTTGGTGGGGGGGAAGCTGTTGGTGCTGGCTCTTCAATACTACTATATTAGCAGCATAGTATGCCAAGTTTTCTATGTTACGTGGAGGCGAAAGGGGCCCTGTACTCTTCCTCCTCCAGCTGCTGCTTTTTCCCTTTATTGCCATTTTCAAGTCCCACCACTGCATCCAGCCCTTTGCACTGTCTTTGACTCCAGCTTTTCCCTTCTCCCCCTCGGGAAGACCAGCCGGAGTGCACTAACACACCCCGCAGCTTTGTTCGAGGTTTAATGAGGAAGGTAGCGGGAGCCCGTGAGATGTTGCTAGATGATTCCTCAAAGCCAGTGCACTCTCTTGGACACTTTGACTCGAGTAGCTTAAGGCTACTGTTTGCATCAAGTTGTTGTAGGCCCGCTCTCTTGTAGGCACCTGTGTCCTGCCATGTGAGTGCACTGTGCTCGGGCGAAAAATGCTGTCAGCTGTTCTCCAGGTTCATCTCTCTGCTCTGTTCTTTGCTTTTCTCTTTATTTGTAATCACCAGGGTGACGAAGGAAAGACTAGGGCAAACAAGGATGTCCTGAAGGGGCAGACAGTCCAAGTGATTGGACTCAATGAAATGAGCTTGCTCCCAGCAACTTTCCAAATGAGGGCTGCTGGGTTTCTGAGGCCAAGTGCTGCAGACGCCTCCCACAAGTGATGTCTACACACCCTCGAAGTGCTGGATCCAGCCATTGTTATCCAGAAAGTCCCATGGCTGGAGCCTGCAGCTCTGGATATAACTGCAATCTGCAGTGAAGGTTTTACTCCTTTGATGAGTGCAAAATTGTGTACCAAGGCTAAAGAACATAGCATGCTGGATCTCTCTGTTTTGTCACTTTTAGTACTGGGCTTGTTAGGACGTGTCAGTGGCTTGTCCCACCTTCATCTGGTAGGAAGGCCGCCTGTCTGGAGGCCACAATGCTAGTGTTTCACTTGGTACAGGTCTTTTGCAAGCTAGGTGAGCAACCCTTTTGGCTTTATTATGTTTTGAAGAAAGAAGCAAGAAACCACCTCTTTTCCTTCCAGATACATCAGTCCTTGTTCCTACCACCTCTTCTTTCCTCTGCTGCTATAGGCTTGAACTGGCCAGTCCTTACCTGCTATCTGTAGCTGTACTAGTGTGTTAGCTGATAACTTTGCCTATGCAGTGTCTTCTCAGGATCCCCAGCTTCACAGTTCACAGAGTGCCTCCAGGGAGCCTGCTTTTGCAGGGGTTTTTGCTTTGAAGGAGGGAGGAAAAAGAGGATTTCCATCCTGGACTGGAAAGTTGAATGGCTGTTTGGGAGTGGAGGGAGGGGATGGTGTAGGTCAGCCCTGAGGCTGCTACTTTCTGTGCAGGGAGCAGGTTCTCGCAGGTAGTTTGTGTTTCATGGTGGGCAAGACTTCTGCCATTAAGTCCTGCTTCAGTCAAGAGGTTTTCCACAAGGTCTATGCAGCAGTAGGTACTTCGGACCTTCCAAGGGATGTTTCCCTGTCAGAGCCACCTAAAGTTCCCGCTGGAGAACCCATCAGAGCTGGTCATCTGTTCTCTTCTCCAATCCCCATCTCACAGTCCCACAGCTTTTCCAGGTGTCTCCTCTTCAGCCTCTTTCTGTGTCAGAAGTAGGAAAGAGTATAGAGCTGTGCCTTGCACGATTCAGCTGGATATTGGGTGGTATCAGGACCAGCACTGAGGCTCTGGGGGTGACCACTATGTGTTTCTCCAGAACTCTGCCTATCAGTAGTGTCACTGAAAAACTGTAAAAAACTGAAAAAGGAGTAAAGGTGAGGGTCTTCTGCCTGGGTAGTGCCAAGGCAAAAAAATCCTCTTCATCTCAGCAGCTTGGCCTATGTGCTCCTGCTCCACAGGCTTTCCTTGAAGAACTGCAGTTATCGGTGAGCCGCTACTCTCTCTGCCAGATCACAGGGAATATTCTTTTAAAATCTATTTGGAATGAAAAATTATCTGAAAGATCATCTGTATCTGTTTTTGAGAGCTAATTCATAATTATGTGTAGTTCCCCAAGCTTCTTGAGATATTTGCACTTCTACTTTGAAGTGTTTAGCGTGACGGGGTTTATTATTTACAGTTATTTGAAGGTGTTTCTTATTTCTGTCCTTAGAAGCTGGAAAGGAGGAGGGAGAGTATTTTTTTTTTCAAGTAATTATGTGTGAATATACATGTACTCTGTGTGCTAAGTAACTTTTTAAAAGAAATACCCTACTTCTTTTAAGGGCTGAGTTATAACAGCTCCCAGGTGTGAAACTCCAGCAACAAGAAGAGAGGGAGGAAGAAGATGAATTCTTGAAGAGGTTGCAAGTTTTAATATGTTAAAATCCTTTGATACCTTTTGTGCAAAATTAGGCAGAGAATAAAGACTCCCTTGAAGAGCTGATCAGCAGGACTTCTCAAGAAGGCAGGGTAGGAAAAGGAGAAGGTACTCTGAGGATTGAAGGCAGAGCTCGCTCCTCTCTCCTGGAGCTTCGTGGATACCTTTGCATGCATTCTGGCAGAGGCTTTCATTTTTGGAAATGACAGAAAAGGGCCTTTCTAGAAATCTATCAAAGTAGGTGGATATTTCTATACAGGCTATGTGTTTAATGAAGCAGATTTATTGGGTAATTTCTATATGGGGAAGAAATCCTTAAAGCGTTGCTTCCTGTTCAATGCAGGTTTTGTTCTTAACCTCCTGTTTCCTAAAATTTGCAGAAACCCCCTGTAACCATCTCATCTCTCTTTGAAGGAGTGGCAAGAAGGATTGTCACCAGGTACAGCCCAGTGCTGGGGTCCAGCCACAGAGCTGAAGCATTGCAGGACAGGGGGCCACGTGCTGTCCACGGGAGTCAGTGGCCTGACTGATGCTGAAAGAAGAGGCTGGAATGAGCAGGTGTGTAGAGACAGTAGGTACCAGAAGATGTTGTAAATACAGCAGGTACCAGAAGGTGTTGTAGATACAGCGTGGGCTATTCAACATCTCAGAGCTGAAGCGGTTTTCCTCTACTGATGTGAATAAACCACAGAGGGAGGCTTACAGCCCACGTGAGCATCTGCCCTGTGTCGAGCTGACATGGTAATCAGGGTTGTGCTACCTCTTGTCAGGGCCAGGGCTGTAATCTTCTGCACCCTGCCTTTCACCAGCCGATTCATTAGCCCTTTGCAGCACGGCTGGCAGGCGGTGCGAACTCAAACGGGCCTCATCTCACACAGCTCTCGGAGTCTTTCCTTCTAATTTGAAAGCTTTCGCCTTCTTTATTACAGGGCAGGAAAAAAAATAAAATTGAAAGTGACCCAAACTTCAGGTACAGAGGGCAAATATTAAAAGTAAGGTTGGGTTTTGCCTTTGAAATTCCTTGCTTCTTAGAGGCTGTTGGTGAGTGATGCCCCAGAGCTGAGGAGGATGGCTCCAGAAAGAGATCCCCTCGAGTGGGTAATCAGCCCTTCACAGCAGTCTGCTGGGGATGCTGAAACAGAAATCAGTGTTTCAAGTTTTTTTTCCCATGCTGTAAAGAAGAACCTGTGGGAAGGTTCTGCCTGTGTCCTTACACAAAACCAGGATATCCAGTAATTAGTGAGAGATACCTCTAGGGCAAGCTCAAATTTTGCAACACTTCCCAAGGCAGGGAAAATGCCCTGGGCTAGGGCAGTCTTGGGAAGAGAGTGAGTCAGGAGGCTTTTTTTCTTTTTTTTTCTTCTTTTTTTCTTATTTTCTCTATAGTCTAGATGAAGTCAAAACTTAAAACTTTGCAAGGACCTGGCTCTTCTAGACCTCCCTGCACCTGAGTGAGGGTCATCCATCTCCTGAGGTAGACGGCTGCCTGAAAAAGGCTTTTTCTCTATAATAGGATAAACTTTTTTGCAGCCCTGAGCCACAGATGACTTTCCAACGATGGCTGGGAGTGGGGAAGCCGAGCTGACCCCAGGGACAGCATCCCCCAAGGGAGAAAGCTGGGGGAGGCACAGCCTCTTTTGGTGTTGTGTTGTTTTTTTTTTCCCCTAGAAATGCAAGTTTATGCTTGAGAAGGGATTTTAAATTCTGTATAGGTGTCACCTGCCTTGGGCAGCAATTTGGCACGTAGAAGACGAAGCAGCGTAGGGTTTGGGCAGGGTGGGTGGTACAGGGACAATTGGTGGCCGTGGTCATGGGTGGCACGGGGGGCAATGGGTGACCAGGGCCATGGGTGGTGGGGGCTGACAGCGACCTGCCCACAGCTCCAGCCTGGGGACCAGGTCCCGGCGAAGGCGGTGGGGCTGCGCTGGCGGAGGCGCCCTTGGGAAAGCCGCCTGCTTGGCGGAGGGCCCGGAGGAGCCAGCACCACCCCATTGCCCCGGGGCTGCTGGGCATGCCCGGCCCGGCCCAGCCTGCCAGGGGCCCGCGGAGCTGCCCTGCCCCTGGGGCTGGGGTCTGGTGGCTCATGGCCAGGGGATGAGCTTGTGGGTGGGAGGCCTGGCTGTGGAGGCTTTGAGCACTCTTTGGGCCAACCGATTCCCCCTGGGCACTCCTTGGTCTGTCACGGCACACTCAGCCTCCTCTCCAACAGGGAGGAGGTCTCCTTGCCAAGCCACCTCCATGCTTGGCAAGCCTGCCCATGTCTCCATCACAGGCAGTAAGCCATACACAAGGGGCTCGGGCTCCTGACGTCGGGATGCGGCACAGGTACTCCCTGGCTCTTTGAACGAAGATGCCCAGATGCATCTGCGTGAGGTGCGGGTGCAGTGGCCCAGCTCGGCTTTCCTACTCCTGCCTTTCATCTCCCTCCACCTGGTTTCTGTAATGTTGGATCTCCTTCCCATCTCCCCTCTCCCCCCCCAGCTGCCTTAGCTTTGCATTTTGCCCCTATGCTGGTGCCTTGCAGCACAAACACGCTGGAGCGCTGCCTGCCTTCCCCTGCTGGGCTCTCTGGCCACTGCCCTTACTCAGTGGTTTGGAGCCCTGGGAATGATTTGTAAGCACAGAGTGAACTGTCTGCTTCCTCTGGCTACCATCTGGCCTGGCTTTATCTTCTGTGCTCAGGTGAAACCCAAGTGAAACACCCACAGCTCACCAACGGCCAGACTGGGTGCTCCCACCCTCATCTTGCACTTTGTTGGGCGCTTCTGGTCTTCCCAAAAGCTTGCCTTGCTCTTCAGCTTCCATGGCTGCTCCTGTTCTCCTCCCTACAACTCAAATAATTTGTTTCCCTTGGATGACTACCATCCCTTCCCTGCTATCTTTAGGCTCGCTGCTTTGATTGCCTTCCACAGGAGACATCTCCTGCACAGACAGCTCCTCAGCTGCCACTCGTCTAGGCTTTATGGCTCACAGATCTTGATGGCAAACCTGCTGCCTCTGCAAAGGCAGTAATTGGGAGCACCTGGAGACCCTCTGTGCATGCTGAGACATTAAATCAAATTCAACAGGGCTAAAATAGGGCTCAGTTACTTTCTCTTCACATGATCTTTGTTAATGACTAGGCAATGTCCTTCCTGTTGCACATGCCCTCACAAGGGATTCCAAATCTCGGATGGATCTTCTGGAGAGCCTTGAGGAGTGCTGACTCCAAAGGTGTCCACCATCACCTCCCACCCCCCAAGGTGTTGGGGGTGCAGGTTCTATTTTTCCCAGGGGAGGACAGGCAGGTTGAAGCAGTTTTCCTTTCTTAGACCCCTGCATGCGAAAGGAGGTGGGCTGTACCAGGCAGCTGCAGTGCTTTTAGGCTATTAAGCTGTTCCCTTTAGGATGTCTCCTTCAAGTTGGGATTTGCTACAATCCCAATAAAAAGTTGCTGGTGTTAGGTTTCTGTGGCACCACAGCGAATGCCACTAGAAGGAAGCACTCGCTTCTCGGCAGCTAAAGCCCTGTATTGGGGATTTCCCTCCGTCTAGGTTTGGTAGTTCCCCTTCCCGACATGCCATCCTATGAGGATCTCCTTGGCACATCGCTTGAGACGGTGGAGTCCTAGGGTGGCAGGGGCTATTTATATTTCCCTAATATTTACCACAACAAAGTCTTTTCCTGGAATTAGCTGCGAGTCCCAAACCCACCACCAAGGCCACATCTCGTAGCACCTCCCGTGCCTGGCCCCGCACGCCCCCATGCTGCTGCCCAGTTCAGGGCTGGCACCCTGCAAACCCTCTCCCTCGCAGCGGGGCTCCCTTTTGCTCCCTGACTGCTGCTCTGCCTTGGAGCGGGCAGGGATCCCTCGCAGGGAATGGAAAACAGTCTCCACTCCCATGGGTGTGGGGCTTTGCCTTCTGGCATGCCAGCAGCAGGCTGTCTATGGGAGTCCAAATGGCGGTCAGCACAGGCTGCAGATAATTAATACTGTTTCTTTGAGCTAAGGTAGCACTTATGACCCTCATTGATATCTATGGTGATAAAGATACAGTCCCTGCCATGGCTGGAGGAAAAAAATATTTGAGAGGAAAAATCAGGATTTTTTGCTGCCTGGCTGAACAAGGATCCAAAACTCTCACACTTCATCTCCCAAAACAAAATCATCCTCTTTTTGTACACCCAGGAGAGGCCCTTAGATGCTCTCCTAGGGGGTTACATGTCTGTGTGCACCCCAGACCTCCCTCCCCAGAGCAGCTGATGGGGGCAGGAGCTCAGCTTTCCCACACAGGGACAGAGAGGTGATGCCCACCACAGCGGTCCAAGGCTTGTCTGCCACCCCCAGCACAGCTGCGGTGGGGGGACAGCATTTTCCTGCTGCTCCCAGGGGAGAGGAGCCCTCACCCAGTCTATCCCACCCTAAGGCAAAGCAGGAGCAGGGAGGAGTTGCTCCAACTCGCCGTGGTTATTTTAGACTATAAAGTTGTGGGGGATTTTTTTTGGTGTTGTGTAGTGAGCAGCTCACTGTGAATTTAATAGATGAGTTTTGCTATCGGTAACAACTCCCCTAACCCCCGAGCAGTTTATTTCATGTATACAAGAGTAAAAAAGGGAAAAGTAAGAACACCTCTGGGGAAAATAAGGGGTTGGGAAATGGCTGTAAGTGCAAGCACAGGATTGCCAAACCCACACGTTCAAAAAGCATGAATCAGATCTCCAGGAATCACAAGACTGGTGGTCTGAATTTCAAATACAAAATCTGGGCAGTTTCTGAAGGGTATTTCCCTCCATGTTTTCAATGCTCTAGGGGAAGCTGCATGCCCTCCATTGGGGAGAGAGCGCTGACGGGCTGGAGTCGAGCCTTACATGTGCTTATAGCAACCCATCCTCCCTGTGCTGGAGCCCAAGACGATCATCCCACCCTCCTGGTCCCCTTAAACCTGCCTCTTCTCTCTGCTCTCCCCAGCTGTGGGGCATCGCTGCCTCTCCCTTGCGTTGAGCTGCCTGGAAGGACGGCTGAGCCCCAGAGCCCATCTCACCGTGGTGGGGAACAACAGCCGGTTGCACCAGGGGTGGTCTTCTCCCTCTGGATAGGTGGTGAGGAAGTGGCATCTCCATTTTGTCCCACAGACTTTAATGAGAGAGAGCCATCACTTTGAATAGTTCAAAGACATATGTAGCCTGGGCAGTAAAACCAAGGCGGCACTGCCCGAGGTAGGGAGAGTGGCCCCTGATGCCTGTTTTGGAAGGACATGCTCTCCACGCTAGGTGAGAGCATGCTACACGACAGAGCTGAAGATATTTTATCTGGGGGTACAAATGGATATCTCCTCCCTCAAAGTCGCCCAAAAAGCCTGCAAACGTGAAAAGGGGAGCGCTGTGGCAAAATTCCCCAGTGCCAGACTAAGTCGCCCAATTTGTTGGCGCCTGAGCCCCTAGGCAGTGAGCAGCCTTCACCCACACCTCCAAATATGGATGTGCTGGCAGGAGAGGGAAGCTTCCCTCGTCTCCTGCCTCACTTGAGGGCCTCTAGATCTATAGCCGATCTAAACTGCTGTTGCCCAACTCAGCCTTGCAGAGTCAGCTTTGCTGCAAGTCCTTTCTTGTCTATCCTTCTGGAGTCCCTCAGCCACTGCCAGCGCTGCGATGTTGGTCCTTCCAAGCTCTCCAGTTGTGCTCCAGCTGGTCAGCTACAGCTGTCCACACCAGAGGACCAACAGGGTGACCTCCATGGGGAGACAGCTCCCAAGGTCAATTGACTACATAGCACCATGAGATGGTCTTTCCAAGCCCACACACGTTAGTGTTGCTACCCTGCACTGGACCAGCACCTCTTCTGCTTCAGCAGAAGCCACTCTCATCCTTGTGTGTTGCCACCTTGTCACTTTTATGTCCTAGCTCACAGTTACAAGAGAGTACCCATTGGGACTCCTTTGTGTGAAATGTGGGGAAATCCCAGGCTGCATGGCTCTTCCTGAGCATCCGTCAAGTAGGCAAATTACCTGTCACAGGGAGAGGATTCAGGAGTTACAGGGAATTGCATGCAAATGGCAAGAGCAATCAAAGAGCTCTAGTTCTCCCAGACCTGCTGAGGCTGAAGTCCAGTTGGCAGTGCACCTGCTTCAGTGAAGGGTGGAGCTGCAGCCATGCAATGGATAAAACCTCACAGCCCTTCTCCTTCAAAGCCAAGCATCGTATTTTGCTCCAAAGCACTTGTACCACCCACCCATGGAAGAGGAATCCAGGCGACTTCCAACCCAACTGGTGGGGACAGCAACCAGCAGGCAATGGAACCACTCGTGTCTAACAGGAGCAGTAGCTCTTCAACGGTAGCTCACAAGCAGGAGCTGGTTGGCTTCCAGGGCAGGAATGACTCACAACCAGTTTATGGTTACCTGTGAGCCTTCATGCCCAGCTCTGGGATCCCCAGGGCCTGGTGTAGCAATGTCTGCTTCCTGAGTTCAGTGAATGGGAAAAGGTGCCTCACTCCCTATTGATGAGCCTGAATTAATCCTCTCTTGCCCTAGGTTGGAGGTAATACCAATAGCACCAAGCGCTCCCTTCTGCTGCATAACAAGCAAGTGTGGGAGTATCCTGGCCTGAAGGACCAGGCACGTTAGCCTGATCTGTAAGTGATGTGTCTACATCAAAGAAGAGGTGAGAATAATGCATGCACGCACAGCCAGCTACAGTGGCACCTCGTAAAAGTGCCTGCTTGCCTCATTAGAGGCTCTTTATCTGGTAGATGGTCTCATTTGCCAATATAAGCACACACTTGCTAGTGGGGAGACAAACACAGCACGTTTAGTGCAGGAGAAGCTGAAAGAGCAAAATGAGCCCAAAAGGAGATCCCAGGAGAAGAGCACCATCAGAGCCCAGAAGGACAGACCCAGCCATACCCCAGCTTAGTTCTTGCTTCGATTCCTCCTCTCACAGTCTCTCTTCAACCACAGCTACTTGAGGGAGAAAGAGAAGACCAAGAGAGGTCCTTCTCAGTGCTAACTAGGGTCACATATGGTACATCAGGGCAGGGACTGGGGGAGAAAAGTCCCTCCAACTGTAAGAGAAAATCAGGTTTGTGACCACCTGAGGAACCTGAACATACAGAAATCTATAGGACCTGGCAAGATGCATCTCAGCATCCTGAGAGAATTGGCTGATGGAGTTGCCAAGCCATTCTCCATGATATTTGAGAAGTCATGGCAAGCCTGTTGCAATGGGACAAAGGGTAATGGTTTTAAATGAAAAGAGGGAAGATTTAGACAAGAAATAAATAAGCAATTTTTTACGATGAGAGTGGTAAAAGGCTGTCCAGGGAGGTGGTAGATGCTCTATGTGTGGAAACATTCAAGGTCAGGTTGAATGGGGCTCTGAGCAACCTGACCTAGTTGAAGGTGTCCCTGCTCATTGCAGGGAGGGGTGAACTAGCTGACCTTGAAAGGTCCCTTCCAACTCAAACTATTCTATGTTTCTATGATTCCATGATGCTATGATCAGCCTACACTGTTGGTTGGAGCAAGGTGATGAGACCTTTGACTGCTCCCAGGCTGACTCTCTGTGGTGTAGTGTCTCTAGAGGAGGAAAGTTAGCTCTATCTTCACTCTCAGTCCACCGCTGGCCATCACAACCCTCTCCTGCTTGCAACAACAGAGCAGCCCATGTGGGCCATGCTTCCTAGAAGATTTGCCATCACAATGTGTGAGCCTTCTGGTCTCACAGCGAGAGGATAGAGGACATGGAGTTCCACGTCAAAGCCATCTCCAGCTGCTCACCACCAGCAAGAGCTGTGCTACAGCTGTATCTCCATCCAAATGCTGCTCTAGGTCAACACAGTGAACACCTTCCAGATCTGTATGGGGTTCCCACTCTTCCTTGAGCCCAGGAGTGCATGGTGGGGGGTGCAAGGCTTATCCTTCCAAGCCTCTTGTCCACATTGCGAGCCTGGTGAATGAATCCTGCTTGCTCAATTTCCTCATAGGACTTTCCATGCCTGCGCCCCATCTGGCCAGCTGTTCCCCACAGCCAGCTTGCACACTTCTCCCAACTGCCTCTCCCCTGGGAGTTGTGTGCAGTGGTTATTTTGGTAGTCAGAACATCAGCCCATGAGTGGTGAGTGAGCTCTTTTACTCATCCCAAGCTCCCCATCAAGTTCTTCAATGTGTGCAGGTTCTGGAAGAGCTCTCAGGCTGTTTTTATGAAGCAATATCTGTCTCGTTTTAGCTATGTGTGCCATCAGCCTGCTGGACTCTTTATAAAAGTGAGGGATTTCCCACCCTTCACTGCAAACTTTCACTGCTGGCACGGGCACTTTGGTCTGGGCAAGATAGCCTCGGAGGGGATGTCTCTGGTCTTGGTTTCTGAATACCGCTGACTCTTTGAAAGACAGGGTTTGCTGCTGGGTCTATGCCCATGGAGCAGCAGCCCTTACCCAGCTAAATTCAGCTGGGGGAATTCCACCTGTAAGACGTGCAAGTAAGGGCAAAGACATCCTCTGCTTTGTCCTTGTCGAGTTTCTGCTCCCCAAGGCCTTGCTTTCTCTGTTGGTAGTTCCTGCATGCAGCAGCAAGTCTGCTCCCCATGTGTTTCGCTAAAGCCGAGATGCCCACACATTTTTTCCATTGTGAACCTGGCTACATCCCTGCCAGCTCACGCAACCAGCTATTGTTAAGTAATTGTTTGAGTCATCCACTGAGCCCACGCCCAAAGCAGGCTTTTCAGATTTGACACATGGGAGATTCACTACTGTTGGCGTGGCTTTGGGGTACTCTGCCTCCTGCCTCCTCCCAGGAGGGTGACAGAAATGGCCCGGAGACACTCCAGATGGGCTAAATGTGGCCATTTTCATGCCCATCCTTAGGTTCTAGGCTCCCAGCCACCACCGACCCTTTTCTTTCTGTAACAGAAACTTAATATGATACAGAAGAGCCACCAGATTGCCCTCATGCAGGAGCTTGCATTGGCATCCCGATGTTGCTAGAGATCAGAGGTGTCCCTTTCTCTCCCTATCCCCGCTGTCATTACCAGGTAATGCAGAGCAAATATTAGAGCTGCTTCCCCCAGCGGTGATGATACCTCCTCCGGATCCCTACTTGACGTGTGGGATTTATAGTTCAATTTATGTTTGGCATGGTTGCTGCTCCCCAACTCCAGCAATTAGAGGATTTGAGAAGTGCATTATGGGGCCCTGATTTTTCATATGGTCATCCTGGCTGACACCACCCTTTTTACCGCCTTTTTACATACACAGCCAAGATGCTCGGCACATTTTCAGAAGAGGGAAGATTAAAAACCCAACCAAAAAAAAGCCCAGAAAAAAACCCCAAAGTGAATTACTAAATTTTTTAAGGCTAATACTTTATAGGGCTAGTATGCACAGGCCTGGGGCCTTCAAGATAATATAATCTAATACTCGGAGATCCCCTGATGAAAGGCACTATATATGCAAAGTGCTTTATAAACATTAATTAGTTAATGTTGAAAATTTTGCCCAGGGCAAAAAAAAAAAAAAGAAAAAAATCTACCAAAAACCCCCCTTCCCTCCCTCCCTCTAGTCCCTAACTCTACAAAGTTAATGATTCTGTGTGTGGAAACTTAGAGCACATTTTAATTTCTGTTTACTTCTGGGGAGATGGAAGCACTGGAAGTACTTTCATATACATTATGCTTCTGCAAGCGTCGGTAACATGGCTGCTTCTCCTATTGTGTGATTTAAGCTTCATGAATGAGGACACCTCGACATCTACAGCATAATCTTGACCACAGTGTTTGCAATAAAACTGCCCAAGCTCTACTGGCTCATCCCTTCATACTCTGTAATCACCAACCAACCCATATGTGAAGGTCTTGCAACGCTAACTTTCGGTCCAGGTCACCTTTCCAAACCTTGGGGAATCTCGAGCACAGGGCAGCTGGTTTCAGTGTCGTCACCACATCATGTGTCACCACGTAACGTATGCAGAGAGAGCAATCAACAAAGTAATACACTTGTTAGTTATTGCAAAAGGAGGGAAACTGGACAGATTGAAGGATAAAATAGACCTTTTGTAGCTTGTCACATGTAGGATGAAGTTTGCCTGAAGCCTACATCTGCACTGATCTGCTGGATGCTGTGTAGACCCCCCGGCAGAGCGAGCAGAGCCACTTTCCACCACAGTCTCTCCTGCTACTTTCAGAGCAGCGTGCTCACCTCCATGCTTTGCAAAGCTTAGGGGGCCTTGTAGGCAACACTCTTCTCAAAAAAACCTCCTTTGCATCCCCAACAAGGCCCTTCCAAGCTCTACTTGGTCCAAGCAGGTCTGCACCATGCACGCTCCTAACACAAACCACCACACCAGCTTGCATGGCTCTGGCTACTCTAGACTCGTGTCCATCTGCAAAAGACCAGCAGGACCCACAGCCAGGACGGGTCACCTGTCCCATCGTTCTCCACCCAGCTGAAAGGGTGGTGGAGACCTTGAGGGAAGCAGAGGCGCAGGGAAACTGCCTGCCTGAAAAGCTGGTTGTATCTTCTGGAGCTCTTTTCCCTCGTTTATCCTGTTTGAACCCCAAACTCAAACTCATGCCTGTCAACCCAGATACTGGAGTGACTGTACTTGATGGAGCAGGTGAAATCTCATTGATGGAGTGGCAGAATGCAACCCACTCGCGGCAGCACGGTCTGGGTCAGCAGTGGTTTTCAGGGCTGGGTCACCCAGGTCCCCATGGCCGCGTCCAGACGTGGGGGACCCCATCTGCCACCTTGCTGCCAGCCAGGTTTCTGCATGTGCCTTCTCTGTTGCCCAGTGCCCAAAGCACCCAGCAGTGCCTCCCCAATGGTGGCCCTTGTGTGCAGCCTGCTTTCCTCTCCTGGGTCCTGTGTGTCTCCAGGGCTGCTCTGGAGAGCATTTTGGCACCCCACGACATCACGCTGTGAGACATCACCCAGTGCGATCACTGCCACCTCTGGGCATAGTCACAGTTCATCTGAACATCCGACTTGGGTGAGTTGTCTTGGGAGAGCTTTGCCTGTACACGAACACAAGACTAAGCTAGTGGAGAGCCATGGCTTATGCGCGTAGTTAATACAGACGTACCTGAGTGAGCTAAACTATACTTTCATCTTGCGCACTTAAGGGTGTTTAATTTTAATCCCGTGTCAATGGGGAGGAAAAAAAAAATTGATATGAAGTTCTAATAAATAAATCATGCCACCGAGTGCTCAGATCAGCACATCCTTGCTAGAAGCACTACAGAAAAAGTCGCCTTCCAGCACTGCAGACTGCTTTAAAACATCCCTTCAAATAGATGTTGTTGCAAGCCAGGGGTACACCAGTGCCGTCGTGTTGACTTCACATCATGAAACGTTTGCCATTCCGAGGAATGAGGAAGCAGAAAAATGTGAAAAGTTTAGCAGTTTTTGATGTTCAGCTAGAGAACTCTTTAAAAAGCTCTGATTTTCCGAAATCATTGTGCATCCGCGCTCAGACAGCCCGGCTGCTTTCAGGTGCACCGTGCTGGGCACCTGCCAAGGCAGCCGCCGAAATCATGAGTCTGCTCAGAAAACTGAGATGGGAGATGGCGATGGAGGAAACCGTCTGCGCTGCTGAAGCTACTGATTTTTACCTCCTCTCTTTTTAAATTAACTTTTGCGGCACTCTTTGCTCTGAAGAAGGCAACTGGAAATTTAAAAAGCCAGAGGTGCCTTTTGTAGTGCAACAGGCACAAAAGACTTGATTTTCCTGGGATTTCTTGAGTGCTCAGACCCTGGTTAGGCTCCCAGGATAGCGACTAGCGTGGGGAACTCTTGCGTCTCAGTCAGATGCTACCAATTCCACCACAGCCGTCCGTCTGTGCCGCAGCAGAATTATTTGCAATATGTATTAGGACGAAAGCTGTTTACCACCCACTGATGAGCTTTTATGTGTAAAACGTCCCTTTCACTCCGTGCTGAAGCAGACACTTGCTTTGATAGTTATATGAAGAAAAAAAAACACCCTTAACTTTGCTTCAGGATATTTATAACCAAAGCATGCAGAATTATTGCAACATAAAGTCTGCTTCACTGGGTCTTGCTGATATAAAGAGGAAAAAAAAAAGAGGGGAAGAAAAAGAAGGTTAATACAATAAAGAAAAAAAGACAGATGAGTACACCGAACACAGTTCAGATCTACAGCACTACATTGTCCCGGCAATGCCACCAATTCAATTTAAATCCTAAGGAAATAGCTAATGCTATTGAAGCACTGCAAATTAACAGCAGCCCTGGCCTTGTACATCACCCCTCCACGACAACCCGCACATCAAACACCTTCGCTGCTCTGCGCCGAGACACAGCGGAGGAAAAGTAGCATGAAAGTGAAATGGTTTCTCGTCCTCTGCCCTGCCAGAGGCGAATGCCAGCTCTCGCTGTTGTAAACTGTAAGGCAAGGCAATCTACAGCGTTAGGGAGAGAAAACGAATACCACACTAGCAGGCAGACAGGCAGGCAGAATGAGACAGAGGTATTTTTAATTGATGCTAGACGAACATAAATAGATGAGGCTGGCATTAAGCAGCACAGCCCTTCTTCTCTCTCTCTGCCAGGTACCCATTTACCCGGGCTCATAACCAAAGGCCAACATGACATCAGAAGCCCCGTGGTGTTTTGCCTTTGGGCAACAGCCGGTAAAACTGGTTTCATCTGGCAGATGAGCGTGTGAGCTGAGGTAATTGGTGTGTTCTTTTCTGCCTCAGATTCCTTATCTCATCCTGAATATTCCCATAACCTCCCTTTTTCCAGCCCTTTTGTTTCTCAACAAAAAAAATATTTACATTGAAATAAACAGTGGGAGTCTCTAGATCGCATCTCGGGGAGACACAGGTGCCGGTAACTTCACAACAACGAGCAGCACAATGACAACTGCAGAAAAGATAAGCTGGAAATAGGGGACTTTTTTCTAGTGGGTTGTCTCCCACTGAACAGAAGGGGTTTGAACAGACACCATTTGATAAAGGAGCCTCGCTCAAAAACAGCTGCTGCTCCATTTTTCTTTCACTCCTGAGATTGGTTTGGATTATTTCTCTGTGGCGTTTCACAACAGAAGAATAAAAAACGTTGGAATGTGATGGGAGTACAACGTGTAGGTTTCTACAAACCAAGGCTGGAAAGAGCCAAGGCTGCCTATTTCCAGGGCTGCTTTAGCAGTGCTTTGCCAGCGCAGCCATCCCAGGTTATGCAGAGGTTGATGGACATCCCTCACATCAGTCCCTGCTTTGCTGGCTGAGGAGAGCAGGGTCACAAAGTAAATCCTGCCGGTAAAAGCATATTTCCCACCATTTCACTGAATGTACATTATGGTGTTTTTTTTTTCTTTTAGATTACTTATGTGGATGGATCCATTATTATGATGGATCAGCCATCATAGCTATTGGTTTGGGATGGTCACAGCTTGTCTACCGGATATACACACTCAGAAGATTGCTGTGGGGCAGCTCTACAGTCAGGCAATGTGTGACTGTTTCAGCCATCTGCTGGGACAGTCATTTCTAGTTTACCCGGAAGACGTGAACTTCTACAAGCTGCCCTAGAAAGAAGTTGGAAGGCAAAAGATTTTCTCCTTCCTTCCTTCCTTCCAAACATACTACTGATAAATATAAACGTAGCAGAAGGACTGGGCATGATGCCTAGCAGAGACTCACTGGAGATAAGGTCCCTGCTCTGACACGTTGGATCAATCCAGGTAGGATGCTGCCTCCATCATCTGTAACATGAGGAAATGTGGTCTGCTTTTCAGAAACATCATTCTTTCTACTTACAGGTCCAACTGGAGCAGGGGGTGCTGTAAGCATGGAGTAGCTTGACAAATCTGGCCACAGACAAACCCAGACACTTAATTTTAGCCTCTCACGTTGGAACATTTTGGATGTTTTTCCCCCTGCTCCCTTGGAAATCACTGGTGAAGCTTCCCACTGAGGTTGAGCTGGACTCCAAGTCTGTCAACCCTGACAGAAGAAAATGCAGAACATCATAAGATAGAAAAGGGAGCCTTTAACCTGCTGAACGAGGCTAAAACACAAATCTAGTGGTTATGTTAAACAGTCCAAATGAAAATTATCCAAATGTACAAGATTATAGGAGAAGAAACAGATGACTAGAAAGAGATGATGAAAAATGGGTTAAGAAAGAAGGAAGATATAAAAGGTGGGAAAATCCACTCCAGGATGAGGGAGAGGCCAAAGAAGATGTGAAAGCAGGTGACAAGTGGAGGAATGTTGGTGTGAAACACAGGAGGTGCTGGGTGCAGGGACGAACACAGGGGCTTTAACATCAGGGTATGAGCCACATCAGTGATGTGAAGAGACACCCCCGAGGAGCACCGCTACCTCCAGAGAGGCTGGAAACTGTCTGGGCTGTCTGTGGTCTCTCTGGAAAAAGACACAGAGGTAATGGCACGGGGAAGGAATGGAGGGAAGTCCACCTGTCTTGTCCACCCTGCCCCAGGCACCAAGCCCAGGCAGGTGCTCCAGGAGCCCCTGCGTTTTCTTGAGGGGCTTTAGGGCTTCCTGCGGGACTGAGGAGCACAGAGCAGGGGTGTATGGCACGGCGAGCAGGGCAGACCCAAGTGGGCCCTCCACTGTTGAGAGGTACCTGAGCTAACCTGGGTGGGCGGCTCTCCCCACAGACCCAGCCCCATGACTGCAGGGCAGCTCAGTGACAGCACACCCTGCTCCCTGGCCACCAGGTTTCAAACCAGCACGTGAAACTGGGAGCGCGGTTTTGACCTCTCCTTCTGGTTTTGTCCTCTCTCCTGCACTCAGAAATTTTTTGGCTACAGTTTGGCCAGGGTGCCGGTAGCAGAGCGACACGCTCCCCCCGCCTTCCCTTCGGTGAAATACTCACCCTTACACTGCTTTGGCAAAGAGACAAAAGCCTCAGGTTCAGAAAACACATTTTTGACTTTTAAGAACAGTGAAACGAGGCAGCTGCCCATTGTGGGAAATTTAGCTTAATGTGATACTGAATTCAGTTGTTTAATACACCCAGATGCTCCAGCAGTGAGTGCATTAAAAAAAGAAATTCTTCAATAAATAATGGAGATGTGAATAGGGTTTTTTTTTGTTTGTTTGTTTCCTTTTTTAATGAAAATGGCAAAACAGTAATTTGCTACTGTACATCTGCATCGGTTATTTAACATGACATCTTGCTGTAGTAATAATCCATCAACATCCAGTATTACATATGGATTCATAAAAAGGTTTATGCTTGTGTTGGTGCGTTTGCTGACTGCCAAACCAGTTATATACATTTTACAATAAATTATACATATTGAACCGAGGACCTGCTGTGTTAATTGCTCACATTTTTATAGGGGAAAAATGTGGTCATGGAGATTTTTCTTTTTAAGCATATTGAAAACACGGCAGAAGAAGATGCTATGTCTTCAGTTTTTCAGAGCTGAAAAATCAATGTTTAGCCCTACAATCAGTAAAACAAACAAAAAAGTCAGGGAGAACAAACTTTGGGGATGCTTCTCACCCCTCTTTCCTTTAGGCATCTGTGTCTTAGCTTGGTGAGTTATGGAAATACATGCACAGTTTCAGTACTGTGGGTGTCCCATTGGAACAAAGACTAAAATTCTACTCTACCGATGGCTAAGGACACCCTGAAATGCTGTCCCAAATCAGGGCCCCACAAGGGAGCTGTGAGGAGCACTGGGTCTACCTTGCTCAAAGCTCTGCCGTTCATTTGTTCGTTCTTCGGCAACAATGTCATGTAATTATGAGCTGCAGCTTCACTGTTCACAGACTTTCTATGAGTAATACTTTAAATATAGTTTATTACATCAAGCTCAGCAGTGGCACCCGATGGCTTTCAACCCCCATTTGGACTGAATCCCCGTTCAGTTTCCTACTGAAAAAAAAAAAAATGTTGTAAAAGATCTCTTTTAGTTGAAATGAACAAGAGGATAGAATTAAAACCTCAGATAATACAACAAGGGGGGGAAAGGCAAATGAAGTCTTACTTTTAGGAAGATGCGAGGCAACTGTGATGCCCCGGAAATGAGCAGTGTAACTTAAGAGTGACACTTGGAGGAAGAAATGCATTTGTGGCTTCTCTGGGTCTCTGAGGAGTGCAAGGAAGCATGAAAGACCTTGCCCCGCTGTTTTTCATTTTTGAGGCAACACATGCAGCCTATTCTGTTTCTGACGCCACTCGAAAGGCTCTGGTTTTATTTATGCTTGGTTTATGAGAGTTGCTAGTTGGCACTTGGGAGAAGAGCTCTTCCTGCAAGGGAGTATCATCAACTTCATCCTACTGAGTGGAGCGGAGAAGTTCTCCTTTCCTGCATTTCCCAAAGCAAACCTTTCCTCAGGCTCTGCCCTGCCCAGTTTCTTTCAAAATACAATTAAATGACAAGGTGGGGAAATGGATAGACACAGAGTCCATATTCATTTTTCAGAAAAACAGTCATGTCCTAGCGTAAATAATGGTTGTTTCTGAAAAAAAAAATCTATATGTTGTTTCTATTTCTTTTGATGAACATTCTGACAGTCCATAGCATATGTCGGACAAGACAGAATGAAGTGATGGCTAGGCAGAAGATTGACTTTGTAATTAGTGTACAGATGGTGTCAGGAGAAAGTAGTAAGAACATAATCTGTGACAAAACAGGCTTTTTTCAGGAAGTCTTTTCTTTTTTGGCCAGCATAAAGTGGCTGACCTGTATTTTTTTGTTGCAATAACAGGTGTAACAGTTAAGTTTTTCTTTAAAGAACGAAGCATTCAAGATAATTTTCTCCTCTGTGGACATTCACTCAAATTACTGTCCTTCTCTCACTCTGGCATGCTAAGGAAAAAGTATGTGCTAATCACTTCCACGTGTGCACACTTTGTGTGCCCTCAGCCTTTATCCATCCCACATTTTGCCGTTGCTACCCTGAATTAACAAGCGGCGCACAGAATACAGGCCTAATACCAGAGTGATGCTAAATGCTTCACCTATGACATTGCTGCTTACCATTTTTGATGACTTATGGCTTCGTTTTCCCACATTAAGACCCTTTCTTGCTTACGCGGTGTTCTTTGGTCCATATGCTACTTCCACCTTTGCAGAGCTGAGCTTGCACTGCAGAGTGGCAGGACCGGGGTGCTGAGCCCTCCATCCAGCTAACTAACTACTCAAGCATGCACTAATTGTCACTCGGGGACACAGCTGGCCCATCCCAGGAATGCCCTGCTCACACCCCTACACACTTTGCCAGCACCCTCGGCCCCCGTGACTTTCCACGACAGGCTTTGATGCCCTTCTCCAGTCTGCTTTCCCTGGTGTCACTTTTTTTTAAGCGGGTCTTGCTGGTTTATTCCATGTGCTGGGAGCACCAGGCTTACAGGAATGCTGTTTCATGCAGATAGTGCTTCTCCTGGCCTGGACACGCACTTCTGTAGCCAGCACTATTGTCTCCAGCAATTTTTTTGCACTACTGGCGTGTTGCTCTGTAGAACGAAGAGGACCTTGATTGGTGCCAAGCCGGGGGAAAGAGCCACATTTCACCCTCCCTGACAAATCTTTCAGATCTCAGTCAGTCTGATCTTCTTGGAAACAACAGAAAAACAGAGGTTGAGGTTTGAAGGGATCTCTGAAGATCACCTTGTCCACCCCCACCCCTGCCCCAGCTCAGGCAGGGCCACCTTGAGCCAGTTGCCCAGGACCACGTCTAGATGGCTTTTCAGGACATCCAGGGACCTGGTGGACCTATGCCTGGAGGACTGCCTGAGGGTGGAGCAGGGAGCTGGGGACCCAGGACACTTCACTGCCAGCAGCACCTCTCCCACCCCTGCTGCTTGGGCAGCCCCCAACAGTGGGTACAGGAGCTGCCCCATCCCTCACCTCTCCCTCGCTGCTGGCAGGTTACAGCCACGGCAACTTTGGGGTCCTTTCTCCTCACTGGTGCTGCTCTTGCAGTACTCACTCGTGCAGCAAGGTCCAGCGAGCTGGGGAGGACACCACTAAAAGGGGCCCCTTGGTCAACCATGTCAATCGGCTACCACACCTGCTGCGTGGAGCACCTGATGAGACTGGCTCAGCTGAGGCTGCTGCAACAAAAATAAAGCCAAGCCAAACACTGAGGACAGGTTAATGCCCCAGTTTTTAATGACATGCATTGCAAGAGGTGCTTCATCTTGCCTTGCAGCTGTCGTCAGGCCAACGAGAAAGACAATAAAAAGCAACAACCAAGGACGTGGGTAAATCTCTAAAGTTAAAAAACGGAGGTGTGTTTTAAATGAATGCATACTAGCTAAGAGATGCTAGAAAAACACCGAGATGAAAAGTAACATTTACTACCAATACCTGCAGAAGCATCTTGCTTCTCAGCTCCTCATCACAATATGGCCCCATATCATGTCTTTGATAGCTCTCATGGAAGAGATTAGAAAAACAGGGAACAGGAAAGAGGCTTTTCCTAAATGCTTTGAGGAATGCATATTTTTTCCCTAACAAAACAAACTGTATGCTATTCTGATTGATTTATTATCTCAGCAGTGCCCTTGGGGCTCTGGATGTATTAACATTAAACAGGTAAAGACTCAAGAATACTTGAGCTTACAGCAGAGTTGCAGATGAGACTGATTTCTGATTTTCTGATTTTTCTGTTTTGTGGTGAAAAAAACAGAAATGCTTTATTAAATTTAGGGGGAAAGACAGTTGTGTTTAAAGGTGTCAGTGAGAAGGTGGTGAGACGACACGAGGCAGTGAATTCACTGTCAAGCCAGTGCATGAGCAACTGGTTTGGTCTCACAGAGAAGGTCCTTCCTCTGAGCCTGACATTCTCCAAGGAACGACTGGAAGGTTTTTCCCTTTCAGAAAGCGGCAGATCAATCAGGAATGAACTTGAATGCATGAAACACGTTAAACCCACCAAGTTACATGCACTGTATTTGATTTTTCTTAAACAGTGTTTCTTTGTACTTCCTCACTAGCCTTCAAAGTACTCCAAGTACTCTGCTCATGCAATATCTGGTTTCAGGCAACCAGCGTGGCAGTTTGCCTGAGCTGAGAAAATATGCTTGAAGTCTGCATTCACAGGCGGCTTCAACATCCTAAGGAAAATGCTTTGTTTTTGTAGCCTGAAAGTATGTCACAAACATGAATAGAATTATACGCTCGCTCTCCCTCACCCTCAATCCTCTTTACCTTAGGAAAAAATTATACACTTCCAATTACAGGGCCAGTTAAAATCAATACAGAGGTGGGAGAAGAGAGATCATTTTTCTTATGGAAGTAACTGTTTTCATTAATTTTTCATTAGTCCTGCTTTTGTTGTGCTATCCATCACTGAAGGAGCTGGTATGCAGTAGATTACATTTAGGTTATCTTACATGCTTCCAGGATTTAGTAGATATTGCCTGATAAAGCTGCAAGCTTTATGGCTTTAACTTACATCTATCAATAATGCATCAGAAGAGAATTTTTCTGTGGAACAGCTGTCCCTGAGCCAAGCAGCTTTCCCCTGGAATAGCTGCACTGGTTACGGCTGAGACGACAGCACAGCTTTGAAACTACTCATCTAAAGGCGACCACTGCGAGAAAGAGGAGCAGATGCTTAAGGAGGAAGATAATCCGTGAGGGTTTGAGCTCTAGTTTCCCACTGTTGTCATTTTTATTTTGGAGAGTTGGAAGCCAGGAGCCAGCTGTGCTTTGCCCCGTCTCAGCAACCACACCTGAAAAGCATTCCTGCCATCCACCATCCTGGCATGTGTCAGGATTTTGTTGTGAGCACTATATGAACAACCAAAGCTCTTTCACAAGTTGCACTGGAGCTTTTTTTTTTTGTTTCCCTCCTTCACCCCCATAATACCTGAGTTCTGTGGTAAGGAACCAAAACATCATAAACAGAAAATTATAGTCACTACTGAAGAGCTGAGCCAGAGGAAGGATATGAAGACACCAGTAGATCCTGCTTAGAACATGAAAGGTAAAGGAAATTTTATTTCATTTATCTTTCTCTCACTTGAGAAGGAATTAAAAATAATAATCCCAAAGGTTCATCAAGCCTAACACGGCTGTTGCGTTACTTAAGCTTATTCAGACATCTCAGGGATGCTTGAACAGCTTCCAACTCTCAGTTTTAAAAAAGCACGTGTCACAGCACCTCACCGATTCCAGCCCCTTTCTGCACTGCAGGAGGGCTTGTGAAAGAGGGTGGCAGCAGAGCGTGACTCTTGAAGAGCAGCTTGCCACCTGGGTAGTTGGAAGCCAAGCCTCTGCAGCCTCCCCAGCTGCAAGATGAGCTTATTGCTACCTTCTTCTCTTACAGGTAGAGAGATGCTTAATTGAAGGTTTGTACAACGCTTTGAAGAGACCAAGCTCTGTGTTAGGGCCAAAACTATTAGTCTTGAGCTGCCCAGGCACAGCCCCAAGCAGAAGAAAAACAAACCTCCTGAACTGGAGAAAGTGAGGGAAATAATTGCACAGCTACTTTTGTTACTTATCTGACAAAGAAAGTTTTTAATGTGACCCGCGAAGAGCTGAAGTATTTAGTCAGAGCAGCAGGGATTAGTGAAATCATGGCTACGGATCTTCAGAACTACTGTTCTCACTCTTGTTGTTTTGTCTTTTGTTTTTGCATTGAGTGTAATTGCTTGGCAGTTAATCAAACGAAGTATCAACCACCCATTGGTGATCCCTGCTAAAATCCCTGGTTTGCACTAAAGCCAAAAGGAGTTTCAGGGACTTCAGCGTGTGGAGTTTTTGTTTTACGTCAATGCCCGAAGTGAGGGGTGTGCTCAACAGGCCCTGCCCTTTAGGCTGCATCCTAAGGGTGGGCAGGCAAGGCCAGCCACTCCACATGATGTGCTTTCCTCAGGAAAATTAATAACAACACTGACAAGCTACATAATAGAACAGAAACTAGAATACGATTTGTGGTTATAGATGAGATCATTTATCAATCCAAACTCCGGAGCAGAGAGACAAATATCCTACCCTCTCTCTCTCCCTGGACCAGCAAGCCAGAGCTCCAAAAGACCAGGAGACGGGGCTTGCTGGGCTATGTGATGGCACCAACACCCCACACTCCCTGAAGGGCGCAAACCCAGCCCATTCACACCAGCAATGGGCTCTCCGGAGAGACAAGCTCATGGACATACAGTTTCACGGATTCACAGATTTGACAGAGTTGGAATGAACCTCTAGAGATCATCTAGTCCAGCTCCCCTACTGAAGCAGGATTGCCCAGAGCACATTACTCAGGACTGCATCAAGGTGGGTCTTGAAAATCTCCAAAGAAGGGGACTCCACGACCTCCCTGGGCAGCCTGTTCCAGGGCTCTGGCACCCTCACTGGCAAAAGTTTTTCCTCATATTTGTGTGGAACTTCCTATGTTCCAGCTAGTGCCCGTTGCCCCTCGTCCTGTCACTGGGAACCACAGAAAAGAGTCCAGCTCCATCATCCTTCAATCCACCCTTTAGAACTTGTAAACACAGATGAGGTCTCCCCTCAGCCTTCTCTTCTCGAGGCTAAAGAGCCCCAGCTCTTTGAGCCTTTCCTCGTAAGGGAGGTGCTCCAATCCCTTGAGGGGGCTGAGAGAGAAGAGTCTGATCAAACCACATTTCCTCTAACCTGCAATGGAAAAAAACTATTTTTAGAAGCAACACGCAACAGAGATGAGAAACAATTGCTGTCAGTGCAAGAATACCGACAGCCATGGATCTTCTCACAATCCCCAAATTACACTCATCTCTAATTCAGTTCGTAACTTGGGTGTGGGGCAAGTTCACCACGAATACAGAGGGCACAAGCTGGGATCCGGCCCATAATATCTGACATCAGTTGAAAAATAATATACTCTTCATTATTTTAGGCGACTCAACAACATACTAAGCCCCTAACCTTAGTGGAAAACTCAGGAAATGTGGAAAAATTCAGAGATTCAAGGAAAAGTGGATTTCTTCCTAGCTGTCAGAGGACACCTCAGTTTCTGGAGCTCACCCTTGTACAAAGAAAGGACGCTTCATCAGGTTGGCCCTAGGGTTCCCCCCCAGCCATGGACATTATCAGCCCGGTTACCAGCTAGCAGGGCTAGCTCGATTTCCAAAGGGATGAACTTCTGTGCTATGTGCCTGCATCTTTTTTTGGAAAAGGGGTAGGAATGCGATTTTAGCAGTTTCAGTCTCAAATAAAGGATCCCAAATGCTGTCAGTTTGAGGGTCTTCAAAAATCAGATCAATGAGGTAGCAGCCAAAGCCAACACAGGGACCTGATGCAGCGTATTGATTTTTGGTGGTGGCGATCCCTCCAGACCCTCAAGAAATAATAAACCACTCAAACTGAAGTCTGAGAAAAAGCAACTGGTCTGCAAGCCCTGAGGATGTTGGTTTCATTTCTACTGTAAATAAACCTCAGGCAGCAAGAATGCCTACATACAAATACCAGTTGTCCCTAGAAATAATTCATAATATAGAATTCCACAGTCAAGAAATGACAGATGGAAATAAATGCTTTTATTTCTCTGAAAAATTGACCACTGGTCAATAAAAATTCTTTTCTCACCTCCCAAAATCAAACCCTTCCTCCACGAAGCTACCAAAAACGTGAACGCTAAAGAAAACCACACTTGACATGTCATTTGGGTGACAGTAAAAACCCTGTAATTAGTATAGCAATCAATTTTTAAAGGTTGCTGCAAAAAATTATGCTCATG
>JAHREE010000073.1:9143232-9200638 GCA_033628505.1 Tringa tobata | reverse complement strand
AGAGATCATCTAGTCCAACTCCCCTGCTGAAGCAGGATTGCCCAGAGCTAGAACGTGTTACTCAGGACTGCATCCAGGCGGGTCTTGAAAATCTCCAAAGAAGGGGACTCCACGACCTCCCTGGGCAGCCTGTTCCAGGGCTCTGTCACCCTCACTGTGAAGAAGTTTTTTCTCATGTTTGAGTGGAACCTCCTGTGTTCCAACTTATGCCCGTTACGCCTCATCCTCTCACTGGCAAACGCTGAAAAGAGTCTGGCTCCCTCCTCCTTCAAATCAAACTTTCCAAACAGGAAAGTGCTTTACAGGAGGTTTGCAAAGCAAGCTGATAATTATATGCAGAATTAGCCAAATATCAAGGGTAAAGGAAAATGTAGTCCATTTACAAGAACATGTACTTCAGAAATATTTAATTAAAACTAACAGGCTGGAATTTTCTGTATATCAGGAAAATTAATGTCCCATGGGTTGAAAGTACGACCTCCAATGGGTAATAATTAATGTCTCTGGCTTTAAGTATCATATTCCACTGTCAGAAACCGAATGCTTCAAGGACTGAAAATACAACCAGGAGAAAACTCAGCTTCTGTCACAGAATTTGGTTTCACTTTAAAGACACAAACCAGGTACAGCCTGGTTTTACCGGGGAGAAAACAACGGGATACGGAAGAGATGTCTTGCTTCCACACAATACTATAGGGATCCTTCTCCCCACAGACCAGCACTCCCGTACCAGCATTTCTCGACCATAAAGCTAGCATGGGAAGATGATATTGCTTACAGGATTTTTCACATTCTTCAGAAACAAGTCCTGTTTGTCAAGTATAAAAATATACTGTCTGCAGCAAAACTGTATATATAGTGTAAATGTTTATAACTTTGCTCTCTCAGTGTATAAGTATTTATATATATTATTATACACATAAAGAGAAAGACTTCCCTTTAATATATTCTGCCTCAGTTGAGAATTGAGGAAAGCAGCAATTATTAGGAACAAGATGGCTAATACTAATTAAATAAGTCAACTATTGCACAACTTAACACTAAGAAAAATTACATGGTTCCGCGGGTTGTTTTAGAAGCTTCAGTGGACGGAGCTAAAATTCTTCCCTTTTGTCATCAAAGGGATACAAGGAACATGGATAAGCAGCAAGCCTTGGTGTCTGCAAGCATGCAGAATATTGCATTGCTTTCAATCTAAGGTAGAAATAAACAGTATTTTTTTTCCTGAGAAAACACAGATTCCTTATTTTTTAATAGATTCAGTATATTATTTGTCATATATTAATATAATTATCAGAGGACAAAAATCTCAAAACTGAGATTTTTTTTTTTTTTTTTGCAATAAGCTATTTTCAGGACTTCTAATTTGCCAGCTCTCTCTGTGTCTTTTGCAGAACAACAAACAGGGAGGAAAGCTCCTGGTGTCTAATAACCTGGCAGAGGGAACCGTGCAGCAGGAGGAGCATCGGCGATGCCCTGGCACCCGCAATCCCGTGCTAATGGCAGGGCAAGAAACTGCCTGGGACTCCACCAAGGTTAGGTATTCAGTGGCTGGCAAGGGCAAAGCGCTCACGAAAACACATCTCTCTCCCTCCAATAATAAATGACGTGGCATGAAAAAAGTATTTTAGTTGAAATCTTACTCACCGGGTTGAAGCCACTGTGGCAAAGTGAATAGGGCCCTTAAAAGGATAAGTGAATGCAAGTTTTACTATCACATCATTACATTTATGTGGCTAATGGGAATGCTTATTTAACACTCTGGGGTGTGCAGAGAGTGAGCTGGAATAGGCTTTTACGTTTTTTTTTTTCTCTGTGACTTTTTAGTCCACGTTGTTCTTATTAATTTCTTTTCATTTTCTTTTAAGTGCTCAAAGGCAATTTGCATAAGAGCCCATTATAAATTAGATCTGTTTAATGGTATGCTCATCTCATGGCTATTTAATTTTACTTCCTCGTATGTCTAAATTATATAATTTTGCACTGTCCCCTAGAAGCTAGTACGTTTGAAGAGGTATCCAACGCCAGGGAGAAACACACCCAACTGGAGAACGACAAGGTTTCTACTCTTTTTTTTAGAGGACCACTTTAACAGTAACAATCAGCTCCTCTTTTTTTGAATACCTCACGTCATTTGGATCCACAGCAACTGAATACCTAGCAATCTTTATAACTCTGCATAACAAAAGTCAGCTCATAAACATGATATAACAGAATACATTTGCAATTTTCAGGAACATATATTATGAAAACCACATTTTAACCAAATACCCTGTTGTAATCTCTTACTCTCAGTGCTATTATAATTTGTTCTTATCTCTTCCTCCTTACATTTAATTTAAGGTTTCATGTCCATGAGTCTCAGGAATTCCTTGGCACAGGCAGTTCCTATATTATCAGAAGAGGCATGAATACAATGATTATAAAGCAAAGGTAACAGGGGAAAAATGTATTAAAACCTAAAATCTCATTAAACCTTCTATAGAAAAGGTATTTATATAGAAGCCAAAATGACAGAGCAAGAAGGATGTACTGGAGGAGGTATTGAAACACCAGTTCTTATGAGATTTAAAAGAAAATGTTACATTGCATTTTAAAGAACAGATAAATCCCAGATACTGAGTGGAAGGTTGTCAAACCTTTGTGGAAATATTTGCAAAAGATTGAAGAACTGAATCATTTACATGGAGATCATTTCAAACATCTTAAGATTGTTATTCGAGCACGGAAGCGAAAGAAAAGTTACGGGCAAGCTCAGAGGGCTAATAAAACATTTAGAAGAAATTGAGATAGACAAGAAGTGGTGAATAGTCTTAAATGCGGAGTAAAGCATGTGAGAAGCAGATGGGAAGGATCTGAAATGATGAATGAGGTGGTATCATCAGGGAATGCATTGGAGACAAAAATAAAAATAAAAAAAGAAAGAAACATGGGATTTGCTATAACCTGCCTGATCAGAGGCAGCACCAGAAGCAGAGATGAAAGCAAATCAGACATATTACAAAATGAACTAATAGTCATTGGATCTAACCCACATGGACAAACCAACACGTTAACTGGAAAAGAATAAATTGCACAACACTGTGCAGTCATGTTGCAGGAATGCTACTTACAGGAGAGTGAACTACAGCTTTCTACACCACAGACGAGCGGAGAGATGATGAGATGTGTAACTAAATGGCAGCTGAGCAAAAGAGGTCACAGAAAACATTGGGATGAACTAAAAAATGGATGGCTGAGGCTCCAGAAGTCGATAGAAATACCCGTATCTCTGCTTGCCTGAAAAGAAATTTCTTCCAAGAACAATTAAAACCTGTATTTTCCCCACTAAACAGGTGATCTAGCTACCTAGGAGATTCACAACAGAAGTGATAATTATAGTATGAAATACAGCTAATACAGGAACTCCTCCAATGCAGATAACATACTGGTTGAAAGCCTTATGGTGGGTGCAAGGTCCTGAATGTCCAACAGATGTGGACATCACAGCCTTCTCCTGGAATGTTCAAACCCCCATTCTGAAATTCAGGACGACCATTCACCCAGACCCAAATGGCACTTGTGGAAACACTGTCATTTTAGAAGAGAAAGGAATAAAAACTTGGGATGGGATGTCAAAAGCTGGTGACTCACAGCTAGAAAAACTATATATGTGGGCAGATGGAAACCACCTCCCACATCGCACGACAGCAGCAAGGGTGAGGCCAGAAGAGCACTATCCCCAGACTGCAGATGATGGGCCAGGGAGTTTCTGTTTACCATATACCTTCTCTCTCTGCTCTGGTACACCAGAGAGATACAGACAGATAAGAGGAACGGGCTGCAACCCAAATCTGCCTCTTTTCACACGAGGCTGGGCAGGTCAGTGTTTTAAAAGCAATTTCAATACCGTGGCAGCCAAACCTCCTGAACCTCTAGGTTGCATTACAGGCTTCAGATGTGGCTGAGAGGGGTCTGTTCTCTGCTCTCCAGCTGTACCCCCACCCCAAACCGGGATCCTCATGCCCACGATCCCCATCACTTTTGACAAAGCGAGGTTCCTCCATCTGACAGACACTGAAGATGCTGACACTTCCCAAGACATCCCGTCTATCCCTGACCCTCACAGTTTTGCTTGTCTCCAGACACTAAGCACCACTATAGCCCTTTTGCTACCCATATAGACCCATCTCCAGAAAACTTAAGTCTTGCAATCCCCAAATAGGCTGTTCCTTCAGCTAAACATCTACAGAGCAGCGCCACAGGCCCTCTCTTCCTCTAGGACCCTGAGACACCTCGCTGGCCGGCCGGCGCTCTGATCGACCCACCCCACGTGCCAAGGCAAGGAGACCCAGAGCAGAAGCAGGGACTGCAGGTACCATCCCTCTCTCACCACGACAGGCATTTTGCTTCAGCTGTGTGTCAGGACATCAGGCAAAGAGCAGCGACACTCAACAGCTCACCTGCACGCCCACAGCTCCACAGCCACACCTTGACCACAAGCATTTTATGTTTTACAGCACCATGTCTCCTTGTTCCTTCTTTTCAGGCTCACTCACACGTTCGATCTGCTGAAGAGCAGACCGCAAGCCTTTAAGCCCCACATCTCCTACAATGTTTGCTATCTTGCAAATTAAGTCCTTAAAAACTTTTTAGTTTTCCGGTGCATATCAAAACCACTTTTCCTAAAATCATTTAAACCAATGAAATGTTAAATCAATTATTCATGCAAATACTTTTTCCATCTCTGTTTTTTTGTAACCAAGTTTTCTTGGCAATGATAACATTTCACAGAAAAATTAACAAATATTCTCTTTGCTTGCCAAGATAATTTTACTAAGCTCGAATCCGATTTCATTGAGGTATGTTATTTATGTTTTATCTTGAGGGAAGCTGCCTATTAAGTTAGTAGCAACCGTGTCCTTTTGCTTATGATACGGTTATTACCAAGTTATCAGGAGTACCTTTAAGTTATTAGGGTGCAATGGCAAATTAAGTACTTTGCGTCATAATTAGCTAATAACTTTTGAATTATATTTTAATCACGTTTAAGATGGTCAGGTTTGCTGTGAGTACAGATAATGGAGGATAGGAGCAGAACCAGAGTGTTTATCATTCAATACCAAAAGCCAGAAAGTAGCTAAACTGGTGAATGCACGACATCCCAAAGGCCATGATAATCTATATATTCAGAACACTGAACCCTTTCACAGGCAGCAACGCAATAAAGTAGCACTTGTGTCTTGGGATCATGTTTAACTAAAAAGCAAAAATATATTCGCTCCAACCCACTCTCCTTTAAGTCTGCCAATTTTTCTTAAAAAGGAAAAGACACGTTAGCAACCCATCTTCAAAGTCCCATTGATAAATCTGTAAATGCAGATTCCACAAAGAGAACACTGTTGAAAAGCTACCAGAGCCCTTTCAAAAATCTGGACATTGGAAAAAAAAAAACCAGAACAAAAACCCAACAAACAACAGACAAACAGCAAACCCCCTTCAAAACACCCAACAACAAAATCTTCTCAGAATGGCAGAAATTCTTTGATGTATTTCTTCATACATCGAGTTTGCCCCTCAGCTTTCATGAATTTCATTCAAACCACTGTTAGCTCTCAGTATTTCCTCTGTACCCTCGAGAAGGCTCAGCATCAAAATTCCACGTAAATATCACTGGAAATTAGGAAACACTCTGAGATTCTCCATGAAATCCCTTAGAAAGCTATCAGCAAAATGAGTCCTGGATCCAAACCCCACAGATTGATACCCCAGTTAAGCACGTATAGGCTATGTGAGAAGCGCTATGTTATTGCCAACTGCTCTGGGAAGCAGGCATCACACTTCACACGCCTGGAGCCCGTGCCCCTGTAAACAACAATCACTGCAATGCAACCATAACAAATTAAGCTTTCCAAGATCTTCACAACTTTGGCGACTTAGCCAGAAATCCCGTCTATGTTGTTTTGTTACCTCCTGCCTCCTCTGAGAGGAAGGACAACACGTTTCCATACAAAGGACAAGAACACACTTGCCCTCGCCTTTGCAAGAGTTGCACAAACTCCTCCCGCATTGCAGCCCGTAAAGGCAAGGGGCTGTACAAGTAACCTCTGTGTGCTGCATGGGGGATCCTACAGGGACCTCTTCTCCAGAGAAAAAGAGGCCACTTCTATATTAAAGCTCCTCATTAATGAATAAAATTCAGAGAGAGAAAGCGCTTCTAAAACCTTTAGCTATTAACTGCGGCGAGCCAGTGTCCCCAGAAAACACTGTCCTCCAGAGCATAGAACAGAATAAAGTATCCCCAAACCTCCTCGCTCCTCTGCTCTCAATAAATACCTGTGGAAGTCACTTGCAAAGTTTGTAACATCCTTCTCAAGCACGGTTCACGCAGAGGACAACAATTTGCTACTGCTACCTTGGGCAGCAGAAGCCTGTAAAACAGATTAACGGGTCTCAGCCCTGCTGCTGAACTTGGGCTTGGAGTGTCACAAGGCAGATCTGCTAGGGAAGGTGGAAAGGATGTTCAGCCTGATTTTTTTAAAGCCCTACAGGTATAGACAAAGGAAAAAAAAATACACATACAAAGCACGTTATTAAGGTAGTCAAAACCAGCTTCACAAGTTAAGATATGTCGAATATTAGAGATGTTCCTGCAACTTTCATTTGCAAAGTCTCCCCTGCACTTTAGACTTGGTCTTTAATGACCTCCTCTTTTCCCACAGCAGCCTCAATCCAGACAGCATGCAATCTGTGGAGAAGCCAGGGTTGTAGAACATAGCAGACTGGTGCCCGTGGCACCCCTGCTTTATCTGCTGGAGAAGCAGGAGAAGGTCTAATGGATAAGGAAGGGGCTGCAGGAAGGGAAAACAGGTAAGGCAGACAGAGGCTGCCCAGAAGAAATGAATGCTGTCCAAGAGTGTGCTAGATTTCCTGTGTGATGGTACCAATAAGTATGCCTGCCTCATTTTTTTTGAGTGAAAAGTGAAGCAAGTGAAGCAAGAAGGTACTAGACTAATGAATGCTGCAAAGAAAGCATTCAAGAATGACTCTTCAGAACAGGGCTCGAATAATGTGCAGAAAATACAGCCCAAGGACACATGCTGAACTGAGGAGGAACAGAAGATGCTGATGACCTGTTTATTAATTAAGCACCACAGTTCTCTGTGCACAGCAGCAGACAATCAAGTATTGGAGATGCTATTACATATATATACACCATGAAGATGAGAAACTAAGGTTGCCCTGGCTGCTCTAATGACATTCTTTGCCCATAAAGCTGACTTTAGTTGTGACGAGAAAAGCTGCAAGGCCAGCTGCACAATAACACATTTATTATACTTCTCGTGAACATTTGTGCTTTGCTTTATTACTTAGCTCTACTTCACCTAGACCAAGAACGGTACTCCCAGGTTCCAGGTTAACATCCTAGATTATAAATTCTTTGAGAAAGGCAATTGGGATGGCACGAGAGTATACGCAACAGAGGCAAAGAAGATGTGGGTGTTATCAGCACAGAACTTAGGATGAGAAACACAGGACCATGCACTGCTCTTGTTTTGATTAACTCTAACTTATATACATTACAATTACATTGCTGTGATTCCTAGTGCGGACACAGACATGTGCCTACATAGAGAGACGTGTTTATACCCGTATAACTCATTCCCATACATTTACATGTTTAACTGCTTCCATGCTAGAGGTTGTAATCATTTAAGCATTTCAGTAACTAGGAAAATCGCACTATTAACCAAATCAGTTGATACAAAACCTGTGCGCTAATCAGTTAAGAGGACAGGAAAGTCCACCTAAAACATCTTAGACAGTGGCTCTGAGCAATAAATAATGCTTAATGCATAGGTTAGAAATGCCAAAGCCACGCCTGCAAATTCTGCTGGTGGTGGGGGTGATAAAAAAAAACACACAGATAACATTATTTCCATTGACAAACTTTACATATACAAAACAGTGGCTTTATTGTTTATTAAATGAGATGCTGTCATGGTGTAATCATCCCTGCAGCCATACCAAACCCAACGGTACGTCAGATGTACTGCTGTGGAGGAGGTAACGAGAGAGGAAAGGAAGAGAGCTGAGATACAGTACAGAAGCAATGCAGCCCCATAAACAGTGGCGTAAGGAATAATTTATCCACAGATGCGAAAACAGACACTGTAATTGCAGCCAGTGAAATCCTCAAAAATACCACATGACAAAACTAAGTGTTACATCACGGTGCCCTTAACGCACGGCAGCCAGGATGTGATTCAGCTGCCTAAACACAGGTGTCTGGTACCACTTGAGATGCTCTGGGGCATCTCGGGGACTCCCAAAGGGCTGGGGGATGGCACAGGGACGCTACTGCGGACTCCTGTCCTCCTGCAGCAGCCACAGGAGCCTAGGCAGGAACCGAACCCAACCACGGGCAGCTAGTGCACATCCCTCTCACAAAATCACCAGAAACTAACCGTACTGAAATCCACATTTAAAAACAGTTTACTATCTGGGAAGAACAGCGTTAATTTCCGTAGAAAACCAGGCTTTACTAAATAAAAAAAATAACAACTTGATATGATATGAAGTTGTGAGCGATAGTTTGCAGGGCTCCTAAAAGGCTCAGGAATTTGTAACGTTTTTACTATTTGTAACATTTTTACTATTTGTAACGTTTTTGCTATTTGTAACATTTTTGCTATTTGTAAAATTTTTGCTATTTGTAACATTTTTGCTATTTGTAACTTTTTACTATTTGTAACTTTTTACTATTTGTAACTTTTTACTATTTGTAACTTTTTACTATTTGTAATGTTTTTGCTATTTGTAACATTTTTACTATTTGTAACATTTTTACTGTTACGTTTGCTATTTTACCCTGCAGTTGATGTTAGCCTCACACAGAGGAGCTGCCTCTTCTCCAGCTTCTCCCTGAGCTGCAGCTTTACCAGAGGAAATACAGAAAGGAGTGCCATCCCACGTCGTATGACACTCCAAGAGTGTCCGGATCACACAGCTGAGAACTTGTGACAACCCTTAACGTAGCAACTAATGAATTCTGAACGCAGGCAAACAAGTGGGAAACGATCTGTTGGGAAACACATCAAATAAGCGTAACTCCATCAGTCTGGAGGATTTACTGGCGTGAGGATACAGATCTCGCATCTGCTGTGATCTTCCTGGTAGAAACCAGCACAACTCAAAGAGCCAAAATTTCCCTGTGGCAATTCCAGGCTGCTCATAAACAAGAAGCTGCCGACCAGCCTGAGTGCTGCTTTTAAACAAGCAGAAAAAAATGTTGATTCCAGAGCAGCCTACTGCTGGAGTTTGCACATCTTCATTCGCTTCACTTCCAAGCCTTTCTCTAAAAACACCAGAACCAAATTTAACTATACTTGGATTAATAAAGGAAGAAGAAGAAGAAAAAAAAAAAAAGCCATTGCCTAAGGGTCTTTCTATACTGCCTCTGCCTTTGTCCCCAGATACTGGTACAACTGCAGAACTCTCCTATCAATAGATTAAGCTGCAGCTTGCACTAATGACTGGGATGGCAAAAGACCTGAACAACCAACAGGGGTTTGTATGCCAAAAGGCTATGACTCCCCTAACAACAAGAAGAAAAAAAAAAAAGCTAACAATTTAGTGAGAAAAATCCTGAATTCCAAACCAACAGCTTTTTTAGAATAATGCAAGTTTTAATAATTCTCAGGGACAGAAAAACCTTTCAAGAAGTTCTCCTCCTCTCTGTGCTTGCTGAAAATAAAACGTGTTACAACCACCTTGCATTACCCCCGCCACTCGTGTAGCTACTTAATACCAATAGTTTTTGCTCTATATCTAAATGTAATAAAATCTTAATTTATTGGAAATCCAGGTGTTTTGGAAGATTTCTGATTTTATTTTTTTTTTTTTTTGTCTCTTGCATCACCACAAGGCACAGATATAATTGTTTTCTACTATCTTTACAGGAGATCTACAGAACCACATTCTCGAAAGGTGCAGAAGCCTGAAAATAGTTTGGAGTAATCAAGAGCTACACCGTTTCATCAAAGCTCTCCACCCTTACTTCTCCAGAAGCCACTGGTGTTAAAATAAACAGTTTGGGGCTACGGCATGATTCTGATTATTTTCCACCACTTTCCTAAAAAACTACTTTTTTTTTTTTTTTTTTAGCATTTGGAGGCAGGCAGAAGCCAATTAGTGCAATGAAAGGAAAGGGTCTGGAGAAAAAAATGTCTTAAAGCAACTAAGTCCAGCTATGAAGCCAGACCATCAAACTTCTCTTGCTAACCACTGCATGCACAGAAGTCTGTATTTATTTGCATTAACCAAGCAGCCCTCTGTTTCTGGGGGGAAACCTATGGTACTATCCTCAGCCATTAACTTTTGCATGGCTTTTCTTCCTTCAGAAGGAAAGGTTTTGAGATACCTACCAAAAAAAAACCCCAAAGCACAGGAGACAGACTGGTCCCGGGTGCCCAGTTGTGAAGCAGAAGGCAGAACCTGCTGCTGAGCACCAGCTTCGCGACGGGTTTTAACAGGAGGGAGGAAGGCACCTGAGGTCAGATGGGGCTCGGTGGTGTTACGGCCGACACTGCGGCGGTGTGGCCAAGAGAAAAGCAGAAGGAGGACTGAGATTTGCTCGCAGCTTCCCCTGTGAGACCCTTACCTTGCCCCGAGCCCTGCTGAGCCCATAAGCCCCACTCCAGCCCTGCATCCAGCCGCCCACGCGGAGCCCCAGCCGCAGCGGCAGCAGAGCAAGCACACAAGAGGGATCTCGGCTGCCTCTTAATTGCCACCAGCTGATACCTACCCGCTTTGATGTCAAAAGACCTCTGGCAGGGGTATGCCCCAGGGATTTACGCTGCTGGAAGAAAGGAAGGAAGGAAGGAAGGAAGGAAGGAAGGAAGGAAGGAAAGAAGGAAGGAAGGAGTCTGCCACATCCACGGTGTTAATGCAAAGGCAGTTAGCCATGGCTTTGCAGGGATGAGTGAGGAGTGTTGACTAAGACTTGAGCCTCGTAACAGACTGTCGAAAGGAAGGGGTGTTTCTCCACTACGCTTCAAGGGCTGGTTGATCATCGTGGAAAATCCTCTGCTAAACAATACTGAGGGGTATAGAAACAGCCACTGTATGACTGCAGATAGCAGCTCAGGCTTCTTTGCAGGATCGAAGTCAGACAAGAGGTGTTTGCTCCTGAGAGTCTGTGAACACAGGCAAAATTAAATTCCATATCTAATTTTGGGAGCATATCACCGGCTTACTCTTTATCATTTGAGCAACCTGGTCTAGTGGGAGGTGTCCCTGCGTGTGCCAGGGGGGTTGGAACTTGATGACCTTTAAGATCCCTTTCCAACCCAAACCACTCCATGATTCTATGGTTGTCACGGGACAATTAAGGCAATACAAAGAAGGGGTTTCACCTTAGCCTCTGAAGCAGGGAAAGCTGACAGGAATGCATTCCTGCCATCTGAACTGTGCAGTGTCACTTCTTACTGGGGGGACTGGCTCTCTCCTGCACTACCCATCCTCCTGCCCCGCTCCCTCACTGCCCTCGCCAGTGCCACCGCCAGTGTTTTGTTACTACGGCAGAATAATATTAGGACAGCAATAAGGAAAATAAACACTCTCTGCTATGACAGATGTGCCCTCATTTCATATGTATATTTAGTCAGCAACGTGCTACAAACTTGACCTTTATGGGGACTAGATTTCACTAACCCTGATTTTTTTTTTTGGGGGGGGACCTCACCCCCTTTATTTAGTCTGCAGCCTCTGCAATTTCCAGTTGATAAAGCTCTCATCAGTGCTCACCTTTCCCAGCAGAAGCATGCTGCAAACTAAAATAATCAGATATGCAAGACCAAGGGACTCCTTCCCGTGGACCCTTCATAGCAACAGAAAGGGCCCTCGGAAGAAATGCTACCAGAGGAACCACAGCCAAGCTGTCCCACTTGGGAAGAGTCCTGCAGAAGATCTTCCTGCAGGCTCAGGGACATGTTTAGAGAACAACACGATTAATTTTTCTTCTACAAACGAGAACTGCACTACTAGCTTTATGCTTTTTGCTTGGTACAGAAGCCTGTTATATGTTCTTCTTCACTCCTAAGGCTCTTCATGTTTTCAGGACTTTGTTAATGAAGAGAAGGAAGAAGGACTCACACTTCTGATTTAACTACTTAGCATTTTAATAGGAAATAAAGTGACCCACATGGAAGCTAAATGCAATTGAAAGTCACAGGCATACCAGCTGTTTCTATTTTCAAACCAATGCTCTGTGACTTATAATGAACCCAGATGAGCAGCGACTTCCAATAGCATCCTTTTCACCCTTCCTTTTGTTGAGCCCACTGAAAACAGAAGCATGAAACATACCTGATTGGGGCTTTTATTTCTACTTCCCAAGCGAGGAATTAAATGCTCACTTGGAACCAGACCTCTGTGGTCCAGAGAGCAGCATCCATTCATTTTCAGAGAGCTACATCGTTAATCCAAAGCAGAAGCGGGAAAGCACAATTGTAGCTCTGCTGATGAGTTTATCGGGGTTAGCTACTGAGCAAGAAAAGGCTGGTATGAGAGGCATGGCCCAAGGCCCAGCTTTATGAGACAACAATATTAGAAGCTGGGAAAATGAGAATGCCTGATAAAAAGTGGAGCCCTCCAAAACAGGCTTTAGCTACAGAAAAGGAGCAGTTTTTCTCCTCTCCCTTTCCTGTGAATTAGGTCTTTCATGGGGGAAAATATGAAGGCATCTTTGCTGCCACCATTCCCCCAGCTCACATCTTCCTAGAATAACGTTTACCACCACTTCCCTGCTCGTGTCTCTCCTTTGCACCAAGAAGATGGACACTGTGATGGGGTTTTTCTCTGCAGCAGCGTGTGGGAGCCAAGGTGACTCCCTACAGCATTATGGCAGTGGGGATGGAAACTGCCACAAGCCAGGGCTACGGCACAACATCTTCATCAGATTTTGGAAGGCCGGAGGGAAGATTAACTTTCAGGGGAGCTTATTCACAGAAGGAGGTAGTACAATGAAATGAAACCTTCATATTCTGCAAAGGATGAGGACATTGTTTTTGAGAACATCAGCAAGATACGAGAAAAGTCCATCTAAAAGCCAGACACTGGCATATCAGGAGCCAATCATGATGGGCTGCAAAATGGTTTGAAAAAGTAGAAGAGGAAAATAAACACAGTCCACATGTTTGAAAAGTACACATGCTAACTGTCTGCTTTTTATATACTTGATGGTGGCTTCAGTCATATGCAGCTGTATCCACAGCATTTGGAGAACAGGCAAATCATCTTATTGTTTCAAGTGAAACATGAGCAGTTTCATGTGATAAACTCCAAGCAAAAAATTATAAATAATAATAATAAAAAAAACAAACCCCAAACATGATTCTAGAACTCTGAAATTATATTGCTAGTGAACTAGAATTTAACAGCAAAAGTGAATAAACAATAGCTTTTGAGGCTGGAGAAATTACCATCATGGTGTTATCTAATCTCTCCCCAGAAGTCAAGAATTATGACTAAACCCTTCCAACATAGATATAGCCTGAAATTCTATGGCAGAAGTATATCCAATTGCATTTGGCAACCCTTAGCCAAGAGAGAGGCTGGCTATAATTGGATGAATATTTGAAGTGCTTCATTATTCATGTAGGAAGGCTAGGTAAAAAGTGTTTTGCAGTCCCAAGACACTGGAGGGTGTGCGTTATTGGGTAATAACCAATTAGGAATGTTGACAGCGCTCTGCCTTTAGGATCACCCTGGCCAACAAAGCACCTGGGTGTATGTTGTTGTGCAAAAGCACACACCCACTGCCTACTACTCAGTTTATTTAAGCAAACCTTTCACCGAAGGAAACGGAGGACACCCCAAAGGATGCAAGTTTGACAGCTCAGTTGCATTCTAAAATACTTCTTCATTCTTCCCTTTGCCCTCCAAAAATGCCTTTTTTTTTGATAGCACTTTGAATTATTGATACTACTGATTATTGAAAATAAAACTGATTTCTTCTCTGTTTTATTGCATATAATCTACCAAAGAGTAACATCCAGAGTAAGGAAACTGCAAAAGATCAGCTCCTAACCACATAATCTGGTAAAATAACACCACTATGCCATTAGGTAAATACTGCGAACTCAGAACAGCAGAAATCAAAGACCTTTCTTTCATGCTAGTCTAAGGAAAACATACAAACCACTAATACAGACATGCAAGAGATTTGAAAATCTTTGGTGTTGAAAAGCTAACAGTTCTGACACACTTTCTCACAAGAACCAGAAATTCAATGCTTAATTCAGCTCATGATAGCGCAGTCCAATCCTTTCAAAACCTCCCAAAAACAAGGCTAGAATGCACTGATGGTACAAACACTGATTTTTCTTTTTTCCCTTATTTTCTTTATCATTGTAAGGCAAAAAATCTGAAAGCAAGCTTGTATTCGGATCAAAAGCAAAGCAATTATAGTACAAGATGCCCAACAGGACTATCATACCCACAAAAGAAACATTCAAAACTTTTCCTGAACGAATCGCTTGTTTCAAACATGTAAAATATGAAATCAATTTGTTATCAGGACGAGCATATTAGTTTTTCTGCAGCGCTCATTTTCTGGCTTGTATCATATTTAGCCTGTCCTGTGGCACTGAGAGTACTGCAGCGTTTCCTCTGAAACCCCCCCCGAATGCCACCTCGCCCCCCTTCCATGTATCACCCGAGCCGATGATGTTTTGATGAAGCATCACACGCGGGCCCTGGAGATAATGGATTCAACGGGATACACTTAAAAGATCATTTTTCTCTCTTGTATTGACTGCTCGCGCCGCTCCCCGACAGGAAGGGCTTTCATTTTTTATGTAAGCCCGAAGACCCCGAGGGCCCTCTAAACTGTTTAAGAGGGATCAATTTTCAGATGGTTAGAAGGGGCCCGGTGGAGCTCCAGAGGTTCCCCGGTTTGGAACGCCTCTCCCCTCGGATGGCCGACGAGTCGGGGCGAACCGAAAGCCGGGTCCCAGCGGAGCCGCTCTCCGGCAGGGCAGCGCTTCCGACTGTTTAGGATTTGTGGTTTAGCATTCGCACTGAAGCGTGATTTATAGTATGCATACGGGGAGAAAAATAAAGGGGGACGCACACGAGGGAGGAGGGGGAAGTTTCTCAGAAGCAAAAAGAATCAGTGCTGCTGATGGGAGATAACGAGCAGCAGAGCGGCGCAGCGAGGCAGCCCTTGGCAGGGGCGTAGCGGCAGGAAACCATTACCCCGTGACAAGGGTTTAACACACTGACATTGTTGCAATTACACATCCAGGCAACCTAACAAAACAAATTCATTGTATGGGAGAAAAATATTTCCAATTCGACGTTGCAACATTTATTTTTTAATTACAGCACAAAGGAGACTTTTTGGGGTGTGGAAGGACGCAATCCATCATTCCCTCTGAAGTGACACACTTATGGCAAATGCTGCGTATTATAACTTTCTATGCCCGCAATAAGTAACTACAAGCGACTTCTTAGGCAAGGAATGCAAAGGGTTTGGGCGTGTTCCTGGGAGATGCTGCTTATCCCTCCATCTCCCTCCTCCCCTGTCAGCGGGAGCCGAAGGCAAGCCACACGTTGCTGCGCTGGGACTTGAGCCTCTCCTCCTGGTGTCTCAGGATGTGTGTCACACAGCTGGTGACAGCTCTCTACCTGCAACGCGCCGCCGGTGGAAAGAGCTCTTACCCTTCGCATACGGCCCGCGCCACAACACAAATACAACTTTTAATTAAGAGGGATGGGATTTTCAAAAGGTCAGCTGAAGAACAATTACGCCTACCGTTTGACTGACAGGCATGTCACACTCTAACATGAAAACCCCACTGGGGCTTTAAGAGGTAGAATTAATCTTTATCTTTAGAAATTGATGAACTACGGAGGTATACCCCGTTGCATTTAATACCGCTACACTCAACCACCTCATCTTATGAGCAGAACCCCTATAATCTTTCTATTACTTTCCCTTTTTATTACTTTCCCCTTTTTAATCCTTCACAAACAGAAGGATAATTCACGGAAACCGACTTGCCAGTGTTGCTCTCCTCCACCGAGTGCCTGTTCTGCAAAATGCAGCGGCGTGTAGAAATATAAAAGATAGGTCTTCAGTAATTAGCTTGGGTACCAGACGCGGCACAGCTGAGTTAGCTGGAAGCTGGATAAACGAGTCCAGGTGGAGCACTGTGCTATATTGCTCTGAGCATCTGAGCTAGCCCAAGTGTCTACACACACAGCACTGCACTGCAGAAGGACCGGGTGGGAAGGTGACAGCGAGACCACTGCTTTCCTCAAGGCATGCCCCTACAAAGTATGCCACAAGAAATAGCTACAAGCTCAGCTAAAATGCTTTCAAACTGTCACAGGAGTCCTTGGTTCACTAAAGCAGGCAGCAAGTGCCTTGGAAGTGCTTATAAAATTGTCCAAACGAGGTGTAGAGAGCACTGTGCTGGAAGAGTCCTCCAGATCCAAGCTAATGTATACATCACAGCTGGAAATACTTTATTTGACTACCAGTTCAAAGACTCAGTGAAAGAGATCAATATTAACGAGTCTCAGAGCATCCTGTCAACTGATGTCACCAACAGTGAAAACATCATCTGAGCTATCTATAAAATAGCCTGGCTGCTTAACTACTCAAAGGAAGCTCACCCTTAACAGCAACCAGAAAACCAAGGATGTGTGGGGAGTAAGGGACAAGAAGCAAGCAACATGCCTTAATCTGGTCAGGTAAAGATCACTCGTGACTTTTATGAGCTCCAACTCCTTCCAACAGAGATACAAAAGTGTAGATGAAAAAAAAAGAAGTGAACTCAAAGCAGTGAGGGAATTCAGATGACTGAAGCAGGATCGATGCTCAGAGCAGAACGGGGACAGAAAAAAAGGTACCGAAGGGCAGGACTCAAAGAGATAGCACCATCCTGAGAGCAGTAGGCTGAGAAGAAAGAAAGATTGAAAACAAATGACAAAGCTTGCCAGATGACAGTTGTCTGGTTATGACATGACCACATTTGAATAAACAGCAAACCAGTTAAGTCAGAGGACACATCCATGTAACAGGAACTGGTGACATTCCCCTGGCGAACGCAGCATTTCTGTGTTATTTGCAATAAAATGAGTGCAGATAACCATTGGGTCCTAAGCACTTTTCACTATTTTCTGTGCAACCTTTGCAAATACATCCCCAAATGGCAAACAGACTTGCATACATGAAACCCAGCCAGAAGGCTGATCACTACCAGAAAGAAGTAAGCCAGAAATTGGAATCTGTATCCTAAAGCCCCAAACACACCCAAGAGGTGGCCGGGTGTTGACAGTAAAACTGGAAGCCAAATGTTTACACTTCTGCAATTACTTATGTACTAGACACCAATTTGCTTAGCAACTACACTGCAATTTATGAAAGACCAGTGAAGAACAAACTGTTTATGCGGGAGCAGGATGAGAACCCAGTGCTAACACACAGAGGTTCCTGAGTGTGAGGGCAGAACAGCAAAAGGCAAAAGAAATCACTGAGCTTGAGGACCACAGTTCAAACCTGGACCCTATCAGAAAAGACCGAGAATCAGAATACTCCAGTGCCACCTCAGTTTCTAAAGGGCTTTTCCTTGTCAGACCAGCAAGACCCATAGACTCAGCACTCCTTTTTTTCTACTCCCCCCAAGTATTTTCAAGGTCAGGTAAAATGAGAAATTCTGTTTGGGTGCCTTCAGCCATGCTCCTGGGTAGAAAAGGGCAAACACTACAACAACAAACTGTTTCAAACTGTTTCTCACTGACAAATTTCCACCCATGGAACTGATATCAAGCAGCCTTGGCAACGAAAGGATTTCTCAGAGCACAGACCCTTCAACTAGTTATTGGCAACCTCCCCTCTCCCTGACTTACAGGCTGATCCAACCCATACACCCTCACAGGAGCCTACTGGGAGAAGGATCTATGAGCCATACTGACAATATGGATATGGATTTTCTTCTTTCCCCTCAAGAAAAATGTTTGTTACTTCAGAGGACTACTAGCCTCAGATATAAGAAGCTGAAGGCTTTAGCTTTGTAATGCTCCTGACCATAGAAGTTTATTTTCATCCACGCAGCCATAGCTAAGCGTGGGGTGAACCCCTGCGACAGCAAGTCTGCACATCTACTTTCTCTGGGTCTGTGGATGTGCAAAGAGTACTCTAACAATCCACTATCTCAATTTCGCTGTCATTTTACACACTTGAGTGCAAAAGCATTGAATAAGTAGAAAACACTGCTTTTTATCCTCCAAATAAATAATACACAAAACCACTTCTACTGACATTAGAATAGGAAGACATATCTCTGTGGCCCCTTCCAGTGATGACTCACCACCAGCTACTGACCACACGATGTGAGAACCTGCTAATCTGATCGTGCTATTTCTTTCACCTAGTCACCAGCCACAAGCAACAGCAATGACTTGCTGACCTCGCAAGTGAGACATACTACAGGACTAAGATTCAGAAAATAGTCACTTCTACTGAGGCGACAGTGATGGCTGACCTGTGGTGATCATTAATTCAGGCAAAATGAGGTCAATATGTACCCTAAGTTCAATAGACGTACCTAGAGATACAATTAATCTTGGTTCAGCCAGGGCCAGAAAATGCCCCTCTGAGCTTTTTATTGACAGAAGTATGTTACAAAAGATTTCTCTTTGCAACATCAGTTGTGTAAATTCTCTGAATTTCTTGGAATAGGCATAAAGTATACTATGATTCACAGTTTGTTTCTGTTTTTCCCCCAAGTTTGTATATGTGGTTACACCAACCAAAACAACTGTACTACCTAACTGTATTGAGCCTGGTCCTCATGAATCAACACTTCATTTTTTATTATACATGTAACTGATGATACCAACATCATCAAGTGTTTTTATCTCAGTTACTGGCATCTATAAATATTTACGCTTAGAGATAGTAATCTTTTACACTTTCAGTCATCGTCCCAAAGCATTTTACAGATTGCTTTTTTGTGAAGCTTGGTAGGAAGCAACGAAAACTCAAAGTTAATTGGGTTACCTTGGGTTACAGAATGGGTCAGTGAGAGTGTCAATGTACGTCCCCATCCCAAGCCTTCTCTTCCCTTTGCCACATGAGCATGCAGCAATCAAATGATGAAATATAGAAGGTGAACAACTAGATGAGCAAGCCAGGATAGGTAACAAAGATTACACTGAGCCTCTGCCAACTTCTGCCTATTCCCCCCTTGCCAGGAACGTTATATTAAAAATCTGAGACCTAGACCATTCACACTAACACAGCAGACAGAGTTAGTGTATAGCAATATTGAGAACTCTCAAGGAGGCTTGCTCTTTACAACTTGCAACACGACGTTTGTGCTCAAAATGTGGAAGTCTAGCTACTGTAGTGTCACAGTGACTTAAGAGCTACCACCTCAACAGGCTTTGATGCTGCTACTCTAGAAAGATCACCTAATATCTCCACAGATAGAGGTGTGCCTTTCAGGAAACACGGAGAGTGGAGATAAAGATGTAGTAACACTCACTCTGACAGTACTTCCTTAAAAAAATATATAAATAAATCCCCAAATGCTCACTAGTTTGAAAACTTTGGATTTATTTCTTTAAACCATTAGCATCACGTACAGCAGTTTCAGAAGTACTATCCAAGGTGGGTAGGAATCGTGTGACAGGGCTGCTCTGGTGGAGGTGTTACAGAGGGAAACCTACACAGCAGACTTCCTACCGAACCAGAAGTCTCCAGCATGGTGCTGCAACCTGCAGAAGATTGAATTAAGGGCCACACTGGTGTCTTATTTTGGAACTGGGTACAGTCTACAGACAACAGAAACTGCCAAAGCTCTGAAACAGCTGAACAATGTTAACCTGCCTAATTCATAGCATGTCCTTGGAGGTCCACCTACATAACCTATGAAGGGTAAGTCTTCCTCGCAAAACGTCAAAAAAGGACAAGGACGGTCTGGGCATTCTCCTAACTATTTCTGTGCTCTGATGCAAAAGAAACCCTTACCAACGAAAAAAATGCCAGTGTCCTAACTGGATCCAAGTGTGTGAAATTTGATTTCCCTGAGGGCTGAGAGTGAAGATTGGGTAAGAAAACTAGGACACGAATGGATTGGTACATACGAAAACCTGAAACAGCCCTGGGCAGAAATTTGGAAGTATTGTGAAATACCCTATAAGAAGAATCCATCTTTATATGCAGGGACTAACTCAAGACCGGAGGTGTAGCAATGCAAACAGATACCCCAAAAGGTTCTACAAAGAAATATATACAAGGGTTTTAGAGAAATCTTCCCATTCTGTGGTGGGAATACAGGATGTGGCAATCCAGTGTCATGGTGTTATGCAAATATTTGTACCAGATGACTTGGACAGAACTAATTAAAAGTCCAGATGCTTTGAACCTATGAGATAGACAACACTGCTGATATTGCTGATATCCAAGATACCAGACAGCTGATGCTCATATGATCAAAGTTAAATATCTTCCCATTTAGTTCTGATAGTCAGTTGTCTTAGCTGGTGCACAATAAGTTTTCGTAGCTACCATACAGACAGCTGTAAGGCTGAGAGATGTAGGAATGCCAACTCCAAGCAAAGGGTTCAACCCTACTCCAAGATGATAACGCACTGAAAGAAGGAAATCAGGGTTGCTCAGGTTCAAATATCAGAACTAACAGGCCTGTGCTTCCTCTACTCATAATCATAAATCCTAAAGCCTCAACCCATTTTCCTCAGACTCTCTAATGACCATAAGGAACAATGGGACAGCATGCATGTGCCTCAGCTCTCAGCTGATAAAGGCTGCTTTAGCCAACCCTTATCTTCTATCCATCTTTCCTGGAATAAAAACATTGAGTGTTGTTTTTTTTTTTCTGGGCAGTGGAAAGCACACCTATTTTTTTTAAATCTTCATTTGCAAAAACAAAACAATAAAAAAAATTAGTCTGCATTAACAGACAACTTTGTGTTGCCAAATAGCATCCTGTAGATCCAGTAAGTTCAAGCAAACTAAAGGTTTCTGAGAAGAGGAGGGCATGATCTAGTTCAAAACAGAAGAAATTCCAAAACACTAAGTTTGGTCCACTCACATGGACATATGAATAACATCCATCAGTCGACAGCTCAAAAGCAGGAGGAACAATATGGGTGAACGCATCAAGGTCTATCATCTTGGTGGAGAGAGCTGCACAAAAGGACACCTGCCCCCTCTTCAAGCATTTAAAGAAAATTCCTATTTCTTTCAGCAGACTGACCTTACATTAGGTCTTCTTCACAGATATACTAATTCAAATTGCCTCTTCTTGAAGCCCAAGTCTGGCAAATTGTATTATTCAGCTGCATGAGATCACATCTGAGGCATAGTCTCACTGGTGGCTTGGAAGAACCTGAAGCTTGTTGATGAGATAAAATAATCATATGGGATCTTCCTTGTGAAAACAGTAGGTTCACTCTGGTCTGGAAGATAACCGGGCTCCTTTGAATTCTACACTACTAGATTTTTAAATGAATTTTGGGTGGGGTTTTTTTTAGGATTATTTAGGCTTCAGAAATTAAAATTCTAGGATTACTCAATTCAAACCATCTGTTAGATAAGGTGCTTGTCTGCTGGATTGCTTCACTGTGTCAACCTTAGGCCAAAACACAGATAGCCTTCGATTCCTTGTGTTCTTCGATCAAAAGAACATTTGAAAGAAGCCCTCATTGGCCTTTCCATAGAAAAGGGCAGGGACCCAGCATCAGTAGCAAGATGCTTTTATAGTCTCACCTAGGCTTCTTTGGAGGAATGAATGGATACCTGTCAGTAGGCTTTTTACATATCAAGTCACAAACCAGTTTGGGGGATCTAACACAATAATTATGGAAAATGAGCCCTGCAAGCTAGAAGTCTTTACCCAATATCATATAAGGAACCCTTTTTAAAGTACTCTTTCCAATTCCTACTCTACTGCCCAAGAAGGAGAAAAAAGAGAGGCACAAGATGAGATGCTACTGAACCCAAAAGGAGAAGGAAACATACACTTGCTCCAAAGCAGAGACTGCTCTATCAGGACAGGTCTCCTTCACACCAGCAAGTCACTGTGACTGCAAAGCTGCTGGTTTGGATATCACCCTTTCAATCTCTCAAAGAAAGATGACTCTGGTACCTGGCCCACAGATGAAAGGTTCATATTAGGCTTCTGGCCCTTAGACTACATGTAATACGAGTCAGAAGCCTAATGACTTTCGTGTCTCAACCTGTTAGATGCTGGAGCCTGCAACCTATGCCTTGACTCATCCCTGGAGCAGTGCTCTTTCAGGCAAGATAATCAAGACCTTATTTTTCATAGACAATACTTCATATGACAGTAAGCCTCAGGAGGCTTCAACTGGCCCAAAGATATCTATGAGACCCTGCTTTAGTTTTGATCTCATTCACACATGTGATATGGGTAGAAAAAGAGAACATAGTAGCAATGTTGGTCAAAATTTTGCATTAACTAACACTAACAATGTTAGACTGTAGATATACACTGATTGGGTCAGGCTCCAATTTGTATTAAGGCTCAAATATCACTGGATAATTTGTATCCAGCGCTCAGCCTATATATCAATACAGACAGATAGATAGGTACACACACTGGAAGAAAACGTCAAGGTAAAATTTCACAGACAAAACGAAAACAACTATATTGTGATAGCCAGTTTATTGCTTCATGCCATTGTCTTGACATTCAAATGAGTTTAGTAATTGCTCTTTTGAAGCTGCTAATGTTAAAAAAAATAAATCTCAAGTTCTGGAAGTGGCTGGGAATTCCAGGTTCTAACAGCTACGCTGGAAATATTCACTCATCAAGGGGTTCAAAAGACACTTAATGTCAGAACTGAAACACAAACGCATGTCAGAACGACTTGAAACAGAACAACTACAACTCAGAGTTTGGGTTTTCTTTAAATTATGTTTGAAGAGCTTTAAAATGTTTAATTTATTAAACCGGCTTTGATACTACAGTCATAGCTTCCACTTTCAAGTGCTACAATGGCTCAATTGAACACAGAATACATTAAGCTTAAATTCCACTGCCACTATACACACTTATGAAAGACATTTTAGTGTTTCTTCACTTAAAATAATATGCTGCCCCAGTGAATTTCACACGGAAACAGAAGCTGCACGACCTAACAGCAGCAGCCCCTCACACTGCACACACAACAGTTCCAGACACCATCACTACTCCAGCTACTGAAAAAAAGCTAAGTAATCACAACTCCTACAAGCTGAATACAAGCACGTCCTAAACAAGGTTCCCCAAAATGATAAGATTTGTTTTTAGGAGAACAGTTCCATTTTTTTCCCAACATTGCTTCAATCCCTCCTGGCAGGCCTGCGCTTTGGCATAGCTTCTATTACTTCCCTCTGCCTGGCTTTCCTTGAGGAGGTTGTCATAAGAAAGGCCATGTGCCCAGCTGTTTCTCTTTCATACGGCTCTATTTACTGTTCTCTTCCTCTAGCACTGTCAGCTGTCCGTGTTACAAACACTACTCCTCTCCCACCTCACACTACCTAGGCAACGCTGCAGAGGCAGTAGTACCAGTGAAACCCATGCTTAGAACAAAATCACATATCACAAAGCGTGCCTTGAACCCTTTGGAAAAGCAAGTCAGAGTTGCAGGATCAAGAAAGTCAAAACCTCTCCCCTCAAGTGCTGGAAAGACCACAGAAGGTAACATCACCTTCCCTCTAGAGCAGGATCAGGCAGTGAAGGGCAAGGTACGGACTAACACTGTGAACGCAATCAACACCTACTAACTGATAAACCAACTCTTAGAATAACAGTGTCACTACAGTGCTGATCTGCCATCACCACCATCATTCACACACTCGTTGTTCAATGCACGGCTGTTTTCTTAAAACTGCACTCTTCATTTCATCTGCTCTACCTACACCACTTGCTCATGCATGTGGAAGTTTTCTAACTGTTTAAGACCAGTAAGCTACCGCAGCCACAAACATTTCATTTAGAAGGTACATGAGAGTTAAGAGTCTCATTATTTGAAAAGTCCTAAGATTCTATAAAAAGTACTCAGTTAATGCTGCCCTATATTTTGTTACACACAACCTTGCTTTTACCTCAAGTGACACATCCGAGGTGACACGTTGGTACGACGGGAGAGCGGTTACTGCTCCAAAAGAAACAAAACAAATATCCTAACACCCCCACCTTGGGACTTAGATGCAGTATTGCTACAGCTTTCCAGTGTAATAAACCACAGAACGGGTGCGCTGGCACAAAACCAGAATTCTAGGAGGTAGAAAGTTAAGTGCTCTTTACCATCGACTTTGTTCTAGCACATACACATAGGGATTTGCAGGAGTGCCATTCCTCTGAAACACAGCGGAGCAGGGAAAGAAAAGTCAGTCTCTAACCTCCTACCAACAAAGAAACCTAATTTAATTTTGAAACAAAAGAAACTAAATTTATCATTCCAAGACAGCCCCAGGACGTCCAAGCATGAAATGGAAGAAAAGAAGTTGCCAAAGACATGCAGAACAAGCTTTTTAAAGTTACCTGGAATCGGGGTATTTTGTAAGCGTGGCCAAGCTGCTGGTATACATGTGCCCACCCACATCAATGTGAACTGGTGCGTTGGATTTTGTGAGCTGTGCTGGAGTGGGGATGCCTTGATTGTTCAATGGAGATGCAGGGGATCTAGTGATCAGAGGTCTTGACATATTGGGCCGACTGTCCTGTGAAGAGATAGACCCGGGTTAATGATCTCCTTAAAAACCTCACAGAAACCCACAGCCTCGAGTCAACAGCACTGTCACATAGTCTCAGCTTTTGATTTTCATCTTATTTAAGCACAGACAAATATTTGGCAGTTTTTTTAAAAAAAAAAAAAAATCAATCCAGCTCTAAAAGTCTTAACTGGCTACGTTTTAAATAAGCGGGGCAAAACGCAGTGATAAAACCCACAAAGTAGAAATTACATTCAATGAAACAAGTTCTTCCTGAATACTGCTCGTGACAGACAACCCGTACCAAAAAAAAAAAAGAAAAAAAAGAAAAAGCTCATTCTCGTATTTAAGAGCTGATAAAGGCTCTGAAAGAAAGAGCCGCAGAGAGAAAGACCGAGCACAGTTCCTATTTTCCTTAATGAAGATGACCCCAGGTAGACTTTCTGTTCCTTCCCGAGCCCTCCGTCGCTGCCGTACACGCTCAGAACAGAAATACAAACCCTCAACTCCTCCATCCTGCACACTCTTCTCTCGAACTCCCAATTCACATAGCACGGAAACAGAAGCAGAAACACCTGGGCTAGTCAACTGCTCATGGACTGCAGACCACTGGACATCGGCAGCCTTTGGGAGAGGCATTTTCCATTTAAAAAAAAAGTTATACGTGTGGCGACAGATGCCCCCGCGCGCCCCGCATAGGCTGGCAGGTCTGAGCGGCTTTTCCCCAAGGCAGGAGAGCTCCCCGAGCCCAGCGGGAGCCGGAGCCGATGCTTTGCTGATGAAACCAACTTTTAGTCACAAAGGAAGAGCCGGAACGCTGGGGGAAGAGCAGCCCCAGCCTGCGCGGGGTGGGGTGGGGCAGGGCAGGGCGATGCGCTGGAGCCAGTAAGGCAAGGCTGCCTTCAAAGTCGGGGATTAAAATAGAAACCCATTCCAGAGCGGTTTTGGAGACCGGCCCCGCTTGCGACTGGAGGAAAGCTCCATCCGGGGCGGCATCTCGCAGGGATGGATGGATGGATGGATGGATGGATGCCTTGAGAACGCAAAAAAAAAGCCCTTTGCAAATGACTAGGTTTTACATTTAAAAGGTAAGCAAAGCAGCGAGAAGTCAGATACACTTCATCACAAAACTCTCTTTGTTCTTTCGACACGTCTGTCGGTCCTTAAAGGTAATGGATTCCTTGTAAACATCTCTGCAGAGCCGGGCAGCAAAGCCTGCAGAAGCGAGGCACGGCCGTGGGAGAGTGTTACGGGGCACTCGGGCCAGCAAAGTCCTTCACCACCGAAAACACCACTTCTCCATTTTTCATGGCTGTTAAAAGATTCAAACCATAAAGGCAACACGAGCCAGGTAAATGTCTAACTGAAATGATTTACAGGCCGGTGTTGCACAATAAATCCAAGTAATATGTAACAAAAGGCATCTATAAACCACAAGGTACTTAACAAATTTTCTTTCATACGCCAAAGCGAGCTTAGGTCAAATACTGATAAAAACGAAGGGGATGAAGAAAAACATCTAGTTTAGATGTTGGGGGGGGGAGGAGGGAAGGGTTGGGTTTTCTTCTGTTTCTTTATAAGCAGAAGTTAATATAAATCTGCAGAAATACCAGGCTTAATCACTACAATTGCTTGAGGAGGTGCCTGCAGCGCAATGAAGACAAGTCCAGACAAAATAAGGTACACACGCTATGCAAAACTAATGTCTGCTATAAATGCTATGTGGTACAACCACCACCCAAGATGCTACTGATCTGCAGTATGATATTCAGTAAAATAATGAAGAAAAAATTAAAAACAACTGGAAAGGTGAAAGTAAGAAGGCAAGGAGTGATACAAACCGGGGAGAAGGAGGGGGAAACCACCACCACCCATTGGATGATTAGTGGGAGGAAAGCAGCGGGTGCGAGGAAGGGAACACATTTCAGTGCTTAAAAGCAGACAAACAGTTTGAAAAAAAATAATTTAAATAAATTCATCAACAAAGGCTGAGACTCAAACGAAAAACAAATTCCGTAACTTGTATGAGACAGACACCACCACCTCCCTTAGCAGGATCCTCTCTGGCAGAAAAACACAGCCCTGTTGCAATTTAGCACACTGCAGCACCACCGAGCCTGTAATAGTTTTTCAATTGGACACATTCTCCTGTATACCCAGCCTGGGGCTGCTCGGGAGAAAATGAACAGATTTGCAGGGTTAATATTGTAGTTAGGCTGAGACCTCATTCAGCGTAGTTGCGATAGCGCCGGCTGCATGAAACGGTAGAAGAATGCATAGTATAAACATCGCTGCCAGGATGGGAGATGGGTTGAAGGACTGTGGGCATTTTACAAGGAAAAAAAAAAAACCAACAACAACAAAACACCAAAAAACCTCAAAACCATACGAAAAGGGAACCAGTTTCCAAAAATGAAACGTAACCAAGCTGCCATTTACACAGCTTACCTACTAAAACTCCCAAGAAATAAAAACACTTCCAACCTGGTATTCCATGATTTATAATAAAACCATTTACTGTCTTATTTCACCCTCCCCCTTTTCAACATTCCCCCTTCAAGTTACCTGCATTTATTGTGCCTCAAGAAACAACACCCATCTGCTCAATGTTTAGATATTAAATACAATAATGCTAGGCTTGCTCCAGCCTTAGCTCACAAAGCACATTTCCCCGGATAAAACCAGTTCACTGTTTTGGAGACCACTTTGAAATTAGGCAACTGTACTTCTACTGCAGTTGCCCCAGAGAAATTAAAGCAGAAACGGGATTCAGAAAACCAGGTGCTTAAAAACCAGTTTCTTTTATGTGGCACTACCCACCAGCCCAGCCACAGCACAGATCACCATCCAATGGGTACAGCATTAAGACCACCGACATTTGTTTAACAGATCAAAGTTAAGTCTCTGCATTTGTTAAATCACTGTATTCGTTCAGCTACGGACAGGGTAACACAGAGGCAAACAGTCTCTCTGAAGAAATACACGGCTGGCATTGGATTATTGCAAACATGGAAGTGAATGAGCTTAGGTTAACCACAAGAGTGGTTAGAGCAAGGCCCTACTGGTAAATTAAGCTTCTACTACCTAAACTGACTACAAATATAATTCCCAAGAAACAATTACAGGAGGAAAGAAGGGAGTCACAGAAATGAAAACTCAATAGGATCCAGCAGGCTATCTAGAACAGCTGATGACAAAAAGGATGAAAAAGCTCTTTAGAAGCCTTCCTTGGTGTGCTTGGTGTCAGGCAGGTGAGACCTGCACCCAGGAAGGGTTATAGCCGTGGCTGTTCCCACACGGATCACAGAGGTTGCCATCTGCCAACTTCATTCACGAGTGGGACACAAGGCATAGCCAGAGCCTGAACGGGCTGGATGGGCAGCAACCTTCCTGATCTGTCAACAGCCCGTTTTTCACTTTGTACCTTTTCTTCTCAATTATTTGAATATTTACCCTACAAAAAATTAAGAACAGGAAATCCCAGGATTTACAATGCTTCCTCTGGACCAAAGTATCTGAAATGGCCTATAAAACATTTACCATTAGCAGAGTTGTTTTGTTTTTTTTCCCCCAACAACTTGTCAAAATAATGACTTCTGGTTTTAAATCACAATGCATTTATTACTGAAACTACGTACTCAAAAGTGCTAAAAATCTATGTGCTAGCCAGGTTAAAGACATTTAGATCTTATAAAACATTTCAAGTTCTGGTTCAGCACACAAAAACTCAGCTCTACTAGAACAAAATCTCAACAGTTTGGAGCTTCTCTGCTTTCCTGCTGATATTTGAAAGAGTCTTTCAACAAGCAGTTGGTATGCCCAGATCTTCTGAGTATATCTGAACTTGCTTCTTGTTTTCTGCCCTAGGCAAGCCTTCCTGTAGGCTCAACAGAAGCAAAAGCAGCCCTGTCTGAACACCTCCTCCCTGAAATTTACAAAAATCCTTAAGATTTAGAAGTCTTTCTGCCAAAGAGGGTTGAGGATCATGGAAGAGGGCTTTCAGATCTCTTCTCCCTGCCTTTTTGTTCTATACCACCTTCTACCCTATTCCATTCAAGAATATTGTTAAAGAATAAGCCTTTACATTTGGGTTGAAAAACCACAGCAGCTATATGGCTGAGATGCACACCCATGCAGCTGGTCTACCAAAGAACAACACAGGAACCATGCTGATCTTCTGGTAGTAAGTGGAAGAAATAAAAGTTATCTGAAGAACATCAGTTATTACAACATGCTGCTAAGTGTACAAAAATCAAAGAGACAGGAGGCTTCCTCCTCCCCTCAAAATATTTGCTCATGTTAGACTGCTGTGATTAGCAGTGGTTTCAGAAGTGTTATTTACACTCTGTGGTCTTGAGTAAAGTCATTCCAGTTCCCTTCTTAAGCCAGAAACCTTGACAAAAACTATACCACTAACAAGACAGCTCAAGCTCACTTACTGGAGGACCGACACTCAAGTACAAAACATCCATTTAACTCACAGGACTGTGGGGATCATTTCAGGGTGCAGGCCAAGGCATTGCTGGCTAGGGTTATCATAGCCAACGTATTCCCCGTGAGCCAGCCCAGTCGAAGCAGGAGTGTATATCGGCTACTCAGTATACTGTAGCTCTAGACTTTCTATCAAATTCTAAAATTATTGGATGCTCCCTGTCACAGCCTAAGCAATTATTACTCCTGAGAAACTCAAAGTTACATATTTCAAACTCTCTTGGATTTTTTTGGGGGGAGGCGAGGACAAGCTTATCTATTCTAGACATTAGAAATTATAATAATGCAGTAGGTTATTGTAAAGCATCAAATCCATCTGTGTTCATTATATTTTTTGTTCACAACAGCAACCACAAGAAAGGTCTTTCTCCTCACGAAAGCCTGGTGCCCAGGAACAGTTGGCAACAGCAGTCAGCACACCAACATCACCCATCTCCAGCAGAAAAGTCTCCTCTGAACACCTGCACCCAAACAGCGAACTAACTTTGGAAGCTGGAGGCACAAATCCCTTTCCCTTCAGTACGAAGCAGAAATCTCTCAAGTGTCATGGACAGCTACGCACCCAGCTCCAAAATAACCAGCAGGCTGACGCTCAGGGGAGCTTGTGGGATGTGGGAAAGCCTACTTCAAGTCCCCCATCCTAACCAGGAACATTAGGACTACTCTCAGATTCAGCTACTGCACAAGTGTCCCCCATTTTGAGGACATACTTTTTCAAAACAAACATTTCATTAAAGAGAAAAAGAAAAAAAAAATCATGATCTTGTCTCGCCACAATGCTTTAACAAGTACCCCCCGCTTTTTTTCAATTCAGCAAAAACAGTTGCCACAACAAAGAGGCTGGAGAAAGCATTTATTCAACATAAACAATATCAGTACAGTAGAAACAGCCCTTCTGGGAGGTGTAGCAAGCAGAGATACAGAGCTACGTGTTTGGGAAGCCCATGTGCTCCTCTTGCTGGAAGTGGAAAGCCCCATCCTGGGCACCTCCGTGGGCTGGTGACGTCCTCACACCGCAGTCTCTGGCTATGGCGGTGGTATGCTACATCCACAGACGACACCGTGTTGTGCTGACCCCTCAGAGAGAGCCCTGCAAGGTGGTCAAAGTTGACCATGTGCACAGAGCTGAGGGTGCAAGCTGCATTTGGGTCTCTTAAGGTGTGTGTGCCGTTGGCGGGGCCTTCTCTCCGCCTTCACACCAAAGAGCCCATAAGCACAAAGAAGTTGCCCAGATTTTTGGCAAAGAGTCTTTACACATGAGCATATCCATGCCCTTTCTTCTGCTTCTTCACCCTGATACTGGTGATCGGTAGCTCTCCGAGGAGATGGCTGAGCTGTACTGGTGCCACTGGGTCTGAAAAACAAAGAAAAGTGCATTGTTTTCCCCAATGAAAATATGCCGATTGCACTGTTATGTTTTGCTTTTCATCAATATAATCCAAGTGCTCTTTCCCTCGCAGCTGCGAGCTTTAGGAATGCTGACTCTGAACATTACGAATTATGTTTATAAAGCAAAACTCTAAAACAATTGTGTTTGAGTGCTGTGTGAGAAGCAGGCCCAAAACACTATCAGCTGCAATTTAGTGCCACGGTAAGCAGAGATACCGGGCCCTCTGGGACTCAGCAGTAGTATCAGAATTATTATTTTAGTCCTCTGGAGGAAAAGTCTCATTTTAAACCCTGAATGTCTGTCAACACGTGACACAGGGTCAAATTATTCTATACGAGACAGTCAAACACAACGGAGAGCTTGAGAAGTTGGAAGGTTTTGAGATGCTGAAGCGCAGCAGCAGACCTGCTACTATCCCAAGCAGCTCCCACCACCAGTGCCGTGTTTGCAGCACACAGTATTATTTGCAGAAATACACTCAGCAATGCATTTTAGAAAGGGGGATGGCCAGAGGGCTGCTGAGAGAGGGGACACAGATGCCCAGAGAGGTCCATCATAGCCAGGGTGTTAGGTATAGGCCACCACGAAACAAAGCCTTGGCTGAAACCTCTTCCTGGAGGTGCCATGACATTTTTTCAAACTGTGTTAGGTCATCTTTTGTATCCTGCAATAGCCCAAATGCAGATCAAGCCTACCAAGGCAATGATGGACCTCTTGTTGCACCAGAGTGGCTATAGCAGTGGTGACTGGAACACTTACCTGACAGGATAATTTTAACTGCTACATCCTTCGTGTCCCAGAGGCACTGGCCCCGGGGTAGAGCACTGATCTGGCCCCTCAAGACGAGGGTCCCTTGTTCTACATCCCACACGTTGGCTGCTCACAGCTGCCTCCTCCTCCTCACGATGCTGACGCTGCTGAGCACGTACACCCGCTCTCAGAGCTGTGAGTGCTGGAGAGATTGTGGTTGCATTTCCTTGGCAGAACAAGCCTTGCTGGGATTTCATCAGAGCTGATCGGGACCTAGAATAAATGCCACAGGTGCAGAGAACCAAATGCAAGGCCAGGGGCTGAGGGAAGCGAGGTATTTGTGCTGGATGGAGAGAGCTGCCTACCTGGAAAGGCAGGACAGTTAAAATTGCCCTTGGACAAGAGCTCGAAGATACTTTGAGAATCCCAGTGCCCAGTAGCTGAGTCTGCAGCGCACACCTAACTTCAGCAGAACAGCCCTAACCAACCCTTCATCAGAAACTGGCCACTAACAGTTTAAGAAAAATCTCTAAACTAGAGAGAAAAGACCTAGGCATAAGGGCAGGAGTCAAATAAGGACCTGTGCTTACACCAGTACAGCAGTAAAGGCAAGGCCAAAATCTGGAAAAGGTCAAGTTTACAGAGACAGGATGTATCTTCTCAAGCGCTTATAAACTTCTCTGAAGATTCCCCTAAGCCTTGAAATGGCAGACAAAAGTTTAATACCTCCCTCAAGATATTCTATAAATTTGTACTCTTTATGGAAGATTAACTCAGCCCCTTGCTTGTCTGGGTAAGCCCAAATGTGTTTGTATTGTATTACATTGTATTACATTGTATATGTATTACATATACAAACAATACATTGTTTGTATTACATTCAGGAGGACCTGCAAGTAAAGTTAGTATCATAGAATCATCTAGGTTGGAAGAGACCTTCATGATCATCTAGTCGAACCATCAACCTAATTCTGACAAAAAAAAATCACTAAAACACGTCCCCCAGCACCATGTCAACCTGTCTTTTGAACACCTCCAGGGATGGTTCCTCAACCACTTCCCTGGGCAGCCCATTCAAATGCTTGATAACACTTTCAGTGTAAAAATTTTTCCTAATATCCAACCTGAACCTGCCCTGGCACAACTTGAGGTTGTTTCCTCTAGTCCTGTCACCTGTGACTTGGGAGAAGAGACTGACCCTCGCCTTCTGTTCTTCTGCAATGCCTACCCTCTATGCTTTGGTCAAGAAAGCCCCAAACGTGGCTGACACAGAACTTGACCTAAGCTCATAATGCAAGCAGGATCTCTAGCATATATAACCAACCCATTGCAAAAATCCACTTATAACTTGGGGGTCCAGCCCAGACAGACTAACCCCCCAACCCCAACATACACACTTCCACTAGCCACTTTGGCTTCCATAATGGAAACAGATGAATTCTATGGTCTTCAGACACGCTGCTGATTCAATTCTCGCTCAGTAAAAGCGGCCACTTAATTTACAAGCAAAACCGGATTGGAAAGCTGCTCTCAATTACTGCACAGCACACCACTGCCCACCTGGCACTTTATAATCACAGGGTATTTACCCCAGGATGCAGCTGGGAAAAACATCCCCTAACCGTGCTGGAAGACGCAGTCTTTAGACGCAGAAGGACGTGAGACCAAAGATCAACAGTCCTGTGCTGCTTCTAATGGTGTCCTGTGATAGGGGTGGACTGGATACCTGGCATTCACTTGCTTCACCAGGAGCTTGTCTGTTCTGGACTGGCTTCTACTCAAACCGGCACTAAAACTGATTGAGGAGCGACCCAAAGGAGGTGTAATTCCCCAGCCTCAGCCTTCACAAACTAAACATGCCCAGCTCAAAATATTTCACGAGGTGCAAAGCAAGACGTCTCAGTGACCTTCACTCAGCCTCCTTTATTCTCACAGGCAAAAAGAGTCGTGTGTGTGTGTGTGTGTGTGTCCTGCCAGATACTGCAGAAACTATTACAAGTCAGTAAGCGCCAACAGATCCCTCCGTCTCAGCAGAGAAAGGCCACAGCCATTGTAGACACTTTTTTAAAAAAAAAGGAAACGCTATTAAAAAGATGAACAGTCCCTGGGAAAGAGGCTGCCAGGTCTGAAGAGCCTTCAGCAGCCTGGGAGCCCTGCCCACAACACTACAGCAAAGACAAAAGTCTTTGCTTCTGCTGCCCCGAGGACAGCTTCATTTACTTTCCTTTAAACCTGGAAAATAGGTCGCTTTTCTTCTCTTACCTCTATCAAACCTCAGGTAGCAAAGACACCGTAAATTTACCTGTACCTCATAGGAAAGGAAGCACGCAACGGGAGTTTCACCTTTTGGAGAAGGACAGAGATAACAGACCAGTTCTCCTCTATACAAGGTTTCATTCATTCTGGCGAGCAGCAGCGTTGACCCAAACACCTTGGACCACTCCATCCCTGCCAGTGCCTTTGCAGATATCGCACCTATGTACTTTGGGCCACCATCCAGAGTCCATACCTCCCTCCCTGAGGAGAGCGCCAGCTCTCCCCAGTTGCTGGGAATAGCCCAGCACAGAGCAGCCAACAGCTCCTGCTGCCTCCATGAGGGATGGAGGATCTCCCAGCTCATCTCCTGCACCAGCAGAGGCAGGCATGCAACGGCCACCTCCACCCCACACACATGGGGTTCAGGCCAGGAACAGACATGGGAAGAGGCAGAGGAGCTCTGAATACTGGAATCCGTCTTCTAACTGTTCCCAGGTGGACACCTTGTAGATTGAGATATATTAATAAAGTAATTTTTTGTCAGACTTCTCACTCAAGCGTTGTTGCCTTTTATCCACTTCTAGCAGGCACTCTGTGCATATTTTGTAAGAGTCTTTACATAAGAAAAGGACAAGAAAAAAACAACCGCACAACACTCCCTCCTGGGTTTAAAAGGAAAGGACTTCTGTTTGCCAGAACCATGCTGGTATATTTGAATGCAAAGTTAAACAAATCCTTAAAGATGGTGTCAAAATTTGAGTGGGAAAGAAACCAAGTGGTTACATTCTTCTCGGACCGAGTTTGCAATTTGTCCGATAATCTTCTGGTGAGAAGGAACACCAAAACACAAGCATTGCTAAAATCTGTCTGTTTTGTTTGCGAGTTAAGATCCTATCAGTAGTACATGAATAAAGATTAACATCTTGAATTGCAGTCATATCTGAAGATTTTAAAGACCCATAAAAATGCAGACTTCAGTGGGATAACTGGAAGATCGTCATGAACTGTCAGAATTTGAGAAATGAGGTTTTCTTCTTTAAATTTGACTCTCAAACTGAACAAAAATAAGCCCGCACCGCCTTATTTGAAGTTAATTTACACTCCAGTTTGAATAGCACCTGCCCTTGGGTATGTTCCAGAAGAATGTCTACCTTTCCACAAAGGGAGGCTAACACCCATTGTAAAACTTCCAGAGGCACATTAGATGTCTGTTCCCCCCCCAGCAATTTCACCCTTAGAAGTAGAAGGAACGCTGCCAGTTACAGCCTGTGCTGAGGAAACATGAGTTATAATTTTACCCTGGGAAAATTGCTGAACTGGGAGCTTCTGGTGTGGCATAGGTCTTGCCTTCGCAATCCAATGGTTCTTTTGATTCAGAGAGGCTTTGAAAGGGTGGTGATGAAAAACATAGCCTCTCCCTTTGAATCAGCCAGCCGCCTGCTTTCCTTAGCACTTTTTAAATTTGGTTTATTAATTTGCCTAGGAGCAGAAAGAGATAATACTGACCCATCTAGAGAAGATGTGTTGTTGGACATATCAACAGAACATTATCTACTTCATACTGAGCACGTAAACAACCAAAAAACCCCACCTTTGGACTATCTGAAGAATTTTATATCTGGAGCCATCTCACCAGACATAAGAAAAACACAAAAAAGTCTGTATTAGCTCTTCCTGCCATATGAAGAGGAAAAAGGAAAGGGACAAATTATAAGGATCCAATAAAACTGTGTCTTTGAAATTCTGTAACACACAAGAGCTCCAAGGACTCTCCAGATGTTTCTTGCAGCAAGCAATAATAAAATATTCTCAGACGGAATCGTAATTTTGAAGACATTGCGTCCACTTAGTAATTACAAGACCAGACAATAAAACAGACAGATAGCTTCATCTATAACCTAAGTGCCAAAAAAAAGAGGGACGAAAGGGCTTTAAAGCCACACATTCATAATTATCTAATTTATGATGAAGATGTAAACAGAACTGCAGTTTTGACAGTTACAGTTCAGGCTGTAGAAATTTGGTCTGCAATTGTAATCTTAAATTATACATCCCTCGCTGGAGCATCAATGCCACGCAACCGACAAAAAGGACCACCTTTTAGAAACCCTGTGTCATTTCTGGGTTTTTCTCCTCTCTCCCGTCCACCTCCCCTCCCAGCAGCTCTCCAAGGCTGAACTTAGCAAAGAACTGACCCTCTCCTCTCAAAAGCGATGATCTACTGAAACCCCACCAGAGGGACAGAGACTGCCAAGAGGGAGGACAGTGCGAGGAAAGGATAAAAGCTGAACTTACTGAAACGACAGGCTTTTTGGAAGTCCTTGTTAAGACAGACAGACTGGGAGCGTTTACCCAGCTCTACCACGAGCCCATGCATTTTCAGGGCTGGCTGGGACTTTTTCCTCTCCTACTGTAACTCCCATTAAAATTATCAGCCTACAGATTTCATAACAACGGGAGAATGAGAAAGTCCGAACACTATCACGAGAGAAATCGTATTATCATTACCTATTTCAAAACGCCAGTGGGTTACTTAACACCTCAGGACAGGTGGCATAACACCAAAGAGCTTCTCCCAGCGTGGGGACAGGAAACAGCCTCCTGCTAAAAAAAATACGTGTACGGGGCAGCATGCAACGATAGAGGCATTCCCAGGGCTCCCAAAATGGGCTATGCACTCGGCATCCACAACCTGAACTGTAAGCCATCAGTGACCTAGATATATCCCTACTCCCACCCTATACTAAAATCGGACCATCTTTGGATTTTAAATCCCTCAGAGGAATAGGTATGCTTTTTGGTGGCTGGTAGGAAGGGGCTGAAGTCCTAAATTAAGCTAAACACAGGTTAAATCTGAAAGGTTCCTTCTGTGCAGTAGTGCATAAAAGCTTTTAGTTTATTTTACCTCTTTTCTGGTACTTGAGGTTTTCTTAGATGCTGGGAAAGCACTTAGGGACAAAGGGAGAAAAGGAATGGTAGGTATACGACCATGGGGTCAAGTAGCAATTGTTTTGGTTAGCATGAAGGGCAGGATTTGAGGACAGGAGAACCCCGGAGTCTGCTCTGGAAGGCAAGAAGAGTGCTTGGCAAGACGACAACCATATGGCATATGAACAAAGCATATTTTAGATTTGGTTCATTTGATTCTATTACGTGTAAAAGATATGCTAGGATCCAAGACTAGGAAACATTTGTTATTGTTTTCAGACCTGTAGGGATTTCTCCAAGTAGTCATTGTAACTCATATGATAAAAACATCCATTTGGCAGCTACTAGTAGACCACATGGGTAGATTAACCCCGAATCTATATAACCATGTGCTATATGCTAACAGAAACCATCACTGCCAACCTCATGAAGCAGCAATCCACTACCTAGGTGTAGACAGAACGACCTCTGCTAACTAGCTCAGAAAACTCTTAGTTTTATATTAAAAGGCTTTTACTTGACCCGATACCACAACAGACCATGCACATAACCTTAGAATAGTGGGTAAAACCTTATACAATACACATTTATTTCAATGGCATGGCCTGCTTCTCAGCCTGCCTTTGTGCTTCTCTGGTCCTTACTAACATGCAAAGCACCAGCACTTGGGCAACAAAAGGACCTGAAAACATTTAAAGAAGCAGAAAAGACTATGCCTGTCAAACAACAAGAAATGCCTATCTCACTTTTTCTAGCTATTGGCTTTTATTGCCTCCAATGCACAACACATTTCAATAAAATTGAAAAGCAAGAAATAAAGACACATTAATATAAATTGATAGTACATATAGCTGTATTATGACACAAGCCAACACCAAAGAATCCCATCATTAGATGATTCCGAGGGACAGCTCGAAATTAAAAAGGCAACAGGCAGCTTCTCCAAGAAAATGAGAGCTAAACAAAACACACAGTCATTTTATTATTAAAACATAAAGAAGTTAAGTGAGACAACCCAGGCCACACTATCACTTGCCACAGCTGGACCAACCACCATAGGGTAAGCACTTAGGTATGAAATTTCTCTTTTGGTAGGCTGTTCTGTAACAAGGCTCTTGGAGAAGCTGGCCCCTATCAAGAGGCTCAGCCCAGCAAATTTGTCTACTGATGAGGCAGTAAGCTTTATGTGAAACTACCTTAATACAAAATAATACTTGAATAAATCTTTTGTTGGGATAGGGAGGAAGACGTCACTAACTCAAGTTAGAAAAAACAAACCCACTAAATATCTTTAGTGGTAATAACCAGTAAGACCATGCCAATAAGGGAAAACGTCCTCTATAGGTCGAAACTGACAACTCTGACGTGCACATAGCTTCTACAATACAGAAAAAAATTTAAAAAGGGTCAAGAATAAAAGCTCTGGAAGTATCAAAAAAAAACCAACCCCAAACCACAAAACCCCCCAAAAGTCTTTAGAAAAGCAGATTAAGCATCAAAGGTAGGAGAAGGTGTCACGGAGAGACAACCACCAACTATAACGAAATAATAATTTTAAAAATTACGAGCAAAAATCCCACTACTTTGTAATAGAGACCTGAAAAGTGGAAGAAACCACCACAAGAGAAGGACTTGACAGGTAAAGGAGCAGATAAAGGGACAGTCGCACACAGTGATACATCTGGAGTCTTTTAAAAGACCAATTCCAGATAAAGTCTGGGAGATAACGTCTGCAGAGGATTTCATCTGGAACCAGGGAAGTGTGAGGGAAACATCAGGAAGGCCTTAGAGCTTGTGTCTTAACTGATGCTTGTCTCCTGTTGTTTTACTTGAGGCTTGTCTCCTGCCCAGAGGAGCAGTGCAGGAAACCATCAGCTCCCTCCCTGGCACGGAAGGGGAGGAAAGCAGAGAGGCTGAAGCACACTGCTCCTGCAAGAAGCCAGGAAGGGGGGCAACAGAGACATAAAGCATGTGTTGGGAGCAGGAAACCGATGCATCCCCCATTGGAAAAAAGCCCTGCAAGAAAAAGAAAATGGCAGGCAGAAAAAGGAGGTGGCATTTAATCAGTGAGGGTGTAGAGAAAGGTGATGAAAGAAAAAAAAGAACAACAAAACAAAACCCAGCCAAACACATTTGACAAGCTTTGGTCTCCCCTCTGGAACAAGTACTCAAAAAACTTGCCTTCAGGAACAGATGAATTTGTCATGTCAGAAAGAAAAGAGTATTTGAACACAAACAGGAGTCTTGTGGCAATCATCTAGTAGAGGGCAGCAGAAATTAACTTCAGCAACACTTCCCAAACTATGGATTTGTCTCATGACAGTGATTCTCCATCCCATTACAGACACACTTGAATGAGCACTTGATTTCTGGTAAACACCACCCTGAAGAAGTGAAGGGGATTAGGTTGGGGAGAGGTTTTTCTGGGGCGGGAGAGGGGGTAGAGTGGAAGGATGCATGGTGAGATTGTTTTGTTTTTCAGCAGGAACACTAAACATCGTGATTTCTACCAGCACTGCCTTGCAAAGCTTCAATGCAGAAGACGACAACGGGTGAGAGTATGTGCGCGCCTTATTCCACATATTTGACAAGCAGTGTGGAATGAGGTGTGGCGAGTGGAATTCCTAACTCCAGCCCTGGTCGGGAACGGTGGCTGGGTGCCAACCACACCATAAACGTCCCGTCATCTAAACTTCAAGTAATGTCCTGAGGATCCTGACATTTTCTCATATTGAGGTGTGCCACAGATACAGAAAAAAAAAAATATCACATTGCAGTCACAGGGTTTGATAACCACAGGAGTCTTACCTGCCACACGCTTGCTTTAACAAAACCTCTTAACCCACCTCACAGTGATCAGACCTTACAAAGTGCTCAGCACCGAGCAGCTTCACCGAGAACAATACACTCCTGCCAACAGGAACTTTGCTTGGCCACAAGCAAGTCTGGAAGTTTCTAGGAGGCTGAAGCCATGAAAACTGGTGGAAGGCATCAAGCAATAAGGATGGAGGTTCACCTAGTTGGGGCAAAACAAAGCAAACCAGGAGATTCATCCCCATGACTGTGAAACCCAGAAGAAATCTGAACACGCAGCTAAGCTTAAGCAGCAGCATTTACATTAGAAATGGTTTTAAACACAAAAAGGGAACTGAAGACAACCAGATAAACTCTAATACTCACGTGCAAATTAGAACCAATGATGACAATTGATTTTTATAAAGGGTCTAACGATACGGTGCAAGCTAATTTCTCCCATCTGAAGCCTGGTACCATTTAGTATCTTCAATTCAGAAAAAACCCGAGTGCCTTTTTATTTCCTCTCCTTCTTCTGGCTCTTTTGCCATGCCGATGCTTGTTTGCATTACATCTATTTTGAGCTAAATTAAATAGGAGAAGCAGAGTTTTGATTCAGTAGTAGTAATAAATGGGGTTAGCCTGGCATTGATCTGTGTAAAGGGGCCAAAGCTAGGACTGCCAGAAGCAAAACGTGGTCAGTGAACTCTACAGCACCAAGAGTGACCCCGCAGCTGAATTCCTAGCCCTGATTACAACAGAAAGAGACTTGCCTTCCTGAACAAAGAGTATTTCAGGCAGCAGATTAGCAAGAGAAAGTCTACTTGCGATGGCAGACCAAGGAAACAGACCAAAAACAAGAACCACAGCACACTTCAGAGGATTTTAAAAAGCTTCTGAATGGTGCAAAACAAACGCCTTTCTTGCTTTATGTTTCTTGTAAGACAACATTAGGTCCAAATGCTGAAGAAACAGTATTTTTCTTTTGCATCTCACTTAAATAGCTTCAGTAAGTAAGTGTGCAGCAGGAAAGATGAGCCAAAACCACGTTAAGGATAGCACACTGACGTTACCTTGCAGATGAAGAACATTTGTCTTACAGCCCTACAGAAAGGGAAATCGTGTTTACTGTAAGAGGAAACGCCTCTTTTGTAAACCATGCTTAAAATTCAGCCGGCAAATTTATACAGAAGGAGAATTTCACAATCCTCAGGAAAGGCGGATCAAATTCGCCCCCTCCGTGGGTGTTTGTGCTGTTGTGCAATGCAAAAACAGCGAGAGCACGGCAGTAAATCTAGCCTCATGACTACCCAGTCTAATCGCCGTGCCTCTACGATGGAGAACAAAGTGCCTCTTATTCCCGGCCGCACCGTGATCCCACCGGATCGCCGGCCAAGCGGGGTCGGTTCAAGCCGGCGTTTGGCCGGAGTCCGGCCGAGCGCTGGAATTGGCCGCTCCAAGGCTGAAGCCAGCTCGTACCTCGCTCCCACCATCCGAGGTGTGGAGCTAACTCAAGGTGTTGGGCACTCGTGGACATCCCCATCAGCACCTACCACCACCGCTCTGGGAGGTCCGCTGGCCGTTCACAAGTCCTGCACCCAGCAAGAAGCTGTGGAGAAGCGCAGCCCCGCCAAGCAGCACCTCTTCCTAGCCTCGGTTTTTCATCAGGGACATTTGGGTGGCACCAGGCTGTGTGTCCAGAGCTCACCCTTGCTGGGAACCCTGAGATGGGCCAGTTGCCCAGCGGTGCGGCCCCGTTCCCCACCTTGGCTTCACCGAGAGCAGGGAGAACCTCAGCCCCCCAGAGCAGGGAGAGGAAAAACAGAGAAACACTCATCCTCACTATTCTGACTTTTCACACATTTCTTTTCCATATTTTACAATAAATGCTCATTAACACAAATGTTTCCTTACAAACAAGGATCACAAAATACCCAGCTATGTCAAATCCTTAGGAACAAGCCATTAAAGGTCTTCAGCCCATTTTTCCCCCCCATAATGGATTTTTGCTTTGCTTCATCCAAGTAGCAAGGGGCAAGGTGAGGGCCCACAGAGGAAAGGGAGGACAATGTAAAGAGTCTGTCGGCGTACTGACAGCCTGCAAAAAGTAGTCAGAAGTCTGCAAGAGAGCACCCTGGATTTTTAATGCTACTCATTTGACTTGCCACTTTTATTATGGGTTGATTGCACCCTTCACTTAGAGTTTTGTGGTGGCTGTAATGTCAGAGCATGGGACGTGGTTGTCACGACTGGGAACTTGCTGACTGATTTATGGGAACTTACAAACCCACAAAACCAAAAGATATTTGTTATTCACTTACATTCAGAATGTTCCTTTCACCTCTTGCTGAATAATTCTCGGGCAAGTGAAAGTTTATTTCTAGTTCAAAATTCAGTTTCCCTTCTTTTTTTCCCGGTCTTTTTTCAGTGGTGCCCAGGGACAGGACAAGAGGAAATCGGCACAAACTTTAATGTAAGAAGTTCCACCTAAACAGGAAGAGGAACTTCTTTACTTTGAGGGTGACAAAGCCCTGGAACAGGCTGCCCAGAGAGGTGGTGGAGTCTCCTTCTCTGGCGACATTCAAAACCTGCCTGGACATGTTCCTGTGCAACCTGCTCTAGGTGGACCTGCTTTGGCAGGAGGGTTGGCCTAGATGATCTCCAGAGGTCCCTTCCAACCCCCTGTCATTCTGTGATTCTGCAGAAGGGAGCCTAAGTGTAATATACTTTTATATGGGAGTCAGCCCATAATAAACCCCCTGAACAACCCGAGGTCAATATACCTACGTTGGTAACAGCATCCCAAAATTAAGTTATCGTTTTAAGTGTTTAGGGGGCATCGAGACATCTCACATAAATCGGTTCATTATTAAAAGTGCCAATGACTGTAAATTACACCCCTCACAAGAAGAACAGCCTAAACTTTAAATACATTATGATACCTTCCTGACCATTCATTTTAAATGCGGCTATCTGAGGGCTCAGACTCACCATCACCCAGCAAACAGCTCTGCAATTTAGGACTGCTCTTTATTTTTTTTTTTGTTTTAAACCACTCCTCTCCCCAAGGCTCCCAACCCCGTCGCAGAGCTGGCAAAACAGACCGTATGCCCAAAGCCTCCCCTGTTCCTGTCCACAGACTAAGAGACGGCAACTGGAATTCCTGGTGATGGCACCCATGAAATGACAACCCCTTGACCAAGGTTTGCTGTAGCCCAGGCACAGGGTTCCTTCTGCTGACTCCGCAAGGGAGCAAAAAGCCTTCCGCAAAGGAGGAGGAGGAGGGCAGCCGAGGGCAGCCACATCAAGCTACCATTCGTCAGGGCTTGTCCCTCAGAGCACAAAGTCTTGAATTTTAACCATTTTTGCCACATTCCACGTTCGGTATTTTCAGGAGCTTTCTAGGATGTTTATGAAACAACTGCAAGGTAGGCAACTAAGCTGATGGCGGCACGAAGAATGCCTTCCCACATTCCTCTCCCATCGAAATAAACGAAGCTGTAGTTTATGTTTCTGTAATTACTGTTTGTTAAAAGGAGAGCGGGTTGTTTAGTTATGGTAAGGAGTCCGTGAGCCTGTGCCCTGCTTTGAATACCACAGCAATGCAGATTTTTACCAAATAAAACGACTGGTCAAAAACATTACTCGGAAAGAATCCACATTCTGATATCGTCCAGCATAAAACAGTCTACCTTTAAACTTCTTGATCTACCTAAACTTCTAAATGATCTAACTTTAAACATTGAGCCAATCAATTGGAAATTGTTCCTCATAGAGCTATTTTAACCTATTTTATAGGTGATATTCAGAACACTGTCAAGTTTCAGTCATTTAATGTTAAACACTGAAAGGGTAATATTACACATTTGGTTTATGACATTTTTTGTACCATACATCATCTGCTGTTTGCTTTTAATCCTGCATTTCCCCCATTAAATACTTACAGTATTTATATAGCCTTGTAAAACTCCAGTACAAAAGAATAAGCAACAAGAACTTTTCCCCATACATTACTTACCAACTTAATTATGTAATGTAATGTGAAAGGTTTATGCACACCAGCTGGATCTCATTATGGTTAAGTTTCTCTCTTTTTAAAGTGTACTTTATCTGGAATATGGAACTCCCTAAGAATTTCACTTGAAAATACGCTGAGCTGGCATACGCACAAGTTTACACTGCAGGACACTAACTCAATAAAAAGAGTCGCAACAAGTCAAGTTTGCGGACACTTATTTCTGAAGTTTAAAATGCATCAGCTAAATTTAAATACTTGCAGCCAAGTATGAATTATGATCTGAACAACAGCTTATTTCAGTCTTCCCCTCCTAAGTATCACAGTAACCAGAGAGATGCTACTCCCTCTACAATGAGAAAAGTAGCAAGAAAAGCAAGAAAGGAAAACTTTCAAGAGACTATTGCTATCACCTCCCTACTGATCAGTGCTAAGACTCAGAGGTGCCCCAGTTCTACATAGTAAGATGCATCTAAAAAGCAGGAGTTTTAGGGCTGTGAAGAATTCAATAGTGAGACCTTTAAAGAGGTTCAAAACCAAAGCAAACTTGTCGCACACTTTGGTATCGCCAGTTGAGAGGTTCCTGCTCAATCGTGAGGCAAGAATTGTGGTTTAATAAATGCAGAGAACAAAACCAAGCATAAAAAAGAATAATGTGCAGTGATTTTATTTTTGTTGTATATTTGACTATAATTACTGTCTTAAGAACTTTAATTGCCTGGCATCTCCTCAAGTGCCTTGCCTGTGGGGAGGGGAGGCAGGGCAGTTTATAGTTTGTTATTAATGAATAAAGTACAAACAAGTTTACCTTGTCTGTAATCAACATTCCCATCAAAACCGTTTGAGATGAAAATGCAGAGGGGTCTGTTCATCCCACAGACCCAACGTGACTGTGTTAATATCTGCTTTTTAATGATTAATGTCTTTCTGCCACGTCACTTACACCTCAGAGGGGGACCTGGCAAACTTCTCTATAAGACCCATGGGAGAAGCATCACCTACTCGCCCGTACCTATTCTCTTCTACAGACATCTGCTGTTGGCCACTGCTCTGGGGATGGGCTATGGGGACAGACCCCTCTTGGGTGTGCCCCCATATGACCTTTTTTGCATGCACTCTAGGTGAGAAAAGGGGGTGTACACCGATGGGAAGTATGTTCTGTTTTTTGCAAGCAAATCTGTAGGGTCATTTACAATTGCTCTGGAATGACACACACCCAGCCCCTCTCAGCTGGAAATAATTTTTGCCTGGAGTGGAGGGAAAAAAAGAATCAGTGACAAAAAGAAGCCCATGCGGGATAAAATAAAATATACTTGCCTGCTTCATTAAGAAATTATTAGACACAAGAAGCCATCAGTAAATGTCAGCGCAGTTATATGAAGAAGACGGTAAAGCCAGAAGAATAGAGAAACAAAATGCTATTTTTCACAATTAGTGAAACACCGAGTACGAATTTGGCCATTAGTCTTGGTTTTCCACATAAATTGGTACAGGAGTCTGCTACTTTCAGATAACATGGCATTCACAGCCCAGCAGACCATCCAGACAGCAAGTGCAGCACCAGCAGAGCAAGCTTTTTCATGCAGCCTCAGACCATCCTGATGGTCAGGAGCTCATCTCTGAGGTAAGGGCAGCTCTCCCACTGCAGCACACAGGCTGCCAACAGGAGTGAGAATTAGTGTCAGTTCTGGTGGCCTCCTCCTCTGTGAGGATACTCGTCCACTAGGATCCAACTGAGACTATTAGCTTTCATATAAGTAACAAAAAACCCCCTGCTTTAGGAATAGCTAAGGACTTTCCATTACATGAGCGCTTTCTTCTCCCTTCCTCTTTGGGCTAGATTGCTGGTGCAACCAGACGAACATCTCTTCCCAACCTGTCTCCTCCTTGTAGCCTTTAATCAGCTGGTACACCATCTCCAACATTGCCATCTCCTATCTCTGCAAGCACCAACTTCTTACTCTCATGTCACTGTCCCACTGGCATGCAGCCAGAGTGCTTCTTGCTCCAGGGAGGCCTCACGTTGTGATGGCCACTTCTCCTATGATTTTTTTTTTCCCCCCACAGTAAAACACAGATCTCTTATTTTCAAGGAAGACAAAACCAGCATATTCAACAGCAGCTCCAAAACACCAATACCACTGCTTTTTACAAAAACTCTCAAAGCATCCCCCTATCACTGCCAACAGGTGGGTATTGCTGATTAGGTGAACATCTCTCCTTGAATAAGTTTCTTAGAATGCATGGCCATGCGCCTTGGTATAGCTGCTTATATAAAGCATGGAAGCACATGCTGTAAATAATGATCTGAGGTCTTTACTCATTGAGATACATAGGCTGAAACTTGACAGAAGAGAGATCTGACAAGAGCCTGTACAGAAGTTTGAAATATATTTATGAAAAAGTGGAGTACCGTACAATAGCAGCTTAACTTCTTCCCAAGAACGAGTTGCTGAGTCAAGGAATAATAGAATAATCTAGGTTGGAAGAGACCCTTGGGATCATCGAGTCCAACCATCTACCCTACTCTACAAAGTCCTCCCCTACACCATATCCCTCAGTGCCGCATCTAAACGGCTCTTAAACACATCCAGGGATGGTGACTCAACCACCTCCCTGGGCAGCCTATTCCAATGCCCGACCACTCTTTCTGTGAAGAATTCTTTCCTAATGTTCAGTCTAAACCTACCCTGTTGGAGCTTGAAGCTATCCAGTCATCTACTGCCAGAACCACCGAGAAATTCCTGACTTCTCAGAGCTTTGACCTTACATTTGTTTCCTCAGGGGAAAAAAAAAAAAAAGAAAAAGTGTGTTGATCAAGGACACCACTGAGGCATTTAAGGTTCTCAAATATAACATGAACAGATTACCCAACAAAAAAATCAGGCAGCAACACACAGAATAGATGAGCATACACAAGTCATTTTGGATGCAGACAGCTACTCATGGAAATAATTCAACAACACTAGTATTTCACTAGGAAACTGCAAGTCAGATAAAGATGGGAAAAACGACTGTTCTCCAACTGTCTCCTCTCCTCTAGACCCCATAGACCTCCTGTGTGCCCTCCCATCATGCAGTGGAGCTGCTCGCTCTCTCTCTGTTTTGCATCCAAGTGGGATGAAGCTGTCTTTGAAAGAGGAGCCCACTGAGGTTCTTCTCAAGACTTTTATCAATTAGCTTAAAGATTAATGCATCAGATGACTTGTTTATGCAGCGCTTTGATCAAAAACATGTTTTCCCAACTTCCTCACTGAGTTTTAATATGATGTGAATGAGAAATTGATCTGGACACTTTAGTTTACAAGGAGTATTTCAAGTAGCTTGAGGAAACTAGTTTATTGTCTATTAGGCATAAAACCAAACACAATGCTTGTAGGCCATTTTACCACAGTGCTGACAGTGGACTTCTTTCAGGATACACACCCAAGAACCAACACTTCCCCTGACACAAAACTCTATAGGAAATCACTGGTTTAAATGTCATATTTTTTAAGGTTAAGGAAAAGAATCTTTAGATTCTAGTTCCCATAAGAGGCAAAAATATAATGTACTTAATTTAAGTCATAGTAATTTTCTTTTAACAAACTTCAAATTTGAAGAAAACAGACTTCCCCCCACCTTCACTGTTCTTTTACATTTTTCTCTAGCATTTCTCCTTCAAAGAAAAAAACCATACAATTCTTCTTTGCCATCCCTCTGGGTCCATCTTTTCCTTGATCAAATCTTGCTTCAGTGCACCTACTACCTTTGTTATTCAGTATTAGGAGCGAAGGACCTTTTTAAATTCTAATTTCTTCCTCCAATTTTAGCCGCTCTCCAAACAGAAGCGTTATTTCCCACTCCTTGAATCCATTAAACTAATCCAGCAGAAGCACACTGGTATACTATATATATCTATATATATAGATAGATATATTAATCTAGTTTCCAAACTGACATGCTGCAACAAGATAGTTGGTAACATTTTCTCACCCTGTTTCTCTCTCCTCCTTGTTTTCCATTTCAACTTATTTCCAGATCTTTTTCTTCTCACAAAATTCTTACGTTCTGTCTTCAAAATGTTGCTAGAACAGTTATTTAACCCCTGCTTTCTGTCTCCCAGATAGGTTGGTAAGCTCACCTCTGCTCTCCTCCTAAAAATCTAGTCCCTTCAGATAAAGGAGTTAATAGCTATTTCAGACCATTGCCATTAATGTTAAAAAGAATAAAAGGTTTGGGGCTTGTTTTGGAGCTTTTTGGTTTTGTAAAGTGTTGGACAGGGGAATAACCCTTAGAGTATCACTTTACTTTTTAGGAAGAAAGCCTGAGAAGACCAAAGGAGCCCGGGGGCTGTTGGCAGCGATGCCCAGACCAAGGGGTGGAGTGGGTTTGTGCTGCAGCCCAAACTCACTCTCCCCGTGGAAAGGACGGGGCCAGAGAGGACTCAGCCACCCCACGCGCCCAGCAAGGGGCTGCTGCTGGGAAGGCTGGGGTAGCTGGGCAGTCACTGCAGCTCTGTCACCTCAAATCTGCACAGAAGAATGCCAGAAAAGTCACCACACCTGACCATTTTACAGCAACTAACATCATTGGTGAGACCGCAACCCTGCAATAAAAAAATAAAAAGTGTCCAGTGGAGTGAATCCAGCACTTCACAGAATCAGAAATGCTGTAACAAGTTAGAATATTCATCAACTAAGTGGCTAAGTTACCAAGCACAAAAGTGGTGGTAGTGGGGTTGTTTTGCCTTTTTTTAGCATAAATTTGGACATGGGTGTCATGAAATCTAAAACAAAAAATAAATTAGTTATCAGCTGTTATATCTTTTCCTGGAAAGATATGGATTTGACCTGATGCTCTGGTATCTCTCAACAATTCAAATAACACACATAAGCTTCTGAAAGGGTCTGCTGTTACTTTTTACATGACTGCAACAATTACTACCATATCATTATCCTGTATTGCAAATCTAGCCTACTATTATATTCATGATCCTGAATATATCTATCAGCAGGTTGGAATTGAATATACCATATTAAGAAAAACTGGTTAAAATTCCACTTTAGCACAGGCATGAGGAATCCTTTCCTAATAAATTACCATAGTAAACTTTAAAAAAAAAAAAAAAAGAAAAAAAGAAGTGTTGAATTATCCTCCTCTCTACCATGGGCATACTTTTGCCATTTACATAGTAGTGTAGTCCTACTTCCATACAATGGTGCATTAGCATTTCAATTAATACTGTGTTTACTATTAAGAGCCACTGTACATTTTAAACTTGATACCCATTCTGACCCATTTGTACTTGCGAGTTACAATGAACCTGGCTTTTCCTTAGTGCCTTTTTTTTTTCCTTGGCATTCCTTACTTTTGATACTTTCCAATGCCTAGAAGTGAAGGGAACAGCTTATATTCAAAGTACTTTCAGTGGAAACATTTGTATCCAGGCCCTACTTAAGAGATATCAAAAAACCTCACAGTGTTTTATTTGAAACCAGCTGGCAAACGCAGGTGCATTTCAAAATAATGCATTTAAAAATAAATAAATAAAAAGGGCTAGCTTGCAAAGACTTCTACAGAGATAAAACCAAAAATAAGGCTGCTTTGGAAGAGTGTCAAACACCCCAAAAGGAAGGCAAAACTACAAAGTTCTGACTGGACATTGAAGTTGTTTCTGCTTTTTTAAAATCAAACCGTAACTGTATTACACACACTGCTTTGGATTGGCAGCAGCTTGAGAAAGCAGATTTTGAAGCAGTTCAAGTCTGACACTGAAACCACGTTAGTCCCACTCCGCCCGATTTATTTTCAAAGAGTACTTGGGCAAAAGAACCAGAGTCAAAGGCTGGGGGATTTGCATTGTCAGCCCTGCTAAGCAATACCACTTTTTAAAGTGTTTGTGCTGGAAAGAAATCATATTCCTACCAATATCAGCCAGTTCTACAAAACTTAGTCCTCCTCACGTGGCTTCATGGACCACAGAGCTTTGCATTATCCCTTTTGCCTCCAAGAACAAGTTACTTTTCCTGGTCTAGGGAGAGCTTCCAGAAACCAGAGTTATGATGACATGAAAAACACAACACGTTTTCTAAACCCAAGATGGAAACTAGTACTTGATAAAAGTCTACACAAAGCGTCACCTCCTCATCACCACAAATGTGGTCTGCAATAATTTTCTAGCTAACTCCTGTGATAAACAACTGCCGCCGGTATCGCTGTCACATCTGAGCTGAGGAGGAAGAGCATGCTTTACATGAGCACTGCTAGACATAAAAACCATCAGAAACGCTGGGAAACCCTCAAAAAGGCAAGAAATTCGAGCAGGTTCCCTCTTTATCTGACATTCACACGCCATTCCTGCTACAGCTGTAGGTGTGTCTGTCACGGCAGCTGTGCTCCCGTTTATACTTTCCAATTTCTCAGCCTAACCAAGCTTGGCCCTCCTAATTTGGCACCAAAACTGTATGGGTTCATTACAGCACTTCAGATGACTTGCATACCTTTGAAAAGGGTGATTTCGATACGAGGGAAGGAATTTATCAGGCACGTCATAGGTAACAGCCAGCTCTTGTAAGAAGGAAGGAAGGAAGGAAGCTATTTAAGCCCACTTCACCTTCATCGCTCCTCCTCTTCCCCACACTTCAGGCACAAGGAGGAAATGTCTCAACCCACCCCAAGCAGGACTGGGGTGAGGAGGCCAACGTGAGCGGATTTCCCCTCCTCTTTCATGCCACAAACCCACGTAGCCCATGGTCCCACCCCACATCAGCCAGCCACCACCACACGCTTCTGCTGCTGCTTCTCCGGGGGAGCTTTAAGCCAGAGGACGCTCAGTAATTAACCGCTGATGATTTCCTATTGCGCCTGAGAGAGTTTTGGTGCTGCTCCTTGGGGTGTGCTGCAGGTACCTCACCCGGGAAAGCAAGAGCTCACACCAGCAAAGCCAGCACTGGCTTCCCAGCTGGTAACCCCGCATCAGAGCAGGAGCTCGGGGTGGCCACACTGGAACTTAATCACTCAGAGTCAGAGCATCAGGCACAGAGCGCTCCCCCCTTACTCCAGACCAACCTCTCCCACTAGAAACATGGGGAGGAGGCTCAGCAGCAGCGAGAGAGGCAGCTATTTATAAGCTGTGGTGAGTAGAAACTCAGGATTCAGCTGAAGGGTGTTGAGAAATCGCTCTTGAAATTTCTCCAGCAATCCCTAATTTTAAACACAAACAGACTCACATTTAAGACAAGATGAGCTTAAAATACAGTGGTGTTTGACGGAAGCCATTCATTTATGCATCGCATTTCTGACAGACAGATGCAGAAGTAGTAAGAGCGTACACAGGTGGCAATTTGCAGGGAAGCCCAGGCTGTGACTCCTTCATTAGAGCTACTAGGACCAGAGTCCCAACTACACAGTCTCCTCTTCCTCCCGCTCCCCATGTCGAAAAAACAAACTAAACCAAATGACAGCATCATTGGACCTGTTGGCACTCGACACACAAGTGTCCCCTGGGCACTTTAGGGAGGAGAGTGTGAAATGAAGCACTGTTCTAGAGACAAGTACCAGCTCAGAAATCACCCCAGCACCTCCATAAGATCTTTGGGACAAAAAGAAAAAAAACCAACACCACAAAACCAAAAACAACACGGAAGGAAAACCAAAATTCATCCTCACATTTCATTTCTTCCCTTCTCCTTTTGCAAGGACAAGCACTCCATCCTGTGTTACCCAAACAGCACCTACCAAACAAACTACCGACCCCCATCAGTTACCCCCACTACCAAAAAGTCTACACTCAAACCTCCTCTCCTACCCCCACCTTGGGGAAGCTTCACCAAGGGACTGATAGTCCCTTCCACCCTGCAGATCCCATTAGCTTTGTCTTCCTGGACTCCTGTGGTTCCTCCAATGGAAAACCATGACAGTATTAGTGGCATGATCTGACATGCTCTGGGTGGTCCTGCTTTAGCAGGGGAGTTGGACTAGATGATCTCTGTGGTCCCTTCCAACTCTAAAAATTCAGTGAAATTCAGTGAAATTACAGGAGAAGCGTCAGTTTCACACTGTTGGTGCCATAGTTCGAAGGGAAGTCATTACCCCTTGTCAAAACCCACCCGATAACACATTACCCAAACTACTCTCCTCAGTTTAAGTACCAGAAACACTGCAAACCCCATCAGCAGAGCACACAGCAGCAAGTCAGAAGTCCCGAGGAGGTGCCAGCTCACGTGTCTATGCACAGGACTGTGTTATATGGAGCAGATATACCCTAACCACACAGTGGGGAAAAAAAAAAAATATAAAGACGTTGTCATACACTGCTAAAGAGAAGAGGGCTTAAAAATTTCACTCAGTTAAACTTGTCTGTCCCATCTACAGAAGCGTACAGAAGCACACAACAGGTAAGCACATCGATTAAGTAAGACTGTACTGGAAATGTATATGCTGCATCTGCGCACTATAACTTTGATTATTTCCCAAACTGAAATTGGCATTAAGAGCACATCAAAGGCACTTGTCCTCATGAGGGATTAAGTCCTTAGCAAGTTTGAAGGTTTTCAGCTCAACTAACTAAAACTGGCTCGAGTGCAAAAGCACGTGAATTTCTAAAAGCCCGGAAGAGCCATTTTTCCTTGTGGATAATCCCCAAAAAACAACCAGAACATAATTCAGTTGCATGTCTTCCAACGTTACTTTTAGATCAAGGTATTATGAGAAGTTCCAATCCCTTCCTTACTCCCCCCCTCAAATGCCTGGAAGAGCATTCCCTGCAAACACGATTATATATTTTTACTATCACAACACTAATAAATCTCTCCTACATCAGATAAAATGCAGTTACCAACACTTGTCCCTTGAATCCAAAATATGATAAAAAATTATCTTGCACGTACATATTTGGCTGCATGCCCTTAACGATTTCCTTCTGAAAAGAAGGGTGCATTTATTGCTTCAGAAACAGAAAAGCAAAATAATAAGAAAGAAAGGACACAGGGAAAAAGATGAACAGAAGGGCTTCGAAAGTGACTGAAAATCTACAACATCACTAATTAGGTTCCAGCTTCTAACACAATAGAGGGTGTACTATGGTCTGTTATCAAGTTTATAGCCAAGGGCACAAGACAATACAACCCCACATTCAATTTAATTACAGCCTATGGCTTCTGCAGTAGTGGTGTGTTTCAAAGGGTTTAAGCACTCATTTATTTCTACACCATACATGAAATAAGGCAGCTCACTGTCATACAGACTCACCAATTAGACCGAACAGTTTCTGATCTCTTGCTCTCTAGAAGGAGAGCAGTGGGCAATGGGAAATCTTTACAGGATAATCACAGAAGACTTTTTGTTTAAAAAAAAAAAAAAAAAGTGCTCTCTGCTGCCTTTAAGTTTGTGCATTTTATCTTTGATGTGCACAGAGGAAGAGTACCAACATAGTCATCTCAGAGCCTATAGAATTAAAAAAAAGTGTCAAAATACAGCAGTGCTTCAGTGATGCCATTTTTTCTTCCTAATTATACCAAAAAGGTCATCTTCATTTGAGTTATACAAAATGGATTACCTCTTGCATTCTTACCATCACTGAAGGCTGGACTAAGTAAGTTCTCTGACTAGCTCACATGATGTAACTAAGTAAAAGGAGTCTAATTTCTAAAAAGTAAAAATATTTTGAAAATTAAAGTGAGGGTGGAAGAAATCACCTTCTGAAATCGTTACAAAATTTAATACCTCCAATATATCATGCCAGTGCAACTAAAAGCATCTACAAAGACAGTATTGGACTTTATCTCCACAACCACAATTCTAAATGTGTGTATCGAAACAGCATCCTCAGATCTTCTGTGAAATACTCCCCTGAGGCACCTTAAATCAACTCCCTCTGCAACAGCCGATCTGTCTTCAGTCTAGGAAGGTAAAAGTAGTTCCCTTATTTCCTTTCAGCGCATATACAGCCCCCAAAGCTGCATAGGAGATCACTCAGCCTCATCTCTATTCTGCTTTTCTTGCGCTCACCTTGGGAAGCATCCATATGCCTACGAAACCTCATGTTAATTATAAGGAACATAGCCTGGGATATCCTACTGTCTTCAAAAAAAAACCAAACAAACCCAAACCAAACCATCTCTGATCAATCACCTTTAGAAGCATCCAGTTAGAAACAACACTGACATCCACCAAAGAGAGCAATAGCTAAGATTCACGTGTTTCGCTATGGAAACCGGTAAGAAAGCTGTCTTTGGGGGACCACATTTGACACCCCTGCTACCCTAGCCCCTGCCTCCCAAAGATTTCAGAGCAAATTTTGATGACTATCAGGTATAACAGTCCCTTCTATGGTTAATCGCTTTCCACATCCGTAACTTAGTAAAAGATTAAAATCTTCTCCATTAAAAACCCACAACCAACCACCAAGAAACAGCAGCCTCTGAGGTAGGCACAGTTTTTACAGCTCCTTTAATCCTCACACTTTGAAGATTTTAGCCAGTGTTTCTTTTTAAAAAGACACCAAGCAAATCCTAGATTTTCTTGCAACCTGGGATAATCCATTAGCCAAAGAGGATGGCACCAACTAGGCAGCAGGGCAGCCAGTACTAACCTCTGAAACCAGATCAAGGGAAGTACTGCCACAGGAGCTAACAAGGTATTTAGCAGTCATCAGTCTTAATAGCTGCTGTACTTTAAGCCTTTAAGATAGGGATATTGCCCCATCTATTATCTGTATAGAAATGAAGCCTAGCATCCTAACGCCACCATCCTAAGCATCCTTCCCTGAGGCTGCCTCATGAGTTCTCCTACCCTGCATGCTCAGAAAGCTCCTAGTTGATGATGTTAGTAAGAGTACTACAAACACTTGGACAGAACAGAAGCCTTTTTTGTGGTCATTTTATGGAAATGTAGGATGCTCCCAGATCAAAGATCAAGCAGAAAGGTTCTTAGCCACCTCCAAAAAAACCCAAAGAGTAAAAGGAGCTAGACTAACTTATTAGTTACTTTGATTTCTTCCCAGTTGCGCCTGCTGCCTACTTAGATTCATCATGTGCCACTGTTTTGCCTTCTTCTGTGAAACCTGCAGTCAGAACCAGACTTCTGGTTCTGGTCAAAGTAAGCCCTTCAAAGAGAACATAAGGCAATGAAAAGACATGTGCCAGATCAAAAGAAACCAAAAACCCAGCTCTGGATGTAAAGCAGGAGGAAAAATGGTTGAGAATTCCCTAGAACAGCCAAGACAAATGCATATGGGTCATGTTTTAATGACTATTTGGTAGGTATCTTAATAGCTGATGAAACTCTTCACACACAGCCCAGAGAAACCCAACCGAGGTAGAGAACAAACATAACAGAAGCATTTTTCAAGTGACGGGCAACTCTCTTCACGCACAGCAGAAGCTCATCTATTTTCTTAGACCTATTTTGGGGTATTACTACTACAGCAAGTGCAGCATGCACCAGGTCTATAAATCTCAACAGCTACCCGCACACTGTAGCATCAAAAGCTTAAACTTTAGCTATTGTTCGTCTTTCAATAACACATGAGATGAACAACAGCCAAATTACATCCCTCTGTCATCAACTTGAACTGAAGCACTTCTGTCAGTGGCAGGAAAATTGCTACACTTCAGAGCAAATAAGGACTGAAAAGAAAGTTGTGCCACGATGGCACAGCGCTGTATCCTTAAAATGCACTCTATAAATGCTGCTCTCGAGGCTAAAGCAACCTAAAGCAATAGTTGGATCAAAATGAACGCTCAATGTCCCTTTCCCTAGCTCTGGAGGAGGCTCTTAAAAACCCAGTGTTGAAAACACATCTTGAGGCTAAAACAGAAGATGGGAGCAACCATGATTTAAAGGCATAAAATGAACATCCTTGCTCAGATTCTTACACTTAAAGTTTGTAGTCAGTGCAAATTGAAGACACCTTATTTAGTGCCTTCATTTAACCTTTTTCATGCCTTGCTTGATGCTATCAATGCTATTAAAAAAGAGTATGCTAAGAAATCCACTCATCACACCACCATTTATTCACCAGAGTATTGCCCAAGTCTACGAGGGCAGCAGAATCTGTCCCCTGGAAGAATAATTACAAAGACGACCAATAAACCATAAACTTATGACCTTCATGTTTTCAAGGAACCTGTGATATTTGTCAACAGCGGAATTTAGCGTCACATCACTGGATGAGATATATTCAGTAAAAAGGCCTGGAAAGTCTTTGTTTATAATTAAGCCGTAACGATTGAGGGCCAGGGCATTTCCTGGGGATTAATGACCGGCTGGGAGAGTGGATGGCTTGAGGCAATGCCTTGGGCCATTAACCCCAACCAGTCATTAATTTCCCCAGGAAATGCCCTGGACCTCGATTAGCGTAACTATTATAAAAGGTAGCTAGGGAGAAAAAGTTTAGCATTAACATTCTCCAAGAAAATCTATTCCATGGCCAATATTTTTTCATTTTGTCACATCCCAGTAGCAGTGCATAAGTTAAAACTGACGCAAGAGGAATCAGTGATTAAAAGAAAAAAAGGGGGGGAAAAAAAGACACTTTTTCTTCTCCTAAAGACTTAAATTAATGAGTTTTGTAGTGAAGGCAAGATTCAGCTACAAAAGTGGCTAGGCAGCTTGTTTAGCTCATTAAATTGTGAACGGATATGAACATTTCTATATAATTATTGAAAAAAAAAACACCAACCCACACTGTCTAGTATCCTTGCTGATTGCTCATTTTCTTTCTCGATACACAAGAAAACAGCACGTGCCTGTGTACTCTATCATCTACTCTAGGTATTTCTCCCTTTCTCCCCATAACCTGCCACTAATGAGAATTACAGCTCCAAATGCCTCACGTAGGAAGTGCAGCTCCGCAACAAACAGGACAGAGCATCTGGATTTCTCCTCACCCAAGCTTTATGCAAGTGTGAAGAGATTTGTGGGCCGGGGTAGAGGTCCAGCTCTCCAGTCCGATGACTGGAGGTACCAAGGCACCTCATTTAACAGGTTAAAGCACACATACTCTGGTACTGCTAACTGGATCAGAACCCCTCTGCCTGGTTCCCTCTTCCCCTGCTCTCGTGCGCTGCTGCTCTAAAGAAAGCTGAACTGCCCCTGAAGTTTCAAAATTACTTTCAAGGTCATCAAAAGCGAGGCAAAGAGGAGTCTAGGGTTAAGTACAGCAGAGCATTAGCTTATACCTGAAATAATGAGCTAGAACAAAAACATTATCCGCACATAATCAAGCCTCCAAGCCATTCAGAGACACCAGATACACACAGCAGGAGATCAAACTACAGTACTCCACTGAAGTGGTCAAAAAAACCAAAAACTACACCAACCCAGCACCCTGCTAGAAAGGAGAGGTCACCGGTATTTTAAAGAACACAGACGCTTATGCAGGCATTCACTGGAAGCCCCCTCTCCCCCCCCTCCCAGTTTAGCCTCCGGGCTGGTTGATTAGCTGGCAAACTCTTTGAAAGGGTCAGTCTGTCCAGAACTGGTATTTCCACTTGGGGAAACAGCTCAGGCATGTCCTGTACCTGTGCTCGCCCGGCGCCGCGCTCCCCGGCCGGCAGCCCTCTTGGTACCTGACACAAGAAGGTGGCGGGGGCTCTGCGACCACGCAGGGCGACCAGCAGCAAACTTCTTGCCTGAAACACGGTTATTTTACGGGCCACAACCGTAACTACGCGCGCTTTAGGGGTTTAGTCAGGAGGATGGCCAAACTCCAAGCCCATCGCAGAGGTGCGGCGAGTCTTTTCATGGAAGTCATTTAGCTCCAGCGCTCAAACAACCGAAAGGGAAGGACTTTTTTGGAGGGGCTGGGGCGCGGGCACCAGGCAGAGGGGGGGGACACACAGAAGTCACAACATTAAGGCACAGCTCAACAGAGTTTTTGTTGTTTTTTTTTTTGACAAGACCGCTTTACCTCAGCGAAACACACCTAAGGAACTTGGGCTCGTTCCACAGCTAAGCTGCACCTAAACCCGTTCTAATTGTGCTCTGTATATTTCGCCACTACGGTAACTAACACAACTAAAGCCAATTTGCCTTAAAAAAAAAACAAAAAAAAAAAAAA
>JAHREE010000073.1:9107663-9138391 GCA_033628505.1 Tringa tobata | reverse complement strand
CCCCCCCCCGGGGCGGAGACCGACGGGACGTGCGGGGCAGCCCCATCCCTCGCCGTCTCCGGGCGAACGCGGGATCCCAGAGAAGGGATGCGCAAATTGTTGAGCAAATTAGGCCAATTCGAAACAAATAAGCAGTCCGGGAAGAGAGCCTGCCACTCCCAGAAAATAATTGAAAAAGAACCCAGCACTGTTATATTGGTGTAAGCCCGGAGTAATTACATGGAGGTCAAAGTTGTTGCATTCGCTAAAGGAGTTGTACTTGCTCTGCAGTTTGAGAGCCGATTACATTCCTCTTAGGCTGATTGCATATATGTTCTAGAGAATTTTTTCCTATGCACATAAAGGGGATATAAATAATTTTTTCTTCCTTGCCATATGCTATCTGCAACCCAATCCTGAAACAAAGTCTCAAAGATCTTCCACTGATGGACCAGATGCTGATGTGGTTGAAACCTAAATGCCTTAGACAAGCTCCTTTCAGGAGCTGTAACACCTCAGAAGACAGAGAACTGCAGAACTGCAGGGCTTGTGGCATATACCTTTTCTACAGGGAACTTTTTTTTTTCTTTTATTGTTCCCATAAATGCTAAAATTGACAGGGTTGGCATTGACCTCTCAACTTGATTCTGTCCTAAGAACATAGAAAAAACGACGCTTTTTTTTTTTTATTATGAAGAGCTTTTCAGAGCCGTACGAGTGCAAAAGGTAATTGAACGTTTGGGTTTTTTAACTTTTAAAAAAGATGAACACCAGGTTGACAGCTTCTGTACTTGGATGTTCATTTAATCACCATTTCCTGATTACAGGAGGTGAACTATGTTGACAGACTTGGAGTCGAATATGGAGCCCTGTATACTAATAGTAAGTACAAAGGACATGAAGAACTTGCAGTGAGGTTGGAGGGGAAAAATATATATGGAGCATCCATATTACACACATCAATTGGAAACACCTCAGCAACCAGGGGGAATTCAGAGAGTAGCAAGTGAGGTGTTCAGAGTGCTGCAGGCACCCATAATTGGGAAGACACCTGCATAAGGTATATACCTGTCTAACCTATATGTATATGTGTATGCGTGTATATACATATGTAAGTTAATCACATATATATGTTAATTTATCTATCTGTCTACATTCCTGAAGATAAGATACAGCCTAGTCAGTTGTATTGCAGAAGTTTAAATCCTATTGTTTGAGCTCTCAAGTTAGACAAGGTAATCTAACTGCATTCCATAACTACCCAAGTTGCACAAGGTTGTCTGATGGAAGTTGGTATAATAACATTAAACTTATATCTACTCCATCCCCCATGTCGATAATCACAGTTTTATCTCACCGAGAGCTCCGCACGGGCATGGAGAGCATTCTCCTGTAGGACTCAACGTTTGAGACTGATTCTAATACAGGTCTTGTCCACACTTGGAGAATACTTTTTATTGCAGCTGTCAGTAAAGAAGATGTAATACCCACAGAACACCAATAATGCACTTGCCCCACTAAGGTTGCAAACCTAGACTGGATTATCCTTCCTTTTGTGCACCTGGAGATCAGTTCACATGCCACAGAATTAGCATGCCAGGTTAAAAAGCAAAACCAAAAAAACTTCTCCGTGAGCCAGTCGGACAAACACCAACAAAGGTAATGCTTCTAACCACGTTACCAAGTAGTTTCAGGCCTTTCCTCATTTCTCTTTTAAGTCACTCTTCCCCCTGGCCCCAGGTCTCGCTCCTGGCAAGCACAGAGCCTGTTAGAGCCACGCTCTTTGACAATCTGACTGTTGTCCTAAAGCTCTCCACAGCCTCCCTCTCCTTCAGACTAAGGAGAAGTCTCTCCTAGTCCTAGCCTCTCCTTCAGAGGCTACTTCTCCCGTAGCCTCCGTAAGTGGTTAATTCACTTACAGCCACCTAAGCCCTCCCAGTAGGTGTTTCATCAGGAAGCTTCCCCAGGAACTAAACTGGAATATCCCCCAAAAGCCAAGAAGCAAAGAAAATGCATTGGGCACATTTAGTCCCCAGGATCAAGTCTAGGCATCTAGAAAAGATTTTTAAATATATACTTAAAATAAGCTTGTCGGCTAACCCCAAGTCTGACCACACAGCATTTTAGGAAAATAGCTTTTTCTCCATATACACTTGTACTCTTAGTTTAAATGCAACAAATATGTTCTTAAAATGTGTTAATATGTTCTCTAAACACAAGATATTTTCACTGTAGAGACAGGCTATGCAGAAAACGGTATGAGAAATCCATATTGACACTGCAGAACTAGAAGGCAAATAACACTTGGGACTCTTGGAAAATTCACTTAGGGAAAAAGCATGTCCTAGAAATCCTTCTCCCGCCCAGAAACATGCGGTTCTGAGACAAGCTTTTTTAGTATCTGAGAACTGTCACTTCAAAATGCTAATTCCATTTTTATTTTACTCTTTTACTAGGGTATATGCTATTTCTAGTTGTTTCATTACTTCTTGATACTAGGAACAGCTGATGCTGACACATAATGTGCTATAATAGATTTTAAATCTCTTTTATTTTAAATTTTACTTTTTCAGATTAGCGTCTCCTGGCTGTGTGGCAATGAAACGGCTTTATGTAACTCAACAAAGGAGATATTGATTTAGGAAAGTAATGATGTATCCATCAGTGCTAAGTTGCAGCTGTTCTTAATGAATTTTAAAATACAAAAGCTATTTCACCTCTTAGATTGTCATATTATGAAATATTAGTGGTAGTTGCTCATATCCAAGCACCAGCTTCTATCGACACATTGCGAAATGTGAAGGCAGCATCAAACCACCCCCCCCACGAAGCTCCACGGTGCCAGTCGAAAGCATATTTCTGAAGTACACTCATATTTTTTTTCTCCCGCAGGTATTTGCTGTCATTCACTAGACTTCTGTGGTTGTTTGTTTTTTTTTTTTTTCCCCCAATTGCTCCTTTCTCAAAACAAACCGAAGAAAACCTGAGTCATCATCTTTGTAAGAAAGCACGTGTTTAGTGCTTGACAAATTAAAACTCAAGACTTTGTGAATCATCATTATTTTCAGTGTCACGCAGCTGGAGCATTTTTGCTTCCAAAAATACAGAAGAGCTATGTTGTCAGACAGCTCGGAGAGACCCAGGTAATAAATTGCATCGCGCTGCATAAAGGTTTTAAGGGTCTTTTAAGAAGTGCTGGAGGTAAGTTGCCAGGAGATAGATTAATGCTTTGTTTAGCTGTGTTTTGGTTTATGTTTGTCTTTGCTTCTGTGGTGATGAGGGCACTTGAAAGAAATTGACGGGGCTGTAAGGCACAGCAGTAGCTGGTCTGGTTGCTCTAGTAGTTGTCCTGCTAATTTCTATGAACTACTCAAACCCAGCAACCCAGCACGTTAGTGGCATAACGTTTATCCTCCGTGGGGAGAAAGAGCTCTTTCCATCCAGGCTGATAATTTCAGCCCTTCTCAACCAGGTCCATAAATTCTGCGTGGGGTTGAGACAAATTTGGAAGGACCAAGCCGGTAGCTGAAGAAAGGAACCTCCAAAGAGAGATCCCTGTGAAACCACAAAGCCTTGTTCATAGGTGTTGTAGGTCTGTGTAAGTAGAAGTTTTCACTTTATGCAGTACTTTCAGTACTATGCAATAGAGCGTAAATTAATGCTGTATGGAGTTCTTGAAATCCTACTTTCTGTTTATAATCTTCCAATAAAAAGTTATTTTGAACTAAAAGTTCAGGCTAGAAGTCACGCTGGGCTGGATGAAGTCTAGAAATGCAGGGAGGGATGACTGGTTGTGTGAGAAGAGGGTCTGGCTGAGAAGCCTCCTTAATCATTTCTTTAAGAAAAAAAAGAAGAAAACCCCCCAAGTCCTTACAATTTAACAAACAAAAATCTAATGCAATGAGACTCTGAAGAAATGCCCTTTCCACCTTGTTTCTGCACTGTATGGATTCTATCTTGTTTATTTTTTCCATCCCCATTGCATGACCCAAAGTTTCTGTGTTGCCACGAGGTGTGCTGAGCGCTGATCCCTGCACGGGGCCAGAGGGAGGGCTTCACACCCCACAAAACTTGTTCACGCCAGGCTTTTCTCGAAGGTGGGGGTCCTCAAGGGACAGGGCAACAGCTGGCCTTCAGCACAGCCTGGAAAAGGGAATCTTCCTCTGACCCTTGGCTAGTGGCTTTAACGCCTCTTTATACCATGAATTCACTGTCAATATACTTTTGTTTTGACGTAGTGACTGAAATAAACTGATTATTCCCCTTTTCCACCAGTATTATGTCTGTGTCATAGTGAATTTGGAAATTCCTTTTCAGGTATTTATGCAGCCAAAACCCCGGCACCAATGAATGGTCTGTCTGCTTGGATTTTCTTTTCTCAATTGAGTTATCTCAGCTGGGTTGACACAAACCCAGTTTAAGCAACTTTAAAACTGGGTGAGTTCAAAGGAAGCCCAGGGAGGGTGTAACCATACTGTTAAATAGTGTCAGAGCCCCGTTCAGGCTGTCACCCAGAGCCACCTTTCTGTTGCTGAAACACTGCCTCACAATTAAACACAACCCTCTAATTTTTCCATGTCTCCCCTTCATTCTCCCCCATTTTATTTGATATGATGCTTGCAAATCTGACCTGCACCTATTTTCCTTTAAACCATTACCTGGTCATGATGTTTTCTGTCCCTAACAAGAGAATGCCACATTCCCTTCTCAGTATGTGAGATGTTAAAGCATCTCCAGCTATCCTGTGAGATCTAAACACACAGAAACTGTCTAAATAAGGTTTAAAGCACAGATTACACTAACCTGTAAACCAGAATTTGAGCAGAAGGAGATAAATTCATAGGTCATATGGAAGAAGAGTACAGAGATAAAAAAGTACAGCATGTTTACCGCCAGCCCCTGTCACGTCCTTTATCAGAGCATGATTTGATTAATATCAAGAAAGAAGTTGCAGAACATGTGACAGAATATTATTAGATAAAGAACATTTGTGTGCTTATTTTGATTTGAATTATCCTTTATGCAAAAGCACTTTTACAAATGAAATGTTGCTAGCCTATGTAATTTCAGGGAAAAAAATGGGGGAAAACCTTCAGGATATTGTCAGGACTTTCATTTGAGGTTTAAAGCCAGAGGCTATGAAGTAAAAGAGACCCGAAGGTGCAAACTGCAATAGAGTGCTGTATTTTAAGTTATAGAGGATAAAGCCTGGGACAGCAAAAAAAAAAAAAAAAAAAAAAAAGAAGAAGTAAATAAAAAGAATTGATAAAGAAAGCTTACAAAGTTTAGTGAAAAAGACTGGATGCCTTGGAGGTACCTCTCTTGGATTTTCAGTAAGACTAAAATAGATGAAAAAGACCTTCTAACAGCTGATGAGCATTAGTATTTTCTTCGAATTTGTCATTTAAAAAATTAAAATATTTCTGCAACTGCAGAGAATGCTTAAGTGCAACATTTTTTGTCCACCTCTGAGTCTCACCATGCTTTGAATAGCCTTGCTTTTTCTGTCCCTGAAAGATTAAGCTGTGCCTAATACAAAGTTTCCTTATTTGAAGATCAAGGCTGAAATCCAGTTTCTTTTCACAGAACTAAAGATGTCATCAAATAAATAAAAATAATTGTGAAGAATCCTCAGAGCCAATACTTTGCACACTCACAGACTGAATTATTTAATTACAGGCAGGTAGTTATTTGTTAGTAAAGACCTTGGTTTTTAGGATCCATGAGCATTGTTAAAATAAGCAAGAGAAGAATTGCAAGCTCTTCTTTTGCCTTGGACCAAACAAGGTCACATTTGCAATTTGCAGTGTACAATCTCTCCATTAGCAATCTTGGCAAAGGTTTATCAAGTTACTCTGAATAATTTCCTCCAAGTTACGAGTGTGTCACTTGGTCTGTTACGGACTTGTCCCTGCACTTTACTCTGCTGTTTACCTGCATATTGTCAAACTCATGTCAAAGGAAAAAAAAAAAATCACTTTTTATAATCAAAGCTTCAGTGTGGAAGGATATAAAGTGTGAAATCCAGACCCATTGCTTTCATTCTGGCTTTAGCGATCATAGAAACGTGCTGTAGGGCAGGACTAATCTGCCAGAAAATTATTATGGAGCCCTGGTAACTCAGATATATGTGCAGACTTGAAAACGTTGTTCTTTGTGCCAACTCCAGGTCCTACAAGAACCTCACATGGTATCCTCCACCTGGCTCAGAAATACCCTGCATTCCACTGTAAAGAGGAGGAAGTTTGTTAATTCCCAGGCAGCTGTGAACAATTTAATCTCTTTCCAAACAGCCCAGTATCCTATTCCAATTGTGAAGTTTCTTGGGAGATGGATAGTTTGAAGAGCTGGTAAGAGATAATAGGGCCTTTATTTCAAGGTTATTCCTACGGATTTGGCCTTGACAGTAATTCCTTGATAACAGGGCTGCCAAATCTCACAGCCTCATGATACTGAGTGGTTTTGGAGCCTCCTCCTCCATATGCTGGAGTGGAGAGGTTGAAAATTATCGTTCAGAAGACAAGTTTGAAACCTTGAATGACTGTTCTCTAAAAACTTGGAAATCAGGTGGAGAACAACAGTGTCCTAATTTTAGGAAGAAAAAATCCCTGTAAGTTTTAAGACTTCTTATTCAGAAGACTGGTGATTGGCACTCCTGGGATTGCCCAGATAAACTTGCCTATGCAAACTGAGCTGGTAGCTTGACTTTGTTTTCTGGACAAATCTCTAAATTACTTCTTTTCCCCTCAAGATATTTTTATCAAAAAAACACCATCCAAATCCCACACAAGCCATTTTTGCACCCTCTTTAGCAATATGTTTAGAAGAGTCAAAGAACCACAAGCACCTACTTCAAGAAATTCATAATCAGATTTCTTCGAATTCTCAGAACCAATGACTTTGTTCTGAGAGGGTCTCTGCGTTCAAAAACTGTCAAATAAGTACTTAAATCAGCTGTACTTTTAAACAGGCTTGCACCTGATATGGTTTCCATGGGAGCTGCTTGGTTCTTAGCCATTTGCAAACATGGCTGCTTATGCAGATAATTAAATTAGAGTTAGTGAACTCAGCATTCTTCTGAAAACCTGACCTTCAGTCTTTCTGGCACACTGGTAGAAGAGTGAAGGAAAACATATCCTTTCTGTGCTCTACATATTCTGTACCACTTTTTTTCTTCCCCTCTAAAACTAGCTAGATGTGACTTTCAGGATACTTCTACCAAAAGCTCCCAGTATTTCATTGCATTTTCAGCAGTTACATTTGGATTGTTCTGCCCAACTCTAGACAAGGCATTTAATCAGCTTAGTTCTTCTACTTTCACTGGAGTTCCCAAATTGTAAAGCTTTTCTTTTGTTCAGCAAGATATATTGGGCTTGGCTTACACTAAATTCTTCAGTAACATTCTCTAAGAACTAGCTTTATTCCATCGAAGTACTGTTGGTTAAGTACTTAGGAATCTCAGTCACACATAAGGTGGAGATGCAGAATTACAGGAGCTTTGTTTGTCTGTGAAACTAAAGGGATCGAAGTATCTGGATTAGTTTATAATGTTTTTGGGACGGGCACTCTATTTGAAAGGAAGTTCTAAGTTCAGTTTATTAACCCATGACTTCAAATGAGCTTGTCAGATCCCAAAAAGGGAGGGACAGGATTTTGTCTTCTGAATTCCAGTTTGGCCACTAGTGCCTGGGCTAATTAGGGTCAGGTAGAGAGAACCCAACAAGCTGCTGAATAAACTAGAAAAATCCTGATGTCCCACTGAGGTCAGCAGTGCTAATTAGCACTCATGGAAAGAAAATCTGCTTGAACCTGCCTGCTGCGCTTCCTGGCTTTGACCGCATCCAAAACTTATGGAAAAACACACATCTGATGCTGTATCATGGCAGAAACACACGGTGGGTCGCTCATGGGATAACCTGTCCACCTAGGACTTTTATAATCATTCTCACCTACTGGGATTGCTGAAATATTGTTGTACAGAGGGTACAACACCAGAGGCTTTTTGGCACCCAACAGAACAAGAAGTTTGCCCCTTGCAGGGGGGCTTCTTTGCCCAGCTCTTAAACTCTGCGAGGTCCAAGAAGCCTGGTACCATTTTGGGAAGTCATGGTGAGAGTTTCAGCTCTCAGCAGTAGTACCATTAACAGGCAGAAGCTACATGACCACAGCCATGTTGGGGAAGTCTGTGAGGTCTCCGTTTCTTCATGCTTTCTGGCCACAAACTCCGAGCTTTCATGAAGATTCTTCCTAACACCATGGACAAATTCCACTACGCTCCTTCCCTGTCCTGCTCAGAAGCCCATTCGAGGGACAGGCTGCTGAATTCTGGTTTTGTGTATGCTGTCCGAAGGGCTGTCCCATTTCTTAGGCTTTATCTAGAGCTGGGTTACTGCTGTTAAGACAGCAAATGTACCTAAACCCAATATTTTTTCAGTATTTTTGGATATGTTAGTGGAGTAACAGCTGCAAGCTTGTAGAACTTTTACTTTTTTATCTTCTAGTCAATAGGAGAATTTTGAAATAAAATAAAAAAGTAAGAAGAGTTTTCACTGCCTAAAAGCTTCAGAAAAATTAACATTTTTCATCATAATTTGAACCTAAGCTCTGTGATACTGGTATTAGGCAAGTGTCCTCCACATAGTACATCAGTAATAATACATTTTCTAATGAAAGGTGGTAAATACTGGCCCTAGAGTAGTTTCTCAAAGTCCTGTGCATAAACGATTATTTTACCAGGCAGTAGGCAAGCTAGCACTTGCCTGCATGAAAGGTTTACCCTTCATTTTAACCTCAGAGAGAGAACCGTTCCTCTCAATTTCTTCTGCTTTGCGGAAAGGGCATGAAACAACCAATAAACCTTGTGAACGTTCTACAACTTTGGGTATGTCTTAAACCAGAATAAAACACCGAACCAAAACAAAAAAAAAAAATCACCTAAGCAGAAAATAGACTAATGTATATAAGGAAACAAATAAAAACGTAATAAAACTTCTGGCTTGGATGACACAAGAGTTTTACACAGTGCTAAAAGAGGATCTTTTCCCTCAAGTGTATCTAAAATGTCACTGAGTCAACAGAACAGTACGCAGAAATGGGCAGTAATTGTACTGTATTGCCATAACCAGTTTGAAGAGACTTGGCTGGATAATGAAGAGGACATGCTTGTCATGTGGAAAATGCCTATTACTACAAAACAACTATTACTTAATACTGCAAAGCAAAGTACTTCAAGAAGCGCCCCAAAAGCAAGAAAAGAGAAAAACCTGAATCTAAGACCATTGGTTGCACCTCTTCTTTTGCATCCCACCATGAAGGTTATCCTTGTGTTCCGGGTTGACACAGTCTGGGCTGACTCTGTTGAATCTGCCAACAGAGCATGGCTTAGCAAATGGACTGGGGAAAGGAGAATTGAGTCTCAGCTGTTTGCAGTCCTCTGAGAGCTTGTGGCGATCCTCACCACAGCGTTTGTGCTCGCTGCAAAACATATACACCTTGGGGGAAAACGTTAGTAATCTGGGCACAAGAGCTAAAGACTTTCCAGTAGAATAATCTGCATCACATATTTGGCTTAGTTTCCTCATGGAAGAAACAGGAAGCCCCCGTGCTCCGTGTAGTCAGCCATCATTCAACTTACTATTATATTTTTAAAGGACAGTCTCAGTAAACAGCAAGGATACCAAGACCGCTGCTGTGCCCTGACGGTACACGTGAGACCTTAATGTTCCACTGTTAATACAGAGCTCAGAGTCATCAAGATTGTCCAGGACATAGCAGGAACTCTAGACATGATCTCCCACCACGTTTGCAGAACCAGCCATATCAGGGGGAACTCATTTTGGACTCGTGCCAGCCAGTCTGACACATGAGGACTTGCAAAGGTATAACAGATAGAAGTACAATTTCACCATGGACATTTCTCTTGAATAAAGAAACAACAAAAAACCCAACCCAACAAACACCCTAAACCCAGAAGTCCAGACAAAACAGATGGCTATTACCTCCATTAGCATCCTGTCTTGTTCCTTTTGAACCACTGCCACAGCTGTATCAGAGAAGATCTGATACCAGGACGTCAGGGCTGGTCTGGGTTGGGTTAACCAAGGAAAATAAGCTGGAAGAACAGTGTATGACAAGAAAAGGTGGGGGCTGGAGTTGGACTACAAAAGAATATGAAATGGGGTCTGAATTTTTTCCCACTCAGGTTGTGCTTTCCTCAACAATCCCTGTGTGCCCTGCAAGTCTGTTGGCAATTATCTGAACCTTTACAGCCCTAAAGCCATCCTGTTGTCAAACTGTGTGCAATTCATCCTATACTTTGCTGAGAGGAACATTTAATAGAAGGAGATGTGGTCTGGCTGCCTGCAGTTCCTTCCTGCCAGCAGTCCCAGTGGACAGAAAGAGCCGCAGTGGGAGCATTCCTATAGCCCTGCTCCATCTGTGGTCCTTGGGCTCTATACCCAGAGCAGGTAAACACTTCTCAGTAGCACAACTAAATCTGAACTCTGCTGTCCCACTGAAGGGGCACCGAGGGACAGGCTTCATGGCCAGAGCACATTTTACACAGAAAAGGGAGGGGACAGAAGTGACAGAGCCAGAAAAAGGGTGCTGTAGAGCCAGACTTCCTTCATCCCACAGCTGATAAGAGGTGGGATCTGACTCCTTTCCTTCCCAGCAGTGACTCTCCCTTGGCAAAGGCAGCAACAGGAGGAAGTCTTATTTTCTAGGGCTCTGGCACAGGTGGTGTAGAATTGAGGCCAGAGCTGGTTTGTTCCTCAAGGCACTCTGTTGCCCTCAGTAGCTTCTGCATTGCTACAGCCTCAGGTCACCTCTGCTCAAAACCTCTAGCAACCTTCTCTCAACTGGTTGAGAGAACCTCTCAACTTCTCTCAAACTGCTGGTGTCACAAGCAAAGCTTAAGCAAATTTGCTGTGCTTGCTGAGGCAAAGGAGGATTTCTTCTGGGACACTATAAGGACTCTAGACAGTGGTGCCAAGCAACACACATGCAAGAGCCGTTGGCAGAGAGGGTCACTTCACCCCAAAGGTGGCTGAAAGTGAACAAGAAGTCTGGTTTTCAGGCATACCAAGGCTTCTTGCATTTGCCTGTCCTGCAGCCTCCGAAGGGGTACAAAACCCACTAGTTTCTCACTGTTCACTCAAATTAAAAGCAACTGTGGAGAAATTTGTCTTTGACCCCTTCTCCTGCTTTTTCTCCTTTGGTGCCACTCTTGGCAGTCCAGTCTTATGCTGGTAAAATTGGCTAATAAATGTCCTAAGCCTGGCACTCTTCCTTTCTGCTGTTATTCTTCTGTGAGAAACTCCCTAGTTTTTCCCCTCTCCCTTATGCATCACACCCAGGTAATGGAAATGCTGCACATCTATCCCAGCTTAGACAATGCTCCCTCTCCTCATCTGTCCTCCACTCTCTCTAAATCACCTTGTTCTTTCTCTCATATCCTCTCCTTCACCACCTAATTTTTCTTCAGGAATGAGCAGAGGTATGTGCCCAGTTGCCCGAACTGTTTCTTAGATTTCTGTTGGTGGGGATCACAAAGATGAAAGACAGGGAAAGGTGGGGCAGAAAATACGCTGAGCTGATACGCAAAACCACCTTGAACACCTCTTCTACTATCTCCCCCTTCTGCTTTATCTCTTCTCCTTTGCAATCCCCTGAAAACTGGCAGGAAGAAACTGCATGCCTTCAAAGCAGGGCAAGAGACAAAACCCTTCCTCTCTGAGCTGTGATTGTATCTCAGAGTGGACGACTTCCCACACTTCTTTGGGAGAATCCTTGGCTGCTTCATTGTTCCTATGGAGGCATACAAACAGCTGAACAGACAGAGCTAGTATCTGTGGAAAAGACAGGATGATCTTCCCCCTCCTTCTCCAAGTTCCTCCATTTTTGTATAACCCTGCCTGCCTCCTCAAGAGGTTCCAACTCCTCACCTTGGTACATGGTGCAGAACAACTGTGATGCTCTACTCAAGGTGGCACCAAGAGCTGCAGCCGTCTGCCAGTATTCACCTCCCTCACCACGTGTAGGGGAACCTCCATGCTTTCAGCCACATGTCCTTGCAAATGTTTGGGTACAACAGTGCCCAGCCCTTGCCAATCTCAAGCATTCATGACCACAAGGTGGTCCCAAGCAAAGCACGAAGAAAGAGAAAAAGCCTTCATTGTTTTTCAAACAGTGTATTTGGGAGTATTCACTTAACTTCTGGTTTTGAGTTTTCAGACTGCATTTCATTTCTTTTCAGGTCCTATTCTGCCTTCCTCTTCTCCCACTGCCCTATCCCTTCGCCCTCCATCCCAAACATAAGGGCTAAGGATGATTGTTTCTCCCTTTGAAATCTGAGAATCTCTTGATTCCTGGATATGAGGCACTGGGAAATATACTGGGAGGTGAGGTGGGGGAAGAGGCTTGGCAACCCAAGGAAGAATGCAATAAACCAGCCATTTCCTTCAAAAGCATTAAACTCCACACCCTAGAGTTAGTGGTCTTTATGACAGCCTAGTTAAATGGAAAAAGACTCAGAAAAGAGGAGGAGAGAGGCCCTATGTTTCCAAACTGATGCATGGACAAGGTGCCAAATGATTGCATTTCTTTCATTTGCCACAAACTGGGTTAGCTTTGAGCTCGAAGGAGAGAGAGTAGCAGGTTTTTAAGTACTGCTTCTGGGCCTGGCATCAACACTTCTGTTGCCATAATGAGTCAGACATCAGAGGCAATACACACAAAAGGATGCAGGCCAATGCCTAGGCAAATAGAAGTGGGAAAGGAGGACTGAAAAATGAGCGCACATGGCAGGGAAGAAGGACTCCATCCCCACAAACGTTTTGAAATTATAACCTCAATTTCCTGCATTTCAGCAAATAAAGTCACTTCCAAACAAAACCAATGAAAAAACCCCTCTAGAATTCTGTGCAAGGTTAATTTGCCAGAGGCAGATTTTGTTCTCTTAATTGCCATTTGCCATGTACCAAAGCCACAGTCCCCAAATGCTTTTGCACGTTTCCCATCAGGCAAGCACACACACGATTAAGAACATTTGAGCAGTCATCCTTAGAACTGTGAAAAAAAGAAATCCTTAAATGAAGGGAAATTAGTCTTCTCAGCCACAGAAACCATGGCCTCAGATGCTCCTTCCCCCGTCACCTACCAGGGCTTCTGAAGGGCTGCTGGATGACTGGGGGTAGACAACTGGCCCTGGGGACAGAGCCACGCAGCGGAAAGTACATTGACAGAAAACATCTGATTTGCACCCTTACGGGGGGCTCCACCAGGAACTCAGGGCAGTCTAGAGACACATATTTGGCACTCCTCACTTACCTCAGCTGTCAAGTAACCCCCCGATTTGTTCTCTTCTGCCTCATTCTTCCCTTGTTTGTTCTCCCTCCTGTTTATATTCAGACCATCCCTTCTTTTCTGCCCCCTCTTTCAACCTTTATCACCATGACCTGGAGAATTGATACACATTGCCTAGTGCTCCTCTTTACTTTCCTTTATTGTGTCCAACACTTCATCAAAAAAAAACTGTCATGAAGAAAATATTTACTACAAGAAATTATAATTATCTGCTAATCAACTACGACAAAATAACCAACTACAGACCTCTAAAAGACGTCTCAAGTCTCTTCCATTCTGTTACTAGGTTTCTTGTACCAATTCATGACTTGCCTACCCTTGACAGCTTTAGAAATGCAAGAATTTTTATTTTACTTTGATACAGCCTCATCACCATTATCACAGTTGCATTGTTGTGAAGATGACCTACACAAGCCACCTTTCTGATGAGAACACCTCCACCAAAGCGCTGTGCAGCTACAAGTGGGTATCACTTTTTTGATCTTGTGTACATCATGTACCCTGCCTTCCATCTTAGAAATTAGAGCAACGTGCCACAAACTTTTGTCTTACAAAAACTATGTGACATAAAACCCCACCTCTACTAAAGCACACGATTCAATAATCATGTTTAAAAACCCCTGGTACCTGCATTTCCACAGTGTTAGGCAGCGCTAACACAATACAAGCCAAAATGTTGATGTCACCGTTTCAACGGGAACACAGTAATGAGGTCCAACATCCACAAAGAATTTGTATTCACATGCCATTGTTCTGGAGGCAGTTAATGATTAACACGGATTAGCTCCTATGCCTTATGGACACAATATCAATGTTTCCCTAAAATGAAGGAATGCACAGATACACTGCAAGGATCTTGAAACAGATTATATTCTTTAAGAGCGCACAGTGGTAAAAAGCAAAATTCTTACAGAATATTAAAAATGTATACAATTTCTGACTTTGCTGCCAAAGACCAGCCAGCCTTGTGTGATCCCACGCGCACGCTGCAAATAAAGAGAATGTGATAACGCATCGGGAACATGATTAAGCTTTGATCTGGGGATGGATCCTGACTCTCTTATGTTGCTGAGAGTTTGTGGGCACCAAAGAGAATATGGTAAGTTTGCTCAGCAAACTAAGGTTGTCACATTAATGCAAATCACCCAACAACAGACTTCTCCATACAGCTGCATTTACAATAAAACTGTTTCCCCACTAGTTAGATTAGAGCCAGCATAGCTATGCTTCTTCTCCTACTACCACATTTTCTTTTGCACTTAATGATCTAATCACATCCTCTTTTTTTTCTACAGGGCCTTTGCCTCATTCAGTGCCCAGGATGGATGGGACTCATTGAATAGGCATCTGTAGTCTGACAGTTTGTCTGCAGATTTGCCTGGAGCTGAAGATACATCCTTTGATTCCATCCCTGGCGCTGCCACAAAGTTCCTATGTTAAGACACTGGACTAGTCACTTAAACCAAACCAAAGTGGGTACCAAGAGCCTCTTCTTTATGCTGTGGGCGCCTGACTCGAATCATTTGAGATCTCGTTTGTGTAAGAGCTAGGCACTCATTGAATACAACTGGGGCAGAATGCTACAAAGATGCTAAATATTCTAAAAAAGGCAGACAACAGCTCTAACTTAAAATTAGTAGACAGCTGTAGCTATGATCCCCTTTTCCTGTATGTAAAATGTTTCTTCCAGCACGGGGACAGCGTGACAGTTACAAGCATGTCTTTGAGAAATGGTATTTTCAGGTTTCAAATCCCTATTAGGACAACAAAAAACCCCAAACCCACAATTCGGAGCAGGGGAGAACAGACACCTCTCATTCAGCTTCAAGGTGTTCAGGTTGCTCCATGTAGTTGCTCGAATCAGCAGACTTTTGGCGCTTCTTGGTCATTTGTACACTCAGTTTAACTAAAACCTTTTCCCAACAGGATTTCATCAAAACTGAAAAATTCCAGCAAAAAGCTTCAGTTTTGACAGAACTTGTCAGACAACTGCTCTGTATGTTTTGTGTCTGGACTGCTGAGACTATTGCACGACTCTCTGGGAAGATTGTACCAGTCCCACTGTACAAGTTTCTGTCTCCAAAGGTTGTTAGTCTGGGTGAGGTCAATCCAGGCTTGCAAAGGCACCTCTTTCACCTGGACTCTGCTGTAACAACTATGGATGCTCCAGAGCTCCGGGCGAGCTCACCTGGCTCAGATCATCACCCTACACTACAGAGAGAGAGGGTGGCCAGTCTCCTTGGAAAGCCCAGTAACTCTGGACCATCTATCCAACTTGCGAAGCCTTCAGATTTGCTGAAATAGGTACCCTGCTTCAGACTTAATCAATCAGTACAACTTTATACAAACTATTTGAACGAAGCTTCCACCTATATAAATGTCAAAGCTTTATACTTCCTTTATGTATATATGTCCCTGTCCACGCTGCATCTGAATTTCTTCATCTTGCAGGAACAGTCTTTCAGAAAAGATCACCTGTCCTTCAAGGGCAGCAAGGAACACCTTGAGTGGCCCTGTTACCAGGCACTACAAAAGCAGGTGTAATCAAAGCTGTTCCAAGGAAGGACAACAGTCTTCCCATCCCTCTTGGATATCCTTTTTCAAGCAAAGCTTCCCACCTTTGGAGGACAACAAAACTTAGACAAGACTATTAAAAGAGACGGAAAGATTTCAGCAGGTTGTGGCAGCAACAACAGGCTTTGCTGTCTGGGTTCTGTACACACCACTCCTAGCAGGGATCAGTGCAATCTGGCATTGAAATTATTTTACCGTGGGAGCAGTTCTTTTCTGCAGTGTGCTACAGTTTCTTGTGCAGTGTCAAATTTGATATCATTTTGACATCTGGTCTGTGGCACCCATCCATCTGTTGTAACTGAGTAGGTGTTGGGTGGGGTTGGCAGGAGAGGCTTGTTTAAGTGTTTGTTTTCATCCTGTAGAGGAACTGCAAAGCCAGCTCAGTAATTAATTAAATACTCATCTTTAAAAAACTCTGTGTACCAATATTCTAAAGAAATGTTGAATAAGGCAGCTGGTGCTTCTCGCTGCTGAAATGCAGAGACTTTGTTCCCATTACCCCTTGGTTCCATGTTGTTTTAAGAAGCCCTCCCCATTGGGCTGGCACTCTGGTTTCTATTCCTCACTCAGCCAAATGCCTTCTGGCTGAATTTGGATAGGTGACTCCATCTTCTGTGCAGCAGTTTCCCTCTCTGTAAAATGCATCCAAAGTTAAACACCTCTTTTGTTACAAACTTTGAAATCTGCTGATAAAAAAATGCAACGGAAGAGGTGGCCATTACCATTACTATCATTACATTGCTTTGTGGTTATTCTTTTCAAATAATCATGGTTCTAAATTAACCTTTGGTGTCATCCGCTCATAGCAAAAGAGAGGTTCTCCTGAGCACAGTGGAAACACATCCACAATTTCCATAGCTTTTATCTCCAGATAAAGCTGTGTCCTTTGGGAACTTGTTTCTCTCATTTCACTCAGAGATCAAAAGCATGTCTTTCTGCTTAACTGCCTACCCATAACCTTGCATAAATGCATGGTGCACCAAGCAATGTGTGACTAGGGAACACTCCACCTGCTCAGTTTTAACTTCTGGACAGTCCCCGGTATGCATTTCTTTGCCTTGGGACAGTGACTCCTGCTGTCTTGTTCTCCAGTCTACCAGGACATACTTGGGACTTTCTATGTATCTGTGATTCTGTGATCTAGCAATCAGTTTCGCCCTGCTTTGTGATCAGTTTAAGGACTGAAGAAGTTATTGATAGTACTTATTAATGCCTTCAGCCGAACAATTATTTGCAAATGTAATAAATAACTAAGGAAAGGGGGGAACTCCCTATGCACAGCTAAATATAGCAGGTTTTGTCCAGTGTGTCTAATCCCATGAGGTTCTGACCACTTCCACGGAAGCCCTGGCACAGCAAGGGATGCTCTGAGCAAGCTTGCAGCTTGCCGTTTTGTGGCTGGCAGACACGAATGCCAAACTCATTAATACTCAGAATATATTTAAAGATGTGCATCCACCTATGGAGATTACACGATCTGCCCTTGAGAACAGAAAAGAAAACTGCGATCTGGCTGTTCATTTCCCTCCCCTTCTCATGTACACGTAGCAGTAGGTGTTAGCCTAGGAGTCTCTGTAAAAAAGTTTGTGGGAAGTTCATCATATACTGAATGCTTCCTATTTTCTGGTGTCCCCTGTAAGGCCTGGCATCTCAGCACTCCCACAGCCTGGTGATTTTGCACCTAAGATTATCCATCCTGTTAGACAAAACCAGAAGTCAAACACTGAGCTTTCAAATGCAGTTTCTTATAAAATACTCTGTAAGAGCAAGAAAAGAAGCATCCACTGAGCATCCACTCATTAAAAGGACAAAATGTGACCTTCCTTTTATTTTAGCTTAATAACAAAAAAATCTGATGTTGGCAATATTACTCTGAAGTCACCTACATTTTACCCATACTGTCACTCTTTAGTACCATTACTCTTTAGATCTCCACTGTGATTCGTGTCATAATAAACTTTCAGTTCCTTCTCTAAATTATTTCCCTCTCCGTAATTTCCTCTAGTGATTCTTGGACCCTGAAGTGCTACTGGATGCAAAATTACAAATGGGAGATTTTTGAACTCTAGTCATTCAAGAAACTCATAATCCTGACATCCCACAAATATTGTACTTCCTGTGAGATGAAAGGAGTTTATTCTGTGCTTTAATCATGTCCCGCTCATTTCCATAAACTAGAATTTTTTCCTTCTTCAAGCATCTCTCCAGTTCTTTCTTGCCCACCCCATGACTGACAAAATTTCAAACAACCCATACCAGACTGAACATTTTTCCCTAGTAATTTTGCAGCAGAACACGACCACTGCAGGGGTAAGGGAAGGAAAATACACACAAGAGCAATGAAAAGGAACCTTTGGATCACAAAATTGAGTCATTTTTATAAACAAAAGCTAGAAAGAGTCCAGTACAGTTCTGGTTAAGAAAGGATCACAGCTGTGAACCTCGCTGTGCCAGCCTGTGCTGAGCTGAAGGGCAGTTGCTGTCAGGTACGTCCTGCACCAGGGAGTTTCCATTTGGTATCAAAACAACTCCTCTTATCAGCTTTAGATTTGCTGGCTTTATGTTGTATTGGACTTCTGATCTTTGTGAGAACATTGCCCTGGCTGTTTCGGTTTGGAAAGGTAGGGAAACACAGGGAAATAGGTGGGAGTGATGCCGCAGCCAGTTCTGGGCAGAAATTTAGAAAAGCTGAGTCTTCCAGGAATAACACCAGTTTCTTTGTTACAAACTAATACCGCCACAACAACCTTTTCCTAATATTATGAAAGTGTAAAACGAAGCATGCAATTTCTTTTCTCAACTGGATTTGGTATACGGTCTCCTTTCATCATATTTTCAGACTTCTCTCTAAACAAACCAGCCCTCGCCCAGCCAGGTGGTGACATTCCACGTCTCTGTGGTTTTGTCCATTTTGTGTCCCTTGTGCGTTTACTCTAACTTTTGTACAACAGAGTGACCGGACCCGCTCCCTCGGCTCAGAGGCTCTCTCCTTGCTGGCCAGGCTTTGTACCCCCTTGGTCCTGGGCACCCCCCAGCACAAGGTGAGGAGCCTGGCTGTGCTCCGGGAGCCCCCTCTCGCTGCCCTCTGGGTCCTTGGAGCCTCCACAGCTCTGCCTTCAGCAACCCGGCACCACAGTCTGCCCTTCTACTGCTGCTCCGCTCTCACGGGACACGTAAAATAAGGCTTGAAGAGGTTTTTCATAACCTGATGGTGTATGCACAGAACTCAAAATATTTCTTCTCACATTCGTCACTCCCTGTGTTATCAAAGTAAAGAATGAATAACATCTTATTCTGCACATAACTGTGGGTGCCGAGATTGGGTCCCCAAGTTTTCCAGAGTCTTATCTCACCCTGGGTGACCAGGGGGCCCGACAATTTTGACAATGTTGTTAGCTCCAAATGTCCCAGCTCATTGTTTTGGTACTTCATCAAAGTTTTAAAGATCACCTCTAGGGTCTATCTGTGGGTATTCTACCACTTTCCTGGTGAAAATTCTGCTTTTCTTTCCTTCAATACTTGCTTTCTTTTGTAAAACAGATGCTTGGGCAGAATTTTGCATCTCTAGCATTTTGCATCTGCTAGATTTGCTTAACAGCATCACGTGAGAAAAGTTGTCAAAAAATTTCTGAAATTTCCTCTAAAATTTGTATTAAGTTGATCTGCGTAATCCATGACTTCACTGAGATACTGCAAGGGTTTTTTAGGAAGTTAAAAAAGGTGTGATTTTCTGTTACTGGATCGGTCATGCTTAGCATTAAGCTCATGTGCAGATTTTATAACTCACTAACTTATATTTCAACCTTTCTTTTTCATGTGGCTGAGATGATCTTGATTTTAAAGTAAAATACGTGCCATGTTCCATTGATTTGGTGTAGCTGAATAGTCTATTTTTAAGGGAAACCTGCATGATTGTGTTAACAGCCATCAGCCTTGATTGATGCCATCTGCTCTGGGAGGTTTGTTACTTTAGCATGTCAATCCTGCAGTTTCTCTTCTGATACCTCAATGTTTGACAGGTTCCCATCTTTAGTAATTAAATAAAATATGTAGAGTGAATGTATTTCCAATGACTAAAGACTGATGGGATGATATAATGTAGTCTCTGCAATACCCTTGTCATTTTTAATTGCCCCTTTGATCTAGCAAATCCACTAATTCTCTTTCAGATATTTACATTTCTCATTTATTTTACAGAAATGTGTCTGTTTGCGCTTCAAATTTCCTCACAGTGCTCTTGTTTCCCATCTTTCTTTTTTCCTTGCCAGTTTACGTTCCTTTCTTTTGGGTTAGCCAGGGCTAGATTTCCTTTTCCTGAAGGTTACCTGCTTGGTTCATCATACTGTGTTTGTTTTTTCTTGCCTTCCTGCTTCCTTTTTGGTTTCGGGGTATGCATACCTTCTGTGATGCAATTATGGTATGCTTAAGTAGTTCCATGTTGAGGCTAAGGATTGTAATGTCTTCACTTCTGACTCGTTTCCTTCTCAGTACCTCTTTCCAAGCCTCTCCTCCCTCCAAATCCAAGAAATTTAAAGGATTATAGTTTAATTGCAGTGAAGTTTAAGTCTTAGCTAGCTATTAGATTTCTCTCCCCACCCTAGAAAGCTTTGTATGATGTTTTGGGTTTCTTGTGTTTTGGGGAGGTGGGGTATTTGCGTTAGCTTCTTTATTTAAAACTGGCCCAGACCCAAGTCTCCGCGCTTCTAGATACTGCGTGAAAGGCGGCTGTGACCCAAACAAGCGGCCAATGCAATTCCAAATAGAAGTCATGCCAAGGCACTCTGAAGGGAAATGACAAACTCAGATTGGTCGGACCATTTGATGCTGTAGCACGCTTCAGTAAGTTCAAGGGCACTAGCAGGGTTTTGGAAAAAGAGCTGGATGTGTTATTGGGCTGGCGCTCTCCAGGAAGGGAGGAGTTGCTTTGCTCTTTTTTTACACCGTGATCATGTTTAACCATGTTTGCTAAACAAGAAACTGGGAAAAGATTAAGAAAAATCCTGGTTTAAAACCAAGAGACACACATGCTTTGTTTTAGCATCTCCCTGTCATGGCAGGACAAACTGCTTTAATCAGTTTCAAAAACCACGCTCAGCTCTGGAACCTAGAGGAAGAAAAGAATGCCAGGAGCACTGAGAAGGGGGGGAAGCAAGAGGCTGAGGGAGGAAAGAAGTGACATCTTGCCTTCTGCTCACACACTGAAAGTGGGAGTACGATCCATACAGGAGGTGAAGAAGGGGGAAAATGGGGAAAGGGTGAGGCAAGGCTCTGAATGCAAACAAATGGTTTGCAGAGAGAGGCTGGCCAGAAACGACACCAAATCACTGGACTGCAAAGCTGCAACCACATCCACACAGGTCCAACTTAGAGCCAGGGACCTGGGAGCGTTTCAAATCTGGGTGCCTGATCCCATCCCAGCTCTGATCTGGTCCCACCCCAGCTCTGCTTGGGCCAAGCAGGTCCACCTAGAGCAGGTTGCACAGGAACTTGTCCAGGCAGGTTTTGAATGTCTCCAGAGAAGGAGACTCCACCACCTCCCTACACAGTGGAGGTCACTTCAGAAAGTGTCATCAACTTCAGTACAGTACTTTGAGGTCTATTTGGCTGTGCCTAACTGAAGTCAATGGGAAAAGCATCCTTCCTGATGTAAGTGCAGGACTGAGAACTGCATGGAAGAGGAAGAAGCAACCTCCAGTTTGATCTTAAGTTCTCTGTGGCCTCGGCAGTAAGGCAACATTATGTTCAGTTGACTTCAGCTTTAAAAGGAGATGTATAAAAGAGAAGAATAGCACCAACATATTTTTAGGGCACGGAAAATTAAAAAAATATATATATTCTGAAACTGACCCTTGGCAGCCTGCTTAAAAGAGCTTGAAACTATCTGAACTACACAAGGAAAAAAAAAAAAGAAAGAAAAACATGCCCACAAGGGCTGAAAAATCACTTCAGTAATAGATGACTTTTAACTTTACATCAGAAAATGTTTGGCAGGCATAATTTTAAAGTGTTAGGGAAATGTGTGTGATAACTGCTTGGGTGAAAGAGCAAATGTAGTCCACAGTGAGAATTATCAAATGTTCACATAAGCAATCAGAATCTGGCAGGGCCAGCTGCCCGTGGAGAGGGGCAAAGAGAATCACAGCTCTAAACTTTGAAAATTTAATGAAGCCCACTGATTTCTCACAGGAAATTTTTCTTTGAGCGTGTTCATGTGTCATGGGAATGCTAGCAAGCAGAAGGCTCTGACAAAATGCCAGCTATAAGGCACTAGGGAAAAAAAAACCCTCTAAGCCCCACCAAAGGCCAAACCACCCTTTTCCTCTTTTAAAGCTGCAAAGACTCTGGATGCCCCAACACCCCTGAGCATCCTTATGCGTTACCCTTAGTCACGCAAACAAGCCTATTGATGTGACTGGGGTTATCGGGAGGTCTTGTAGGATTGGCCCCTTTTCAAAGAGACCAGAAGAGCGCTGGACTTCCCAGGGCTTGCACAGGAATGTGCGTGGAGGCTGGAGCCAGCCAGCAAAAGCAGCAGGCAGTGCCATCTGGGGCATTCATGGGAGCATAGAATCATAGAATCGTCTAGGTTGGAAGAGACCCTTGGGATCATCGAGTCCAACCATCTACCCTACTCTACAAAGTCCTCCCCTAAAGCAGCAGCAGTAGCTGACTGCCTGCTTACACAAGGAAAGAAGGGACATCAAGGCAAAATAAGGAGGTACAGGGCTAGGGGGTTAACAAGCAGACACAAAAAACCCAAAACCACAGTTTAAACCAGCATTTAATTATCCTTAGTTTTATGCTACAAAGACGGAAGCAGCTTGCTTTTGCTATTCTGCTGGAGTGGCATCCTATCAAAGAAGTGTATTCTTTCAGCACCTTGTGTGGCACAGAATGTTTTTTAAAAAGTAGGTTTTACAGTTCAGACACCTCAAAGATCTCCTATCCCAGTGCTTGAGACTTGGCCATTTTGCAGTAAGCAATGACATTTTGCTTGTGAGGGCCCTTGGAGCATGGGGCAAGGCAGCAGCACACACCCAGCTGCAGTGGTGCAAACTCCTGTGTGCCAGAAATGACCAGCCACCAAATGACACAGCGAGGCAGTGAGATGCCCCAGATCTGAATGAAATGGGATTTTTGGAGAGCAACAGAGGTTATTAGAAACATGTAACCGCCAGGCCTAGCTGCAAACGTCAGAGGAGGGAACCAGATGGGTGAGTCTTACATTCCTCTTGAGAGTCTTGACAGGTTGTGGATAATTAGTTCGTTCAGACTGGAGACGAGCCAGCAATACCTTAGCCTTGATCCCGCATGTGCAAAGTATGAGTGGGCATGAGGGATACCCAGCACCTCCCAGGAATGGGCCATGTCCTATATGTAAACGATCGGAATTTGATTCTGTTTTTCACTTTCAGCAGGGCTGTGCTGGCTTTCCACATCCCCAAGGATGCATGAAAGCCATGCGTCTGTTTGGCCAAAATCGTTTGTAACTCATACTTTCCATATGAAGTTCACCGTAAAATAACAAAGAGAAATGGCTTAATTGAATTTGTTTGGAACCCAATATCAGAGGAGTGTAACAAATAGAAAACAGTCAAGAGCCATACAATCAAACAGTTAGGGAGAAGTTACAAATTTCAACACACATGCAGCTGCCTTGTGTTGATCAATCGAAACTACTACGTTTAATATGGCTGTGCTTCTATAATAATTTCCATCCAGGCATGGAGAAACACTTAACATATTTTGCTTGAAATTTCCCCATACCGTTTCCTGGGACTAAAAGGGAAATTGTGGATCTCTGCAGCTGAGTGATTAGCCCAAGGTCATAGGCCAAGAGATCTGGAAGCAGCACTTTGGACTCTCAGTGATGTACTTTAACCACAAGACCATCCTTCAGTCTCCTTCACGCTGATGACTTTGGAACTAGCTTTAAAAGATCCAGTGAGACGCAATGATGGGAGTGTTAGATAGCTGCACTAGATAGCCAGAGGCAACAAAAATGATTAGAGACATGTGGGGGTATTTCTAAACAAAAAGATTAAGACCAGAACTATTTCATTTAGAAAGGAAAACAGTAAAAGATGATAGAATTGAGGTATATAAAATAATGAGCAGTGTGAAGGAGAAATCAGATGCCCTTCATAAACCAAGAGGGCACCTAATGGAATTTAAAAAGGCATTAGCTTATAAATGGATAAGGATATCACTCTCCAGCTTATCTCTAAGCAACCCATGGAACTCTCAGTTGCAGGATATTGATGTAAAGCATGCAAGAACATTAAGGAATAAAAGGAAAGATTGTATATAGCCAGTAAAAAATACAGAAGATTTTTGAGCTAAAGAAAATACATCTTCAAAGCAACAGTCTTCCCCTGAAGGAAACATCTATTTCCCTGAGAAAGAGCTGACTTTTAACTCCTGATTATTACCTGCCCAAGTGCAGAAGGTCCAGCAAAAACCTAACCTGCTTTCTCATATATCCCCAAAACAGGAACACTCCTGCCTACTTGTTTTTCAGGAAGCCTCTTCCTCACAACAGCATCAACAGTCTTAGAAATACAGTTTTCAGCTACTAGCAAAAATCATGTCATCATTTTGCCTCCAGGAGTCCCAAGCTGTCTTCATACCACAGAGGCCACTGTTAGGAAAGGCTGGAGGATAGGGAAGCTTGCACTGCCTCATTCTTTTCCCCTCAGCTCACATCTGCAGCCGTCTCCAAAATCCACTGCTTCTTTCATAGAATTACAGAATGGTTAGAGTTGGAAGGGACCTTAAAGATATGTTGAGTTCCCTCCTTTTCCCTCTTTCTCCAGAGCCAACCTGCAGAAACCATGCAAGATCCCTCCTGGATCTCATCAATGACCATCTCTTGGATGATTAGTGTAAATCCATCAATCTTTTATTTGTCTACATAGACCAGAGTCCTAACTGTCGAGCTCTCCCTTTTGACTCTCTTTGAAGCCCTCCATTGGTGCTGCATCTGCTGATTTTCACCAGTCTTCAAGGCTCTCCCTAACTTCCCCCAATCTGTGAGCTCCCTCTGACAATCAGCATGTTAATTGTCCTCAGCCTATCTAGTCTGCCCTTGTCCCATTTTCTGCTATAATGGTCTTCATGCCTTCACCTCCAGCCACCAGCTGGCACGGCTGCCTTGACATCACCCCTAAGGCCCCCTCCAATACGGATGGTAACCCTGTCTAACCCCTTTCCTGCCGTACCACACTTACAGCCAAACAGGCTGCTATAGATAAACGGTGTCAAATTTGCCTGTTACTGGCAAGCTGGGAAGGTCTGTTTACCTTGTGTGAGTGGTCCTTAGTGTATGGATTATCTCTCTTCAGTGTTTAGAAAAGCATTTGGTATAATGGGTACATAATAGGTTATAGAAATGATAACGATCCTCTGAATTACTCAGCACTGATGCCTGGTGCTGAATGGATGGACCACCAATCTCTCTTAGGACTTCTTAACTAAACTTCTAGGTGAGCCTTGGGTTATCTAGAAAGCAGTACACCTTGAGGAGAGTGGCATTAGTATTTCAGTCAGAGACCCCCATTTTATTCGCTCCCCTGGCTCTGGGTGACCATGGCACTCCCACCTTCCTCCCTCGATGGCTGTGGGATCTTCCTGGTGGGCTTGGACTCCCTTTGTAAGACCTGCAAGATACAGCACCTCTTGCATCTAATGCCACCGCCAAGTTCAGTTCACACAGGGAAATAAACCTGTTTATACTTCATAAGAAGACTTTGCCTTAACTTTGAGCTGCTTTAGCAGCCCCTGTATCCACAGTATCCAATACTGTGGTTTCCAACAGTTATTTATACGTTCTCAGCATCCGCCACTCCTCTCCTCTCTTCCTCCTGCTCCTCTGGCAACACTGATAGCAGGAGCTATTATTAATTACTTGTTGAATACCTGCAGTGCTCTGCTGCAGCAGGAGAGACAGCCCTTCCCCACTAGAAGTTGTAAGCTGGTTTGCAAGTAAACCAGCAGACGGGAAGTTTGCTGGGTGACTGGAAGGTGAAAGAGGATGTTTTTAAGTTGACGATTGTAAGAAGGTGAGGAAAAGAGAAAAGGGCTCTTTGTTCATGTTTCTTTGTTAAATCTTTTGTCTCCTTGTTACAAAGTATGATGAAAATAAAGTGAACGCCAGTAAATAAATCAGAAGAAAACTGTAAGCATCAAAGGTCTAACTAGGAAATAAATTAACTATAGAAAGAGAAATAGTTCTGCAGCTGGAACTGAGAAGAAATGATGGATCCTATCTAAAGAGCAAATCAGAAATTCCTCCCACTGACAAACAATTAGGCAAAATTTTCACTGATCATAAAAACAGACTCTAATGATTTCTTAATGTAAAAAATTCAGGTTATTTTTTGTTTGTTGGGTTTTTTTTCTGTCAGATGGTCCTTTTCAAATTTACATCTAATGAAAATTCAAAGTAGTGGTTTTCAGGTGTCAGAAAGCTCTTGTTTCAGTTTTGTGAAAGAATCTCAAATTGCTTTTTGACAGATTATATATATATGTATAAAATGTATTTTTTCTTTTAAAAAACCCAAAACCTTTCCTCCACTGACAGAAATGTTGATGAAAAAACTTACTCAACCATAGCCTATTGGGACCATGCAGGTAAGGTCATTGAGATAAAGGGTTGGCAGTGCTTCTCCAAGTAGCCCAGGTTTTAAAGACATGGCCAAAGCAGAGTATTACCAAACTCACGACCTCACTTTCAATGCTGGATCTTTTGGACGCTGTATCAGAAAGTGTTCTTGGAAACTACTGCTGAAACAGGGCCAGTTTATATCCATGTTTATTGTCATTTAGCATGAACAGTTACTTCTCTTCTCTCTGGGATTCACTACCTGTGTGTACTTACAGGAAACAGTCATGTCACTTTCCACACTACGCTGTGTTAACGTGGACATTCAAGCCTCTTCTAATCTCCTTTCACAAGACAGACGCTCCATTCCCCAATCATCCTTCTAGCTGCAGTTCCAGCTTAAGTTCACCTTTCTCAGAGCCCCACACTGTGCTCTTGATCAAGTTTCACCTGTGCCTTCCACAGAAGTGTTAACATTTCCTCATGTCTACTGGAAATACCTTGTCTGAGACAACCTCCCATCATTTCTGCCGACCAAACCAAAATGTGGCCTCACAGTCCTTGTGTGAGAACTAAAAGCTATGACAGGTGAGCTCTGGCAAAACCGACTACAACAGCAGGAGACAGTTTTGTCCCCACACCAGCTGCCTGTTTGATCGAGGCAACCGCAATCACAGAGTCAGGAGCGGGGCACACACGCCTGAGCCTACGCACTACCAGTTACAGTCCTTCGTTAGCTATCCTGCAAATCATCCTGAATTACGCCAGTGGAAATGAAGGAAAACCCAGAGATGCCTATACTGAACCTGAGGTTTGAGGTAGAACTGAGTCATAAATGCTGGCTGAGGGGGAACCGGGGTGAGATAGAACTCGTTTCCCTATCATCTTGGGGCAACCCCGCTGCAAAGCGTTACTTTTTGTTTTTCTAAAGGCTGTTCCTTATTCATAAGTGCGTTGGGGAAAGGAAAACCAGTTGAGTAAAAGCCACTAAATAATTTGTCAGGATGAGCTGTCCTTTGCCCCAACAAGCGCCCGTAAGGTTTGTATCCCTCACCCGCAGACTTCGGCTGCGTACAAACCACCTGCAAAGCCGCATCTGCGCTAACCTGCCAACCACATCAAACCAGTAACTTCCATTGCCAGTGGGGGTAGCCAGCCAGATGAGGAGCTATCAGGAAAAGGTTATCAGGTGAGCCATTCATCTCATAAACACGGGCTTACAACAGCTGAACAGGCAGCAGCATCAGCTTTGGTTCAGTTGGATAGGGGATGTTGTTTATTTGATTTCTGGATCAAAAGCGTGATTAAAATACACATTGGAGAACCCAAGGTTATTAAAGCTACAACAGACATCATCAATATGGAATGTGCTAATGGCTTTCACATACATTAAATGTTTTTCTGAAGGTATTATCAGCTAGGAAGATAGCAGTTACTCCCTCCTCCCACCTATAGACATTATCTAAATGTATGTACACGTTCAACTCAATTTACCAGAGAAGCGGCAAAAGAAGAGGTACCTCTGCCTGCACAAGTATTAAAGTTAGACAAAATAAAAATTAAGATGTGCATTTTGTATTTTCTCCTTCAAACTGAAAAAAAATAATATTGTATTCTGTGAAAAGCAGGACAACAGAAATCTGTATTTTAATATAGGAAGGCAAATTAATTCTTTGTGAAACAACACAGAAGTCAATGGCACTACACCAGAGATGAATTTTACCCAGGCTGTAAAAAGAAAACATAAGTGCAATGCAGACCAACAGAAGAGATTCCATTTAAAGTAAGAATTATGTTTCTGTCAGAAAAAAACAACAACTAACTACATTTGTTTCCTGGAAGGAGATCCAACTTGGCTCCGCTGCAGCAGCGTAAAAGGATCCAAAATAAGTAACAGCAGGCATCTCCACTAAAATTTGCTTCTGATCGACATCATGTTTCCTCTGGTACCAGAGAAGAATTGAGCACACATTGCAAGTGAGGCACAGTAGTTTACTGCACAGAACATGAGAAAAGGGGCTAAAGCTCTGGCGTTTAAAAACTCTGCTCAGCCAGTGAGTCAGCACGTGGTCTTCAACCACATACGCTCTGTGGGGCGAATCCCCACCTAAATGCTTTCTATTTAGGAGACATATAAACCCCAATTCGGGGTGGGGGGGAGATGGGTAGGGAGGAAAAATATTCTTAATTACAGCCGTCTTCTATGCCTGCTTCCCCACATGTTACGATGAGGGTCGGACCCTCATTCAGAGGTGTAAGCAACACTGAGGGACTATCAGCTCCCTGAAGTACCAGCATCTTACTCAGTCCAGCTGATAACTAGTTAACATGAAAACAGGAACTTTACATTACACTTTCGTGGTGGCAGTTTGTATATACCAGCGCACATTAATAAATGAACAGTAAAGCACCATAATCACAGTCTGTGCATCTGCGTCTGTTTTATGGTATCCTGACAATGTTTCTAAAGTACTTGGAATACAGAAAGCAGAAATTATCGTTCCTTCCCAGCTGGGCTCATGTGAAATGCTGTCTGACTGTGACTGGCAGATCTGATATTTTGTTAATTGTGAGAGATCCCACTTTGAATAATGTACTCACATTTGTTATGATCAGTGAATATTTCCTTTCACATCGCATTTTCTCCATACATAAACTTATCATAATCCAATAAAGAGCCTACGTGAGCAAGTCCCTTTCTCCCCTATGCAGGGGAAAGTCTGGCTTTTTTGTAAACGATAGTCATGCCATTTTTCATTTCTGCCTGAGTGAGGTCCACAATGAGCGGAAGTCTTCCTCGTGCAAAATAATTTGTTCTTAGGTTAGTCTGACCTAAAGCTGAAGGCTTCATTCAGAGACATCTAGTAAGAAGCGCTTCTCGGAAACCAGTAACAAAAGCTGCACTAGACATGAGGAAATTGTTCATTAAAGAAAAACAATACCAAAAACTAACTAGGGAACTACACTGATGTGACAGATAAAATCGTAATGGGGGAAAAGAAAAAAGAATAATCAAAAGCCAACACAATCCTAAAGTTTTGCGGTAATTTGTCTTTTAAAAATTAGAAGTATACCAAATATTCCTCCCAAAATCTTGCATCTAATTCAGTTCTGTTCAAAATGGAATTTAGATGAAGGCAGTGTTTCTAAGGGACAGAGCAACACCTAAGGTCTGAATCTGACTTAAATCCAGAGGAATTCCACTGAAATCAATGGCTACAGCAGTGCAAATCAGCAAGAGATCTAAATCTGTCCTAGCTGATTCCAGATCTATCTTTTATTTGCTATATGGCTTTAGGCAAGTCAGTGACCTTCTTTTTATTTCTCAGTTTCTCCATCCGTAAAATGGTGATAATACTGCTTGTAATACACGAAGATTGGGGGGACTAGTGAGTTTCATAACATGGTCTGGATATGAAAATTGCTGGGGATCAATCACTTTTAGTTGCCTCCGTTACCTTTATTGAGTCTTTATAATTTTATACTTGGCATTTTTGCTCACTTGCATATTTCTCTTTTAAAAACCATGAGCCATAGCCTGGAATCCTTATTCAAGTTTTACGCTGTTTACTTCCATGGCAGGATTCACACGAGAAAATCGAGAACAAAATCTGGAACTTGGCCCCAACAACAACAAACAAACAGAACTCATAAATCACTGCATGAAATTAATCCCGTCTAGATCCGTTTTTCAGAGCGCAGAGGAATGTGCGTATGAAACTGACCCACCGATGCCCAAACAACAAGGGCACACACAGAAAACGTGGCAAATCCTTCTTCGCCCTTATTTGATTAATGTGCACTGCGCTGATATTTGCAGCAATAGTCAGCGTTGTTCAAACAGTGAAAACGGGGTGTGTGTGTGTGTGGGGGGGAAATAAACACAGAACAATCCAACCTGAAAACACCCTAACGTCTGACAGCTCTGAGAGGGACCTCTAGCGTGTGCTAGAACATTTCGTCTTGTGCTTCGGGCGTCATTAATACACCAAAATCACCGCAGTCATTTTGAACAGGCGAGGGGAAGTTTCGCCAAGTGCCTCCGACCCGCGGGGCCGGCCAGCATCCCTGCGCGCCCGCCGCTGGACCCAACCCGCACCCACTAAATTGCCACTTTCTTTTCTTTTTCTTTTTTTTTTTTGGTTGTTTTTCCAGGCCACCAACTTCCTCGGGTCGCCCCGCAGTTTCCCCGCCCGCAGCCCCCCCC